>JBAPLH010000056.1:1200000-1800000 GCA_037897445.1 Ceriops zippeliana | reverse complement strand
GAGTGATAAAATGAGATATTAAGCAACATACCACTTAATGAAGACAAGGCTTTGTTGACCTTGAGCTCACAGCCATCGCAGTCCATTCTGACTTTGAGCTCTACAGTCTGTAATTGTTTCCTCTTCTTCCCTTTATGGCCTGCACTTGCCATCAACGCAGATAAATACTCCAAGGTTCCTCCAATTCCCATACTATGAAGTTTTTGACGCTTAGAGTCTAACGGGTCCAGAAAACAATTTTGAGCTTCAACAGAAGTTTTTAGGAGCTTGACAGTTGGCAGAAAGCAGAAACGATAAATATATATATATATATATATATATATATATATAGAGAGAGAGAGAGAGAGAGAGAGAGAGAGAGAGATTCTTTTGAGAAGACGAAAGTTCAACAGAGAAGATTTCAGTTTTGAAGAAAGAAGTAAGGGTGGCAGAATTTATGCCATCCAAAATACAGCTAACTAAAAAGCTATATATGAGAAACTTCCTCGCACGACAATAGATTCCTTACTTGCCTTCCCATGAGGGGAGAAAAAGCTTTCTATTTTTCTTTTAAGGCTGCTCTGCCTGTAGTTGCTGTTTTTTCTGTACATGGGGGTGGGGGGGGGGGGGGCGCTTTTTGAATTCTATGCAGCGGTCTACTGCTTATATATATATATATATATTGCCTTTTCTGATTCAAGCAGCGCGGAGGGGGTGGCCCAATGGATGGAAGCATAGGCAAAAGCTTTGCAAGATGATTTTTTTTTTTTTTTTATCTTCTGGGTCTTCTGGCTGATGACACGGCCCAAAATATTAACATATATCATGTTGTGTTTTTAAATTCAGAAACCTTTTCAAGCTTACGATGCAAGAAATAAGATGAGATAGGAAATTCTTGCGCTGGCCCCGCTGCTTTGATGAGGACATAGAGTACTACTACCCCATAATACCCCCAGTCGTCACTGTCCAATATGCACCAACATTTTTATAGTTAATTTAGAGAAAATTAGAGTGACATATGCAGTGGCCTAAAATACAGTCTTATTTTATTTTTATTTTTTGAAAAAATGAAAAGGTAGGGATAGTACTTGATAGGAAGAAAATCTGTTGGTAGCATTTGAAGTCCATTTCTCTCATCCACCAACCGATGGTCCTGAAAAGGGAGAGGTAAGAAACTATCATTTGAAGTCCATCAAAAGAAAGAACTGGAAATGAAGGATCTATTTCCTCGACTAATCAGCATTGATTTAAACAAAAAAGAAAAAAAAAACTTAAAAACTTTGTGCCCAGCCATTGATGTTAATCTAAAATCATTAAAGAATTCCAGCTAGTTTCTGAGATGCGAATACTAGCCACATAAAACAAACAGTAGTTTTCATTCTTCTATCTTCAACCCAAATGTCCATCTCATGTACCCATGGCCTTGAATTGATCGCCCACTGTTTATAAAGATTAAATAACTCTATTTTGATGGGAAAACATAAAAGCTTGCCATGATTGATTCCAGGCATACAATCTTCGTCATAGGGATAAGATTATAGGAAAATAATTAATGTTACAATAACAGTAAATTGATAAAAAATATATCATATTTAAAGTGTGTTAAATATTATTTTTAAAATTAGTTTTCATTCTTATAGACAAATTGTTCTAATCAAGTAGAATATGTCACTTATCCTCTTGAAGTGTGACAAACCTATTTAATAGTGTACACTTTATATAGTGAGGTAATAGAACCAATTCAATTTTTTAACAAATTGAACAAGGAGTCATGGATTATTTAGAATAATTTCTTCTAAGAATAAGAGAAAAAGATTAATTTATATTAGTTATAATTTAATTATGTTGAGTGTAAATTTTAATAGTATTGAAAAACTAGCATTATTATTATTATACATAATGGGTAGTCTAATGATTATAAAACAATTCATTCAAGGGTCAAATAATGGTTAGGCCAATTGATATAAAATGACTAATTTAGTGATTATAAAATAGTTAGTTGACAAATACTAAAATTATGGTAATTGGTTTTAAAAATACACTAATTTAAAATAATCCTTTGCCATTTTTAAAAGTTAATTATGTTAAATTAATTAATAAGAATATAATACATAATTTTGGTACTTTTCAAGTTATAACTAAAAGTTAGGATGTACAAGTTTTGATGCTTATATGGTGAAATAAAAATTTTTATGAATCATAATTTTTTTTTGAATATTAGTGAACTTGTTCTTATGTTATATTTTCTAAAATCATATTGTTTAATGTGATTGGGCACTGTTAGGCCATAAGCATGCTTAGTTTATTTTTATGAGAGTTCTTGATATCTTACTTATAACCTTCTAGGAGTGTCCTTACTTTATTATCAAATAATTAAATTTATTAAGTGTGTCTTTTAGTAATACACCACCTATAAGGGTTATAAAATTTATTAAAAGTATAAATTAACTTTAAATATTAAAATTTTTGTAATATTTAGACTATAAGAAAGAACTTATAATTTTGATAGTATATACAAAGTTAATTAATGACTTGTTATCATACATATGAACTTACTTCAAGGAATTTCTTGTTATATAGGTCAGGTTCTAATATTCTTGATTATATTTTATAGATATTAGTCTTATTCCCCTTGGTGTAATTTGCAATTACTTTTTACTTAGTGACTTAGTCAAAGGATCAACTTAATTTGTTTAGAATTATACAAAATCAAGTGATATTCTACATTACTCAACTATTTTTTGATAATTAATGTTTTAAAAAAATATATCTATTTTTTTATCATGTGATTAATTTTTATTATAAGTAATTGAGACTTGGTGATCATGATACATCAATACTTAAAGTGTTGGTTTTACTTATAATGGAATATCCATCCAAAAAATTTATTAGATACATTGCTTCTATGTTAGCCATCTTTGAGACTAAAAATTTTGATTTTACAATAAATTGAGTAATAATTATTTCCTTCACAAAGTTTAAGTTATTATTTCACCTTTAAAGGTAAAATATAAATTCATTAGTGGATTTTATCTCATGTGAATTAAAAATTAAGTTAACATCATTATACTTTTTTAGCGCAATGAAAATTTACTAAAAAATATAATATAATTAATTGTAACATGAAACTTATGGCTAAATTCAATACCCTTAGAAGGCTAAATAACACTTTTATTAAACTAGAAATGCTTTTTATGAATTTTTCCTAAACTTAATTTCCTTGTATAATATGGTTAATGAGCCATAGACACACTAAACAAAAGGAATACAACAATATAACTATATATAGGTTTTGATTATTGAAAAATTAATTAGTTAGTATTTGATATCACATAATAGAGTTATATAAAAATAAATTAAATTTTTATATAAATTTATGTAATACTAAATATCATTCATTTGGTATGTTAAATGCTATCTCATGTTATGTTATATCAATTATATTGTATTTATTAGATAGTGTAGCTATATAATAAAGTCCATAATTAATATTATCTTTTTACCAAGGTAGTGTTAATATCAAAATTGATAAAACCGCTATATAGCCAAAGCAAAAACCATGGCCTTAATACACATAATCACAACTCAATTTGGTTCTAAGCTAGTAATTTTGATTTTAAGGTTTAATATCAACATTTATGTAGGTTGGTTATTATGACAAAGTATTAATAACTCTTAGAGAGGAAGAGCCAACGATAAGTAAGGGAGCACAAATGACAAGCAATGCAACAAAATATATTTTGAGACTTCACAAGCATGGAAACCACAATTTTCCCAAGTATGCTAAGGAGGTTAAATTTTTAGTTTTTATATTCTTTATAACTATAATTAAGAGTTTGGTTTTTGATTTGATTGTAAATATGATAGTTAATTGTTGAGTTTTAGTCAAATTAGTAAGTTGATGACTAAATTTAGACTATTTGTTTTTTTTCTTGTTTTTTTAATTTTAACATCAATTTGGATTGATGTATATAAGGAATTATAAATGGCATTAAACAATAGGCAAGCAAGCTTTTTGTGGCAACAAAAAATGCAAAAACTGATAGACACAACTTATCTCACAAAAATGGATACAATCAACCAAAATGCAAAAACTTATAAACACAACTTATCTCACAAAAATGGATACAATCGACCACTATTACCTTATAGTTTTTGACTAATATACTCCTTTAAATCTATGCCACTAAGTTTGTGTGACAGATTTGGCCATATTTGTCCAAAGAATTTATGAATTGGTGACATTCCTAAGTTGGAAGATAAACAAAACTCATTTTTTTGACTTTATTATTGATATCGTGTAACATTGACATTAACAAGAGTTTCTAAGGTCTTTTTTCTTTATTATTTATCCATACAACTATAGTTTAAAAGTCACTTTTAATGATCAATTGAGTCTCACTTGCTTCATTCCTTGACTCTAAAGGTCAGTTACCTCTTTTATTGTAACTAACTCTACCTTATTATATTCGTAGCCTTGGTCACTTTAGAGAACATGCATACTACCTTTTCATTGTTGCCATGTAACACACCTTCTATACTTGTCATCCCACATGTGTTAGTCATTGCTGTATATGTGTTGAACCTTTATGTTCCTTTGAGCCACTATAAGAGTTTGACATAAATTAGATCGCAAATTTTATCAACCAAGAATGACTTACTCATAAAAATGTATTTATCCTCCTTAATTGGATAGACAATATGAATGTATAAAATCCCATTAGTCATATCTTCCTTGATGTGTAACCCTAACCTAATATGAACCATGTTTCTTATATGTCTTTAATTGATTTTGGGACCACTTATAAAACTCCCCACCATCTTAAACACATACATTAAACTATCTAAGCATGGTGGCAATGAAGAAACAAATGAGCGGTTGATTCATACCTTACAAAGCAAAGTAAGGAAGTAATGTTTTGATTAGAGCTCTTAATTTTATGTAGTCTTTTTTTGATTAGCAAATGATTTATTATCAATTACCATCCAAAAACGTTCATTTTAGGCGAAGTTAATTTGTCCCACATACCTGTTATCCCTCCCTCAAATGAACTATGAAGGCAATCTTAAAAGTCACAAAAGGATCTTATAGTGAGTTGTCCATCCTTTTCCTATAACTATATAAGTTTGTCTTTTTCTCCTCTCATTGGTTGATAGACTTTTATGAGGTTCACAAACTCAACATATTGGTCATTCTCCCAATTGAACAAACTCTATCGTCAACTAAATTTCCATACCAAGTGGTTATGCTTCCATTCGTTAAAGCTATTGATTAGACCATTTTTCTTTGTTGATAATGCAAATAGCCTTGGAAATCTCATAGCTAAAGGTGTCTTACTTAGATAAATTTGATTCTAAAAGTCTACTTTTCTAATATCCCTTATTAAATAACCATAATTAGACTTGATCAATTCTATATTTCTATTCTCCTTTTGCCACATAAAGCATATACCTCTTTGTATCAGAGACATTTGTGAACACTTCGACAACCATTCTTATGGCCACAAATGACATTTTTCATATCTTGCTTTAAGTATTTTAACTCAAGATGCATTATTTGCATTCCACAACTACTTTGACAATAGTCCTGTATTAATGTCTCTTAAGTTGCCAACACCTAACTCACTTCATTTTTCTGTTGAGATACTAAGCTCCAACTAACTTGATACATCTGCTTTTTGCTGTCTTTCTCACTTTAAAAGAATAATCTTTGGATCTTTTCAAACCACTTTCATACTTTTTTGCATTTTAAATAAATATATAAAATATACTAATAGCAATCTTAAATAAGACTATAGGAGAACCAATTGTCTGACCTTCAACAAAAATTGTGCTTTCCATTTCATCTGTATTCTCTCCATTTTCCTAACATTATATCCCATAGAACTTTAGGTTGTAAGTTCACACCCAATTAAATCCTAGATATTTTGAGGAATTGGAACCGGCTTCACAATTTCAGAAACTGGCCCACCTCTACATATTTGGAAGTATTGCAGGTTCTTTCTTATACAGAACTATTTTCATTAAGTTGATTTTTAACCTTACACAACATTGGAAGTATTAAAAGATTTTCTTATAATTTCATATTAACTATTTGTTAAATTTAGGTAAATTTTCATTGAATTATAATTGTTTTTTATATCTATCTTTTAAATCTGCAAGAAATTTGTAGGTATTAAGATTTTGCCCTATCATATACTATGGCTTTCATTTATATATACACAATATGCATGTATGTTTAATACATACATGTATAATGCTTAAAAAATAAAGTTAACAAGAAAAACAAGTATTGATACGATTTCTTTTAATGTAATAACTTCTATAATATTCATACTAATGTAATAACGTCTCATTTACATTTACTTATTTATAAATTGTTATGAAATAACTTCATAAATTATTTTATGTGCGGATAACTAGTTGAGTTTAAAAGTCAGATGATCCAAAACTTCCAAGTTTCGGAGTAATTATTACGACGCTTTATTGCTGCGATTCTCTACTTGAAACATAGAATACATTTAAGAAGATGCCGCAATTAATGTGTCAAAATTACAAAACATTGCCAAAACGATCCACTGTCCAGGCAAGTTAGGTCAAGATAATTCTTCAAACCCTCACAAGACGTTTGAACTGGTGGGAGTACTTATCCACATATTCTCTAGATGTTTTTTTTTTGGTTCCCTGTTCAGAAAAGATATGCTCCGAGAGTGTTTTTTATTTTTCCTTTCTTTTGGTATATTGTCCTTCAGCAACATTTGAATTACATGCAAGGAAAAAATCAAGGACCCATGCACAAAAGGCAAAAGTTTTAAAGCAGTATGTATGGTTTTCGTATTCTTTTCTTTTCTCTTATGGGTGCTTGAATCTATCTGTTTTTTCTTTTTTGAGTGAGTTATTTTACTTTTGGGTGCCATTAGAAAAGCAATAACTTTCAGGAAAAGGACAAGGAACGGAAGGTTAAGCGAAATTTGATTCAGTATAAATTAACTACGTAGTAAACCTAATCAACACATTTAATTTTTTCGGTTGAGACTTATGTTAGACTACGATCAAGTTTGATGTTTTCTCCTTGGTCATTGTGTCCAATTTCCTATCTGAATTATAGAATTTTATTTTATTTTTGAAATTTAGTCAATTTAATTTTAGGTTATGTCCATGATTTTATTCAGATTTGGCCCTAAATAATCTGTTTAGCTCCAGACGCATTTACTAAATGTCTAGGACGTTATTAGGAATTTAGGATTACACAATTTGAAATTTGAATCTCATTGAGAGTTACAGGATTATTTATTTATTTATTTATTTTATTAAGAAACCTTGTGAGGTACACAATAGTGTGGTTTTTGTTCTCATAAACTGCTAAAATCAAAATATTGAAGATAATGTTCTAATTTCTTAAATACTGTCAAGTCTCCAACTTTTGCTGTCTTGGAACTGGCACCATCATATGACCCTCTGAGAATATCCAAGGCCTGCCGAACTGCCCACCGAAATTTGAGAATCGGAAAAGTGTGAATCAATGATCTACGCACAAGTGAAAAGCTGTCAATAATAATATATTGGGCAGATAGAAGTGGTTGCTTGTGAGGAAGGGGGGACGTGACATGAATACGAGACAAGAAAGCATACGTGTCAATGCTAACTCAACACGCATGTACTTGAAATAAGCTCGCGCATTACGCTGGTTGAGTTAAAATATATTTAGTTGCATAAAGAGCAAGATGCGGACAATTCAATTTGGTTCTTAAGAGAAGTTGTTGCTAGAGTCCAAAAGAGGGTTTTTGTAATTATCAATTGCGTTTGATATTCAATTTATGGGATCCACACGACTCCATTAGTTCCATTGCTCCTGCCTTCACGGAATCCGTCTCCCCTGTATCATTGGCCTCGTTAATGTTTTAGATTGCAAAATGCAAGTGGGGCTGATTCATTATTAGAATTAGCAAAGTTCTACAAATGCCAAAGTTCATTTACCTCTAATGTGAAGATTAGAAGTACAGGATTGTAGATTAGAATGCATAAGTAGTGAATTTTGGTTGGCCCGACTTATATCCTCCAAACTTAGTCCACGATATTAGGAACGAAAAACATGTTTTGCGTTTTACAATTTTTGGCCAGACAGAAAATCTTGTTCAAACGTAAAAGGATTAGCAGGTCAAGTGAAGAATTATTAGTTTTTTTTTTCTTTTTTTTGTGTAAAATGACGTCCGGTCCCTAGGAAAAAGATGCGTTAGGGCTGGTACGGAACAATTACCGATGGAAGGGAAGCAGGGTACATCCACAAATGGCAGATCGAGTCAAGAAGAGACTCACTGAATAACACTAGAGGCGGGCACAGTTAAAACTTTAATATAGACCCGGCAATTGGTCTAGGCAAGGATGGAATGGCATAGTTTTGGGGCCATAAAGGAAGACTAATCCTCACTCTTTCAACAGTTATATTCAGCGACTTGTCCGCTGAAGTTATTGAACTCCTAGCAATCTGTATGGCTGTTCAGGAAGCAATTGAACCATCCTTATCTCTTGTTTGCGTGGAATCTCGTAGCCTCGTGGCAGTTCGAGCCATACAATCTTCAAAACAGGAGCACACGACGATTGAGCGGCTGGCGGAGGATGTCCGTGTGGTAGCGTTGAATTTTATGAGTTTTGTTGTTCAACATGGGCAGTAGGCAATTTAATAGGCATGAAGTGTAGCCATGTTTTTTTTTTTCCTCTTTTCTTTTAAGTATTCAACGAGATGTAAGAAATTGTTGTGAACGAATAAAATTTCTTAAAAAAAAAAGGGCTAAATTACTTAAATCTATTCTAAAACTCGGTAAATAATTGCTTTTACATAATGTGATTGTCAAATTCTACAAATACTATAGATTTTATACTAGAAAAAATGCCTTGTTTATTTTTTTTTATTATTTTTGGGATTGGATTTATTTAGTTGTTAAAAGTGATTATCAACGAGTCAAGAATGAGATTGGATCAAAATTTTACTTCACGTTTGAGTTTTTGGAATAAATGATTTTTGTAGAAAAAGTAACTCGGATTTGCATGTGGAAAATACTTAAATTGAAAAAAAAAAAAAAGGAAAGCCAAATCAAATGAAAGGGAAAAAGACCTTGCTCAACTTGCTTGCCGCCGCCTAAAATGTATGAGGTCATGATAATTATTGTAACAGTGTTCAATTTCTACATTATGGACGGTTGATGGTGCATAACAAGCTCAAACCAGAGTGAGGGTCATGTCTACTTACGAAGATTACTCACTAAATCCCCAGTGAGGTTATCACAATTTCTAACTTTGACGTAGCGAGAAAGCGTAATCAACAACAAAAAATCAATAACAACGATTGAATTATAAAGAACAAAAGACATAAGCCGCCTTAAAAAGAGATTCTCTCAATTAGGGTAAAGTATAATAAGTTCTGTCTCTCACTAAAAAATCCTAAAATATATATAGTGCATATAATTATACTAAAATTACGAAAATACCATTTTATAAAATTTAATTAAAATTATGAAAAGCTCTTCAGCTTGGATTCAGTTTTGAAACTTTTCGCAACTTCTTATCTTTTTTTCGTTTGTCTACATACTCCTCGATTATTTGGTCCACATCAAGCTTAGAAAGGTTTGTCACGGGAGCAAAGAAGACATATTCTTACCAAGTAGGATTTGATTTAAATTTTGCGTGTTTAATGCGATGCCCTTCACAAGAAAACATTAATGGAAAATGCAAGCTTCTCACCGTTGTTTGCTTTGGCCGAGTATATCCCAGCGCGAGCTTCCAATAAACACTCGAGTTTCCAATTGACTGTTTCATATTATTTCCGCGTTTGATGATAATGACCAATGTTCCTGGCTAACAATGAAGCAGAAATTTCGCTTTATCTTGAAATGAAGGTGGGTCATACCGTGTCAAATATTGCAATAAGGGGATTGCATTTGCAGCAACAATGAATTGAGCTCTAGAAACTTCAGCTGCATAGGCTGACAAAGCTTGCCTGAGAAGGAAAAGTGCACTAAGGCAGCTTCTTGGGTTGCTTTTGGGCCAGTCTTAAGTGAGGTAACTCTAGGTGGGGGATACTGAGGATTGCTGAAGAGAGACTTCAGAGCTTTCAGATGCTCCTCTTTGATTGTTTCAGTGGCCCATATATCCCTTTCAATAACTACTGCAAGATCAAATAAATAGCATTTTCGTTGGTGGTGTATCAGCTCTTACTTTAATCAGAAGTTCAATTTCATTCACATTCTTCTGCCTTGTTTCAAAATAAGGAGACAATCTAAACTTAAAGCAAGTTCTAAAATTAGAACCTAATTAAAACGTCACGTTGCTACAAATACTGTGCTTAAGAATCCATTTCTTTTGCTTCAATTATCTTTCTTAACTAGCAAAAATCTAAGACCCATTTTTTTTTGACATATAAAATATCAAACCTTGATATATATATATATATATATATATATATACACGAAGGCCTTCCAAAAGAGTATAAGGCATGACTCATTTAAAAAAAAAATTATAAGGTCATGCCATACATTGTGAGTTAAAGTCAAATGTTACCAAAATTTTAAGAGCCAATTGTCATGCCCCGTCCACAAATATTGTCAAATTAGGCCCGTTGGATTAGCCCAATTGATGTTCAAAAAACTTAACCTTCTGCGTAAGTGCTTAGGTAAGCGCTTCGCTTTAGTAAGTGCTTAGGTAAGCGCCTCACTTAAATAAGTACTTAGGTATTCTTTCTTGTAAATATTTAAGATATTTTAGAAAATAATTTTAGCCACACATTGAGGAGGTGAAACTACTATAAATACCCCTACTCTTCTCATTTGTAAACATACCATTGAATTACAAGTTCTTTCCTTTGCAAAGCTCTCTCTCTCTCTTGTGCCTTCGGTTTCCTTGTTTCTCTTAAGTCTCTTTCGACTCCAAGTCGATTCTCTCAAATTCTCTAAGGCTTACTTAGTGTCTTCTCTCGCAAGATCGATTAAGTGCCGCACGGGTTAGCACGTCTAAAGCATGTCCAAGCCTAACTTCGTGATAAGTGGTATCAGAGTAAGGTAATCCCAAACCCTACTTTGTTCTTGTTTAAGTTGTGAGAATGGCAGGTGAGGAAAGAATCGTTGTTATTGACATCGAGGAGCAACAAATCGAGCTTCAAGCTGGTGGTCGAGAGGAGCAGCGTGTTCCAGCTAAACGAGAAGTCCAAGGTCGCAACAAAGGAGCCTGTAGAGTCTCGTGTGGCTGTCCTAGAAAGGAGCATGACGGATGTGAGTTCTTTGGTGGGAGATCTAAGTGATCAAATTGACAATTTGATCCAGGGGAATGCTGAAATCACCAAGGTTGCCAAGTCTATGATCAGGGAATTCAGCTATGCTTTCAAGGGAGAACTGAGCTCCCTTGGCCAAGAACTGTCTGATCTGCGGAAGTTCATTGAAGGAGAAATTCATGATCTTCGTAGGGAGATAAGTTCTCTTCGTCGAAGTAGTCCACTTTCGATGAGTATTGTAGGTACAAGTAACACTACGGTTGGGCACAGTCTAAAAGTTCCCAAACTTGCCATGTATAATGGCACTCGTAACACCACTACTGTGGAGAACTTCCTATTCGGCCTTGAACAATACTTTGAGGCCATGGGAGTTGTTGATGACTTTGCTAGGATAAGCAACACTTTAGTCTTCTTTCGGGATGCCGCTCAACTATGGTGGAGAAGGAAGCATTCCGAACGGGAGAAGGGCCTGTGCGTGATCAACACATGGGAGCAATTCAAAGTTGAGTTGCGCAAACAATTCATCCCTCACAATGCAGATAGCAAAGTTAGAGGGAAGCTACGTTGTCTCGAGCAAACAGGTAGCGTTTCTGAATATGTTAATGAATTTACTACTCTTATGCTTAAGATTGATGATTTGTCAGACAAGGACTTCCTCTTCCATTTTAAAGATGATTTAAAGGATTGGACAAGAGTAGAATTGGATCGACGTAATGTGCAGACTTTGGATGACGCCATTGTTACAGCTGAAACGCTGATCGACTACTCGAACCATTCCAAGAACAAAAAGCCTAACTTTAATAAAAGTGGGGGAGAGAAGGGTGGACAGAAGAGGGAGGCAAGCCACAAAGAGGGAAGACAACAGAAATCCTCAAGTGGCAAGCCCAAGAACTCTTCGGGCAAGTGCGATGGACCTCCGAGGCCATGCTTCATATGCGACGGACCACAATGGGTTAAGGATTGTCCTAACCGCAAAGCAATCAATGATATTGTGGTGGAACTCAACAAGGAGAAACCCAAAGAGGAGCCTCAAGCTTATTTGGGAGCTATCCAACACTTAGGTGCTCTCTCCAAGCTTTTCTCTCCCACGATCTCCAAGGAGAAAGGCTTATTGTATGTTGATGCGTTTATTGAAGGCAAAGGTGTGGGTGCTATGCTAGACACGGAAGCCACACACAACTTCATGGATGTACAAGAGGCCAAACGACTAGGTCTCAAACTTTCCAAGGGAATTGGCACCATCAAAGTAGTTAATTCCGAAGCAAAGCCAATTCACGGGATAGCGGAAGGAGTAGTTGTCGAGATTGGCGATTGGCAAGGTAAGCTAGACTTTACCATTGTTCCTATGGATGATTTCAAAATGGTTTTGGGTCTTGCTTTCTTTTGCAAAACTTTAACTTTTCCTATTCCCGCATCAAATTCCCTTATGATTCTCGACAACCACAAGATCAGAGTGATTTCGTCGAAAAGCATGGAGAAATCTAAAGCGTTAATGATTTCTGCCTTGCAATTCAAACGGAGTCTCAAGGTGGATCAAAGTTATGTTGCCACCATGAGGGAACTAAGGGATGAGGAAGACATGACAAAGCCTATTCCTGCACTCCCACAACGCATCTAAGCTGTCCTCGAAGAATTCAAGGATGTGATGCCTTCGGAGTTGCCTAAGAAGTTGCCTCTTAGGCAAGATGTAGATCATCACATCGAGCTGGAACCAGGTGCTAAGCCCCTTGCCATGGCCCCTTACCGCATGGCACCTCCTGAACTCGCGGAATTGAGGAAGCAACTCAAAGATTTGCTTGACTCGGGCTACATTCAATCATCAAAGGCCCCCTTCGGTGCCCCAGTCTTCTTCCAGAAGAAGAAGGATGGATCACTACGAATATGCATAGACTACCGAGCCTTAAACAAGGTAACCATCAAGAACAAGTATCCAATTCCACTAATATCCAATCTCTTTGATCAATTATGGAAAGCAAGGTACTTCACGAAGTTGGACCTAAGGTCGGGGTACTATCAAGTTCGTATAGCACCCAGTAATGAGCCAAAAACTGCGTGTGTAACGTGTTACGGAACTTTTGAGTTCCTAGTTATGCCCTTTGGCCTCACCAACACCCTTGCTACCTTTTGCACGCTAATGAACAAGGTACTTCATCCATTTTTTGATAAATTCGTGGTAGTTTATTTGGATGACATAGTGATCTACAGCAACACCCTTGAGGAGCACAAAGATCACTTGAAACAAGTCTTTCAAGTTCTACACGAAAATGAGCTCTACGTCAAGAAGGAAAAGTGCTCTTTTGCGAAGTAAGAGGTGGATTTCCTTGGTCACAAGATCAAGGATGGAAAACTTATGATGGATCAAGCAAAGATCCATGCCATTCAGGAGTGGGAGCTTCTAACAAAAGTCCCTGAATTGCGATCGTTCTTGGGACTAGTTAATTACTATCGGCGGTTTATTAAGGGATATTCTGCTATAGCCGCACCATTGACGGAGCTACTCAAGAAGAATGTCACATGGCATTGTCGATGGAATGCCAATCTTCCTTTGAGAGATTGAAACACTCAGTCTCTAAGGAACCTATCATGGCATTACCCGACTACGAGAAGGCTTTTGAAGTTCATATAGACGCATCTAACTTCGCCATTGGAGGAGTATTGATGCAGGATGGGCACCCTATTGCCTACGAAAGCCATAAGTTGAACGACACAGAGAGGTGGTACACCATCCAAGATAAGGAGATGACTGCCATCATCCACTGCCTATGCATATAGAGGCACTATCTACTTGGAAGTCAGTTTGTGATCATGACTGACAATGTCGCCACAAGCTATTTCCAGTTGTAAAAGAAGCTGAGCCCCAAACAAGCTCGTTGGCAAGACTTCTTGGCCGAATTTGACTACAAGCTTCAATACAAGTCAGGTAAGGCTAATGTTGTTGCTGATGCATTAAGTCGAAAGACGGAACTAGCATCGGTAGCCATTAGCACACCAAAGAGTGACTTCCTTGAATGAATTAAGGAGGGGACCTCACAAGACAATTTGGCCAAGAATTTGCTAAGAATGGCGAGTGAAGGCAAGACTTGAAGGTTTTGGCTAAATGATGGGATTCTCATGATGGTTGGCCAACGAGTCTTCGTACCTAAGTGGGGAAGCTTACAAAGGGACGTTCTCAAGGAGTGCCATGATTCTCTATGGGCTGGTCACCCAGGTATGGCACGAACCATTGCTCTTATCCAATAAAGTTATTATTGGCCACAGATGCAGGATGATGTTGAGGCCTATGTGTGGACTTGTCTTGTTTGTCAACAAGACAAGGTGGAATAACAATGCCCTGCTGGTTTACTTGAGCCACTACCAATTGCCGAAAGACCTTGGGAAAGTGTCTTAATGGACTTCATTATGGCCTTACCTAAGTTCGATGGATTTGGAAGCATTATGGTTATTGTTGATCGATTCAGCAAGTATGTCATCTTCATTCCAGCCCCCGCTGATTGCAAAGTCGATGAAACAGCTCGCCTATTCTTCAAGAATGTGGTGAAGTTGTGGGGAGTACCTAAAAGCATCATAAGTGATAGGGATCCCCGCTTCACAGGTAAATTTTGGCATGAGTTGTTTAAATTGTTGGGGACTGATTTGAATTTCTCAACCAGCTTCCATCCTCAAAGCAATGGCCAAACTGAACGCATCAATGCTTTGTTGGAACAATACTTACGGCACTACGTCAGTGCCTATCAACGAGATTGGGCAAAGTTGCTTGATGTTGCCCAATTCTCCTACAACCTCCAAAGGAGTGAAGCAATAGGCAAAAGTCAGTTTGAAATCGTCACAAGACAACAGCCTCTAACTCCAAGTGCTATTGTCTCTTCCTACACGGGAAGCAACCTTGCTACATACAAATTTGCAAAGGAATGACATGAAGAGGCAGACATCACAAGAACTTGTCTTGATAAAGCTGCCAAATGAATAAAGAAATGGGCCGATGCCAAGCGACGCCCAAAGGAATACACGAAAGGAGACTTGGTGATAGTAAAATTACTACCTAACCAATTCAAGTCCTTACGCAAAGTGCACAAAGGCCTGGTGAGGAGATACGAAGGGCCTTTTCCCATAATCAAACGAGTAGGGAAGGCCGCCTACCAAGTCCAACTTCCCCCAAGACTCAAAATTCATAACGTCTTCCATGTAAGTCTTCTAAAGACCTTTCATGAAGACATCAAAGATCCGAGTTGTGGGGAATCCAAACGTGCACCAACTACCGTCATCACTGAATTCAACAAGGAAGTGGAATGCATCCTTGCTGATAGAGTGATAAACAAAAGAGGAGTTCCTAACTACACCGAGTACTTAGTCAAGTGGGAAGATCTACCAGACAACGAGGTTAATTGGGAACGAGAAGATTTGCTTTGGCAATTTACAGATCATGTACAATGCTACAAAGATGAAGGTGTGACGAGGACGTCACGAGATTAAGTGGGGGAGGATGTCATAGCCCGTCCACAAACATTGCCAAACTAGGCACGTTGGACTAGCCCAATTGATGCTCCAAAGACTTAACCTTCTGCGTAAGCGCTTAGGTAAGCGCCTCGCGTTGGTAAGCACTTAGGTAAGCGCCTCGCTTAGATAAGCGCTTAGGTATTCTCTCTTGTAAATATCTAAGATATTTTAGAGAAACAATTGTAGCCATACATTGAGGAGGTGGAACTACTATAAATACCCCCACTCCTCTCATTTGTAAACACACCATTGAATTACAAGTTCTCTCTTTTGTAAAGCTCTCTCTCTCTCTTTCTCTCTCTCTCTCTCTCTCTCTCTTTGTGCCTTCGGTTTCCTTGTTCCTCTTAAGCTTCTTTCGACTCCAAGTCGATTCTCTTAAATTCTCTAAGGCTTACTTAGCATCTTCTTTCGCAAGATCAACTAAGTGCCACACGGGTTAGCACGTCTAAAACACGTCCAAGCCTAACTTCGTGACACAATGCTCAAAGGAAAAAATTCAACAACAAACCACCATGATATAGGCAACAAATATTCTCGAGTCAAAAGATGGATGACATTTTTTCACTTTGGTCAAAAATTAATGTCCAAAAATTATTTCACTTAAAAATTTAAATTCTTAGATGAACTTTAGGATATGAATTGTATATTATATACCAACATACCTTTTCACGCAAAAGCCTAGCTCATTTGGGCTAGAAACATGAATAAGCCATGCTTAGTTAAACTTAAAATATAAACAAACTAGAAATTTATAATTAAATATTATGACGATATGATTTAAATCCATAATTACTTGATTATGAAAATTATGGTATCATATAAAGAAATTATTTTACTTAAAAATCTAAATTGTTCTATAAGTCTAGGATATGGATTACGTTGAAAAATTCTAAAGATGGATATAAAGGAATTACCAGTAATACCTTAGTCTATTTCACTAAAAGCATACTCTTGAATGGTATGGTTAGAGAAAAGAATTTTAATGAACATGGCACCCTAGACAGATGTATTTAGATCACTTGATCCAATAAGATCCAACACCACCTAAATGCCACTAGCCTCTGTAAATGTCCTTCTGTTAGATTAGTTGTACGTAAGAAGGTTTTTTTTAAAGCACTTATGGCTACAACTTTCTTTTCTTTTGTAGGTTGCTCTTTAAGCACATTGACCAAAGTGTAACAAGCTGAAACAACATCAGTGCTTCGAGCTAGGGTCTCATTCTAGAACAAATCGCCAAGAGCCAATGTTGCTAGCAACCTAGCTTGTTGCGCTTGGGTCTATGGATCCAAGAGGTATTGGGATAATGGTAAGATTGCAGTTTTAGTAGCTTTTGATTCCTTGTTTTTCACATTATTGAGTAATACTTCCAACAACATCTGAGAATTTCCAAAAGTCTTTATGGCACCAATTTTAGCCATTGCTTCAGCACTTGTTTCATCGTCACTTTCTAACACCAATAGGGCATTTAGGGCACCAATTACCATGCTTTTAAGCTGGCACGTAATAATCTTACTAGCACTATAATTCGTACCTTCAAAAAAATTCAAAATTAAACTAAATGTTTACAAAAACAACGACAATAATTCTTATAAGGCCTAAGGAAGAGAAGGATTGACTTGCAATATCACTTTGGACATCTCATTCACACCACCCTCTTTTGCAATTTCATGTGGCCATATTACTGTAAAGTTGACAAGAGCCTTAAGAGCTCTCTACTACAAGATGTTTATATCAAAACCAAGAACTCATATTAGAGGTCTAATTATTAATTGCGTAACAATGTCTTTTTGAATATTTTTTTTAGGTGTAGGTGTGATAGAAGCTTAGTTGACAATTGTTGCATGGTAAGAATAAGGGAATCAAGCAAAGGTACAAATGGCTCAATGGCTTGGTTAGAGGAAAGGATATAGTTCACATAACATTGTCAATGTTCTAATATATTGACAAGAACTTGCAATGTGATATTTGGTCTATGGGAACCAAATTCTAGCATTGTTACTAGTAAGAGAATGGACTAAACCACTTTAGCCCAAAATGATCCCTTAGCAATGTTGACAATGTTGGTTAATATCCAAAGCAATTTTATATATGTGACATAAATATGATCCAATGGCTTAAAGAGGATATCAAACATACTTTTGATCACTTTAGCTTTTACCATTTTTAGTTTACAAGTATGGCTATCTTTCACCAACTTCACTAGTGCTCTAAAATAGCCTTATAAAGCATGTAGTTTTTACCATATAGGAGGCCAACAAAAGGAATAACTACATAATATGTAGCAACTATTTCTACAAGTTACTCATCATTAACAAGTTTGTCCAACACATGAACAACTGAATGTTGAGTAGGACTAAACTCAGTTACTAGGAGAGATACCAAAGGCTCAACATTGCATATTGTAGCTAATGTTGACTTGATCCTTCTATTTCTAAATAGAACACCACACAACTCCACAACATCTCCATTTAGCTTAATCATACAATTTAATGAGAGGATCCAACAAAGGACATCTATTTCATTTATTTCAACATTAGCGACTATAGGTTCTCTTGGTGGGTTTTCATTTATAACCCAACTAATATAACAACAACAATATGTTGTTCTTTCTTTAGACTAGAATTAAGGTGACTAATGTGAGGGTTGTACTTCAATGAATAATTACTTTATGTATTCAGGCTAAAACTTTTAGTTTGTTTGATGTTGAGATTGCTACTAAATTTTTCAATGTATGCTTTAGTCATAACTAATGGTAGGTTGTATAATGTCAATAGATTATTAATGGATTTTTTTTATATACTAACCTACCATGTGGAAGATATCACCGTTGTAAAATCCTAAATTTTTTCATTTTAATAATACAATTTCACCTTACACATACACAATGGGTAGAAAGCCCATTTCCTTTACTAATTACTATGCAATTTTGGGTTATCTAATTTCTTACTAATTTCAGGTAACTCAACATAAATCTATTTGTATAAAACCTTGTTGAACCCATCTTTGATGACTTATGTTGAATTTGCTGTCAATAGTATCTTACATTATTGTTCATGTTGATTTGATATTTTGAATGCCATTGAGATGCATAGAAGTTGTTGATCAAAACCATTGATGGGAGGTCAACAAAATTTAATGAGTCAATATTGATCATTGACCCTAAATTTTAGGAGTTAAGGTTGACCATTGACTCTAAATTTTAGGAAGTCAACGTTGATTATTAACTTTAAATTTTAGGAATCAAATCTGACCGTTGATTATAGGGCAACCTTTGGAAATCAATGATGACTGTTGATGATCGTGTAACCCTAATCTTAAGGCTTAATAAATAACCCCATTCACCTTGTAAGACAATTGTATATGCTGTATATTTTTTTAAGAGGAACGAACCTAAAGGCAACCAAAAAGAGAGTTGAATGGCAAAGATAAGGTAGCCACCAAGAGAGATGTAGCTGGCCAAGGAAAGTTCAGTAGCTGGTCAAGGAGGAGGTGACAGCAATCGTTAAAAAAGGAGGCAGCCATACCAACCAAAGGAGGAGTTGCAGCAACCAGCAGTTACATCAAAAGGAGAAGAAGGTAGCCCTACCAAAGGGAGAACAAGGTGTAATCGCCAGTAGCCACACTAAACCAGTAAAGGAGATGTGTGGCAACCATATCAAGGAGAGAGAATGTGTAATAGTTGGCCACATCAAGGAAACTTGTAGCAGTTAGCCATATTAAGGAGAATAACAATCGGAAAACCAAACTAAAGGAGAGGAGTAGCTAGCAACCACAACAAACTAACAAAAGAGAAGGAGTTTAGCAGTTACACTAAATTAGAAGAGAGGGTGGGCAATAGCTACACTAAAGAAAGAAGAAGGCAGTAGCAACCTAACCCAAAAAGAGAAGGAACCTATTATAGTAGGAGTAGCAGTAAGCTTTGGTAGAAGGTGTAGGTAAACTAATAATCCGCAACACCAGCTACAACTTGTAACAACTAGTAGCCAACCAAAAAAAGGAGAGAAGTGCAATAAGCAAATTGTAGTAGTAAAGGTAGCACAACTAAGAGCAGCAGTAGGCTTTGGTAGAAGGTGCAAGCAAACCAATAAGTGTAGCACGTTTAGGAGGCTATACCAGCAAGTGTAGCATGTGCAGGCAACTTTAGTAGCCCATGTATGTATAGGCATCAATAATAGAATGTGCAGATAGCGATAGTAGCTTGTGTATGTGCAAACAATGATAGTAGAACGTGTAGGTAGCAACAATATAATGTGCAGGTAGTGATAGCAGCTTGTGCATGTGTAGGCAGCAACAGAAAACATGCAAGTAACGATAATAGAATGTGTAGGCAATGATAGTAGCACATATAGGTAGCAATTACAATTACTCTAATAGCTTGATGTAGAGAAAACATGTTAGGTAACAAAGGAGAAAACGTGCCTAGCAGTAGGTCCAATAGTAGAAGAGAAAACATGCCCTATAATAGGTCTAACAACTTGCCGCAGTAGAAGAGAAAATGTGGCTAATAGCAGGTTCATAAGCAAAGAAGAAAATGTGCCCCAGTAGTAAGTCTAGCAACTTATAGCAGTGAAGGAGAAAACATGCCTTGTCAATAAGTAAGATAGCATCGGTAGTAGGGGAAGAGAACCTACCAAGGTTGAAGGAGGTAGAGTTATCAGTAGAGGAAGAAACCTACCCAGGAAGTAGGTGAGGTAGCACCAGTAATAGAGGAAAGAACCTGTTGAGGGAGTAAGTGAGGCAACATGGGTAGCAGAGGGAGATAACCTACAGAAAAGAGACTGACAAAGCTTGAGTAAAAATTGGTAGTGAGGAAGGAAGATTTGCTTTTTGCATTAGCAACCTGTACACATTGAATAATCCTTTTCAGGAATGTATTAGTTACTAAACTCTTGATAAACCTATTTAAATAGGGTAGATACCCTAATAGTGATTGGGAGATCAGTCCATTAAATGATCGGGAGATTATTGTAAATGGTTAAGGAGTGATTATTCCACAACCAAACTATATTCCTTGATAACAAGTGTGAATTGTGTGATTTAGGAGTTATTCTATTATACTATGGATGTAGCTCACACATTGTGGGTGAACCACATAAAAATTCTCATGTGTTCTTAGGTACTTGCGTTTATTGATACTTGTGCGGCTACTCTCACATAAAAAAGAAATAAAAATTGGATTATTGACTCTAATGAGTCATAGATGTTAAATCCAGATAAATTTGTAAAAAGAGAATATCTCACACTAATTCACCCCCTTCCCAATATAAGACCTAAAAAGGTCCTTATTGAGTGGTATTAGAACTAGTTCCTCAGTTGATCCAATTTACTTGCTTTGATTTAAAGTTGTTTGTGGTTGTTGTGAATTCTTATCTTTATTGCTAATTGAGATCATGGATAGCATAAACAGTGTTAATAGTAAGGACATCCTTACTTTTGATGGACAAAATTATCAGTTATAGAAGAATAGAGTGCTTCTATATCTAATGTCTCTTGGTCTTGATGTGTTTAAGTCTATTATTAGGGGCTTCATCTTTGTCGCTGAAGGTGATGCTATGACCTACTGATAATAAGAATTTAGAGTATAATGGAAAGGTAAGAAATGCCTTATATTCCTCCTTATCCGACAAAGAATTCACTAAAATGATAGGGTGTACACAACCAAGCAAATCTAGGACAAATTGAAAAACATTTATGAAGTAGATAAGTTGTGAAGGAAGCTAAACTACAAATCTGGAGGATTAGATTTGAAGACATAAAGATGCAAAATGATGAGTTTGTGGATGCCATTTTCATAAGATTTAACAAAATTTTATGCTCTATTAGAGGCTATGGAAAGGAGATCAACAATGTCACTATAATAAGGAAAATACTTAGAACCTTACTGGAAGCTTACAATGCAAAAGTCACTTTTATAAAAGCTAAAGATTTGAATAGGTTGCCTTTAGATGATTTGTATGGCATGTTAGTGGCTTATGAAATAAGAATAGCCATAATAAAGAAAGAAAAGAAGTCTAAGGCAAAGAAGGAGCTAACTTTTAAGGCAATGATGAAATTAAAAATTTAAAACTGAGAAGAAAAATTTGACAACTCTAAAGAAGAAGATAGTGATATTAAAATGGATGAAATCATGACATACATCACCAAAAATATGAGAAAAGGAAAAGAGAAGTACAAGGGAAAACTACCCTTGAAGTGCTTTAGTTGTGGATACATAGGGCACTTTGTTGTGGATTGCCTAATGAGAATAGAAATTGATAGTGATGATGGTGATGATGAGCTAGTCCCAAGGAAGAGGGCAAAGCAATCCAGCTATTTAAAAGATGAAAATTCAAGTACTTAAGGGAAAAAGAAATTCTTTAGATCTAAAAGATGAAATTTTTTGAGCAAGTTGGATGAAGAAGATTTTGAAGAAGAAAGTGACGATGATTCCAATGATGAGGCTATAAAGGATGTATTTATCACTTAAGTAGAACATGATCAAGAATCTTTAAATGATGAGGAATCAACAAAAAAGGAAGAGGATGAGTTAGTGTAGAAATTTGAGATTGAGTTGAGAGTTTTCTTGCACAAAAATAGCAATCTGAAAAAGAGGTAAAGCATCTTAAGAAGCTGTTTGAAAATTCTTCTGTTAATGAATTTGATATTTGGGTAAAGGTAAAGGAGTTTAAAGAAAAAGAGAAGGAGTACTTGAAGAGAATTAAGGAGTTGATCGTACTTAAGGTGGAACAAGGTAAGATACATGAAGATCTTGGTGCTAAGGTGATTGCATAAGAGCAAGAGGTGCTAACTTTACAAGCTAAGCTCCATAATGCTGTGTTCAAATTGAGGAAGCATGAAGAAAGCTTTATGCAAGTCATAAAAGTGAAAGGAGAGTCATTTTCAGTAAATGCCATTGAGGAGGATGTTACCATAAAGTTGGATAAATATCTAAGCAATTAAAGATCTCATTCCATGGAGAAGAAAAGACTTGGTTACATTGAAAATCCAAGTGAGAAGGTAAAAAAAAAAAAAGGAAGAAAATTATGTTTGTACTTAAAAGCAAGCATAATGACATTATAGAGAAGAGAAACCAACTTAAGCTAAAATGGGTTAGGAAAGAAGTGATGAAGACTCCCATTTAAAGGAGTCAGGCTATCAAAAATGGAGAGAAGGTTGTTACAACAATTGCTAAAAAAAAAGGAGACATGAACTTGGTAAAAGAAGAAAATCCAAATTTGAAGGATTTTGCTAGAGCTGTGGTAAGTATGGATATAAAGCTAATGTGTGCTAGAGTAATGGGCCGATAATGATAAGGAATGTGAGGCCAGAATCTTAGGGGAGACTCTATCAAGAAAAGAGACAGTCTTAGGTGAAAATAAGTCATATTTCATTAAGAAATATTTTTAATTTGTTGGGAGAGATCTGTGAAAGATGCAAAAAGACTAGACACACTGCTGAGGATTGCTTGACATTACTACTTGGTCAGAAAGTGCAAAGAAGAACACCTTCACATGCTCTTAAACATTGCTACTCGATTAAAGAATGCAAAGGAGAATACCTACACATGCGCCTATATTCTACCAACCATTGCTATGCAGTCCAAGAGTGCCAAGGAGAACATGTACACATGCTCCTACATTTGGCCAAAGAAGAAGAGAAAGAGAAATGTCTATGGTTGTGGAAATAGCCTTAAAAGCTTCCATACAAGAAAATCCATGGATCCTGGATAGTGGTTACTTTTCACATATGACAAAAGACTCTAAGGTATTTAAGGAAGTAATAAAATATGATAGAGGATCAGTCAAATTTGATAATGATGGTGAGTTAAAGATTAAAGTTATCGGTGCTACTGAAATTGGTGCAAAAAAACTTAAATTAAAGAAAGTACTTTATATTGAAGGGTTAAAACACAATTTTATTAGTGTTAACCAACTTTGTGATAATGGATATAAAGTTACTTTCAACAAGAGTGACTGTACGGTAAAGAGATTAATTGATAGTGCTATTCTTATGAAGGGTGAAAGAACAAATGAAAACTTATACCAAGTTTCCAAAAGCAATAACACATGCTATATGAGCATTAAAGGTGAGAATTTGTTATGGCATAAAAGATTGAGACATCTTGGACAAAAGAGGTTAAACTTAAGTATTTAAGCACCCTGTAGAGGGTAAGGTATGCCTTTAACCCCTCTTCCCTTCCCTTTTCTATTATTCTTTGGATTTGTTGTCAAAGGGGGAGATATTTTGCATAAATTCAAAGAGAGAGAGTATATAAAGAGAGAGAATTTGTCAAGGGGGAAAAGCAAAAAAGAGGAGTTAAACCCAATTAAGGGAGATGCATATTTTAGGAGGAGTTATGCTTATGTTTAACTACTGAAAGTTAGATTTAATATGTTGCTAACAAATCTAATGGGGGAGATTGTTGAGCCTATCTTTAATAGCTTATGTTGGATTTGTTGTTAATAGCATCTCACATTATTGTTCGTTTTAATTTGATGTTTTAAATGTTGCTGAGATGCATAGAAGTCATTAGTCAAAATCATTGATGAGAGGTCAACTAAATTTAATGAGTCAATATTGACCATTGGCCCTAAATTTTAAGCTTAAGGTTGATTATTGACTATTGACCCTTAACCTTAAATTTTAGAAAGTTAATATTGACCATTGACCCTAAATTTTAGGAATCAAATCTGGTCATTCATTGTAAGGTGGCTTTTGGGAATTAACGATAACTGTTAATGATCATGTAACCTTAATCTCAAGGCTCTAGAAATAACCTTATGCACCTTGTAAGACAAGTGTGTGTGCTACACATTTTTCTAAGAGGAACGATAAATCTAAAGGCAGCCAAAAGTAGAGGTGAATGGCAAAGAGGAGGCAACCACCAAGGGAGGTGTAATCAACCAAGGAAAGTACAGTAGCTGGCCAAGAAGGGGGCGATAGCAACGATCAAAGAAAAAAGTAGCCACACCAACTAAAGGAGGAGTTGCAGTAATTGGTATCTATACCAAAGGGAGAAGAAGGCAACCTTATTAAAAGGAGAACAAGGTGAAACAGTCGGCAGCCACACTAAACTAGCAAAAGTGACATATAATAACCACACTAAGGAGAGACAAACGTTCAATAGCCAACCACACCAAGGAGAGAAATAGTTGGAAAACCAAACCAAAGGAATGGAGTAGTCAGTAGCCACACCAAACCTGAAGAGAGGGTATATTGCAAGTACCCTAAACCATAAGAGAGGGAGTGTAGCAACTACACCAAAGAAAGAAGAAGATAGTAACCGACCAACCTAAAAGGAGAAGAAACCTATTGTAGGAAGAGCAGCAGCAAGCTTTGGCAAAAGGTGCAGGTAAACTAGTAATCCGCAACACTAGCTATAACTTGCAACAACCAATAACCACTTAAAGAAGGAGAGAAGTGCAATAAGCAAATTGTAGTAGCAAGGGTAGCATAACCATGAGTAGCAGTAGGCTTCGGCAAAAGGTGTCGACAAATCAGTGAGTGCAGCATGTCTGGGAGGCTATACTAGCAAGTGCAGCACATCCAGCAACCTAATCAATAAGTGTAGCTCATCCAGTAGGCAATCTTAATGAGTGTAGCATGCCCAACAATTATAGCACGTACAACAACAACCTTTGAGTAGTAGGAGCAAGCAAACCAGCAGTTGCAAATTGCAGGAGCAGTAGTAAGCTCAAGTAGAATACGTAGGCAGTAATAGTAGCCTGTGCAAGCAACGATAGCAGCTCATGCAACAATTATGGCTGCTCTGGCAGCTTGCCACAACAGAGGAGAAAACATGCCCGATAGCAGGTCTAGTAGCTTGTCGCAGTAGAGTAGAAAATGTGCTCGACAGTAAGTCTAGTAGCTTG
The DNA here is from genome assembly GCA_037897445.1 of Ceriops zippeliana. Taxonomy (NCBI): domain Eukaryota; kingdom Viridiplantae; phylum Streptophyta; class Magnoliopsida; order Malpighiales; family Rhizophoraceae; genus Ceriops; species Ceriops zippeliana. Next base: position 1,774,416 of record JBAPLH010000056.1, on the reverse strand, counting down.
TAATAGTAGAGGGGAAAATAAGCCTTGTAGTAGGTCCAGTAACTTACTGTAGTAGAGGAGAAAATTTGCTTGGCATCAGGTCCAGTAACTTGCAGTAGTAGAGGAGAAAACGTGTCTTATTAGTAGGTAAGGTAGCACTGGCAATAAGGAAAAAGAACCTTTCAAGGCTGAAGGAGCCAACATCAGCTGTAGAGGAAAAAACCTACCAAGGCAGCAGGTGAGCTAGCACCAGCAGCAGGAGGAGATAACCTACTGAGACAGCAGGGGAGAGACAGTATCAGTAGTAGAGGAGAGAACTTATTGAGAGAGCAAGTAAGGCAAAATTGGCAGTAGTGGGAGATAACCTACAAAGAAGAGACCAACAAAATGTAAGCAAAAATTGGTAGTGAGGAAGGAGAAATTTTCTTTTTGTATTAGCATCTATGCACATTGAATGATCTTTCTTAAGAATGTGTTAGTTACTAAAGTTTTGATAAACTTATTGAAAAAGAGTGGGATACCCTTGGAGTGATCAAGAGATCATCATAAGTGGTTAAGGAGTGATCATTCTATAACCAAACTATATCCTTTGATAACAAGAGTGGATTGTGTGATTTAAAAGTGATCTTATTACACTATGGATATAGTTCACACATTGTGAGTGAACCCATAGTTCACACATTGTGAGTGAACCATGTAAAGATTATCGTGTATTCTTGGGTGCTTGCATTTAATTGATATCTATATGACTACTCTCATATAAAAAAGAAATAAAAATTGGATCATTGACTTTAATAAGTCATAGAGGTTAAATTCAGATAGATTTGTAAAAAGCGAATATCTCACATTGATTCACCTCCTTCTTAATGTGAGACCTAAAATGGTCCTCATCAAACCTCCTTTGACTTATTGTACTCCAAGTTAAAAGGCATTGTTGTCTTTAAGTACATTTGAACATTTGTACTATAGAATAAGCATATCTAACACCTTCGTCTAACATTACTTTATTACCCCTACCACTATTAGTACTAGTTAGAGGACTATAGCAGCATTACCTGCTAAAAGCACTTTAACTAGACATGTTAAATAGGCTAGTACCTTATTATATTGGTTGAGCCTATAAATACCCCTATTCCTTTACTCTTGTAAGGTAAGCTTTACATACATACTTACTCTCCTTTATTCTTTAACTCTTAATGTTATTATTAATTTTGGGATCAAAGTAATGACATTGGGTCATAGCTTAGTACCCTTTGCCTTTACCTTGTCTTGTAGGTCATAAATCTTTTATAAGAAAAATTTACATTCTTTAGCATTGTTTGTGGGAATGACATGTTATATGTCTCTTCTATTTCTTTGTGAACAATCTTAATTAAATCCTTTTATTTTCTCTATAAAACCTACAAATATCTATTGCTAGAGTAATCAGAGATAACTCTTTTTAATAAAACCTCAATACAACTTACCTTTCTCTTGCTCTTAGTTTAGTCCATAAAAATCAATCCCTAAATTTTGCAAATAAACTCTAAACCATATAAAAACAAATTAGGGTAGTCATTGTAATAATAATAACCTTAAAAAAAATTGACAAACTAGCCCTAATAAACCTTAAAAACCACCATGTATTAGGAAAGATGTATACTTGTCATGCCTATACAAACTCTAAGAGATGCCCTGAATTGAAATCCTAATGTAGTTGGAGGAGGCAACATTACCCTAATTACTTTAAGGAGAGAAGTAGCTCCCACCTTTTTGAAGTGATTGATAAGTTAGACTTTCTTTTTCTTCATCACATGGATCAAATGGTCACTCCTTAGTTGTTTTTAGGCATACAGGTCTAATGAGTTAGAGATTCCTTTTCTCCATCTCATGGATTCAATGGTTACTCCTTAGCTACTTTTAGGCATGAGGGTAACTAGAGTTCTTTTCTAGTAGCTTTTAGTAATTTAATAGACAGAGGCAAAAAAGTTTTGTAAGAGGAGAATGTGGTTTCCAAATAGTTAAAGAAGTTAATGCTGTAAGTAGCCATGTTATAAAACAAAGGGTTTAGTCACTTGCAAGAGGATGCCTTTAGTACCCCACTATCAAAGAAAATTCAAAACTTCCTAGTTTGGTAAAGGTTAAAAATGCTTAACTTGAACCTATATGATGGAACAATGGATCCATTAGAACATTGGAATTAATTTTTCACATTAATGTCTTTACATAAAGCCTCATAAGTAATGCATTGCAAAGCCTTCATAAGTAATCTAAAGTTTATAGCTTTTGCTTGGTTCCATCTTAAATTCAAGACAATTGGAGCAATTATTTCTTGCACATTTTGTCACATGTATAAGGTGAAAGAAGGCTTCAACAATAATAATGAACGTTCATAAAAAACAAAATGAATCATTAAAAGAATATATAGCATGCTTCAATATGGGATACTTGACTTTTAAGGGTTGAACTTGATTTTGCCATGACCACCTTTTGTATTGACCTTAAGAAGTCCCATTTCATCAACTTTTTAAACAAAAGGCTACTAATAGACATCACAAAAGTCATTCAAAACGTAAAGAGATAGATTTTAGTTGAGGGCACCCTTAAAGCTAGAAACAAGGTCAATAAACATTGAAAGAACAACGAAAATGAGGACAAAGGGAGCCAAAAGTCTGAAGACAATAAGAGAGGTAGCACTTTAGCCTATATCCCATTATTCATATTATATCTTCATGATGTTTTTAGTTCCAACATCATAATGGAAATGAATGATAAAAGCCTAGTCAAATAACCCCTTGACTCTACTTATCTTTACAATATTGTGATTAGACCAAATTTTGTTCTTTTTATAATGACCTTGATCATACCTAAGAAGATGGTTGTAACTTAAGAAATGAGATTGAGGGACTTATTAAATACAACCTACTATAAAAATTTGTATGCAAGAAGGAGCATAAGAACTTTGGGGCAAAACCCCCAAGTTGGAAAACTAGTATGTAAGCGAAATGCTCTATCAAATTATAAGGTGAGTAATGCTAATAAACATTTAACTCGCCTTAGTAAAGGAGTCATCAACATGATTGTTGAAGGACCATTGGTTGGCCTTAAGTCATCAACAAAAAGTTTTTATGTTAAGAGAATACTAAACGTAGGACAAGCCAACTTGCAAGATAAAGACCTTAATCACCTTTATAATGATAACTTTGAGGCAATTAATCAGCATCTCAGTGGACAACTTTAATGTTTAATGGGTATTGGTGGACACTAATAGTTCAACAGATATCATATATTATGAAACCTTTATAAGGATAGGGTTTATAAAAGAAATGATGTAATTTATTATTTACCCTTTGTTTGGGTTCTTAAGTGAACTAGTTATCCTAAAAGGCATAATTAAAGTCTTCATTACCTTAGTCCTTTAATCCTATTTGGTGGATAAAAATCTAGACTTTCTAGTGTTCAAAACTTTCTTCTCTTACAATGTAATTGTAGGAAGACTAGTACTTAAAGTCTTTAATGTTATCTATTAAGTAGTTAAAGTTGAAATTCCCTACTTCAATTGGGATTGGTGAGAGAGAGGATTAAAAGAAAGCTTGAAAACTCTAGCTTGTATCGATTAAAGGAAAAAGCCAACAAACCAACTTCTACATGACCAGTATTGATTGCAACAAAAAGATAAAGGAAAGAGAAGTATTAGTTAAAGGATTAATATAGATACCTCTTGATTTAAATAAGCCTAAGAAAATTGTTTAAATTAAAGAGAAGTTAAAAGCTTGATTGAAGGAAGTGGTCATAAACTTTTTAAGGAATAATACATGTATTTTTGAATTGGTCTTGGCAAACATCCTTGGAATAGACCTAAAAAACATGGCCCATAAGGTTAATAGTGATCCTTTTTACTAATGATAAGTTAAATAAAGAGAAATTTTGCTCCATAAAGGAGAAATGACAATTGAAAGTGAGGTTGATAAACTCTTATAAATAAACATCATTAAGGAAGTTATATACATAATATGGTTAATGAATGTGGTGATGGTTAAGATAAACAATGGCAAGTGGAGAGTATATGTTGATATTATTGACCTTAATAGAGCATACCTAAAAGACATTTACTTGCTGACTTGCATCAAATAGTTATTGGATGGCACCTTGGGGCATGAGTGTCTTATGTTTATGAATACCTTATCCAAATACAATTAAATCCTTATATGTGATTGGAGCAAGGTCAAACAACCTTTGTTACATAATGTTATAAGGTAATGCTTTATAGGCTGAAGAATGTAGGTGTAACATCTAGTTAATAGAATGTTTAAGCATTATATAGGTAGGAAAGCAGGAATCTACATCAACAAGATATTGGCCAAGAGCAAAATGCTCTTAAACTAGATAACATGCCCTTAAGAAACATTTGATTCGTTGAACAAATACAACTTAAAGCTTAATCCAACTAAGTGCACCATTAAGGTACAATATGGTAAATTTTTGGGATTCCTTGTATTCCATAAAAAAATCAAAACCAACTTGGAGAAAATAGAAGCAATCCATAATTTACTATCCCTAAAGAGCATTAAAGAGATCTAAGTTTTGATAAGCATATTTGCCCACTCAAACATTTTTATTTCAAGATTATGGGAAAATAACTCCAATTTTTCTAAAAGTTGAAGAAAACATTAGGTTTTTAATGGACTAAAGAGTCAAAAAATGCTTTCAATAAGCTAAAATTATGCCTAACCTCTTCTTAGATTCTAAGCAAGCTAGTCTTAAGAGACAAGTTAATTCTTTATGTGGAGGCAGGCACTTTGGTGGTTAGTTGAATTTTGGCATAAAAAGAAGATTAAGTCCTAGGACTATGTACCATATTAATAAGGTACTATAAGGCATGGAGCTGCAATACCCAAATATAAATAGGGTGTAGTCAATATTGACTAGGAAGCTTGGGTCATTCTTTCAAACTCACAAGATTATTATCCTTGTGGACCAAACATTAAGATTAATTTTACAAAGTTTAAATGTAATAAGAAGAATGCTGAAATAGTCTTTGCAATTAAGAGAATTAAACATTTAACTTCAACCTAGAATAGCTATAAAAGGCCAAACACTAGTTGACTTTATCAATAAGTGCATAGTTTTGATAAAGGCAAAGGCACCTCCTAAAACGTTGTCACATGGACAATACAAGTAGACAAGTTTTCTAGTAAAGATAAAAGTGCAATTAATAGTGTATTTCAAGGTTTCTAAAATGTTATCCTTAAGTATGTGTTGAGGTTTAAGTTCTTAGCCTTAAATAATGAAGTTAAATATGAAGAACTTGTTATTAACTTAAAAATGGTAAAGGTCCTAAAAGTTAAATATTTAAAGGTGTATAGCCATTCAAAGCTCTTAGTAAGGCAAATAACAGGCAACTATGAAACTAAAGAGGAAACCATGACTAAATACCTATAAAAGGTAAAGAGAATCCAAGATGATTTGACCAAAGTTGGTGTATAGCCACTCAAACCACTTTATAAGGGAAATAATAGGCAAGTATGAAAACAAAAAGAGAACCATGACTTAATACCTATAAAAGGTGAAGTCAATTCAAGCTTGTAGAAACTCCAAAGGTAAAAAACACATACATATGAGCTCTTAAGTTTCACCTTTCTTGGAATCTTAGAACTAACAGATTGGCCATAATTGAAATTTTAGAATAATTAAGCTATAAGGTAATAATTGCAAAAATGCCAATGAGAAAAGACAAAATATCATGAATGGACCCAATAGTTTGATTGCACCAAATCGTTAAGCTTATAAAAGATAAGCAAGAGGCTGGACTAGTCAAGTATAAAGTAGCTCAATACACTCTCCTAAATGGAAAGTTATGCAAAAGATCCTTTAGTTTCCCATTACTTAAGTGCTTAACAATGGAATATGGAAACTATGTTCTAAGGAAAATTCATAAGCGAATATGTAATAACTATATTGGAGGGCTTTTATTGGCTGATGATTAAAGAAGATCCTTTGGAGCTTGTATGAAAGCGTGTTAGCTACCAATAGTTTACAAGCTTATTGCAACTCTTGGCAATCTAACTAACTCTCATTTTGGAATCTTGGCTATTTAAGCTATGGGGGTTAGGTATGATTAGTCTTTTTAGATGTAGCATAGGTGGCTGAAAGAAAATGCAAGTAACAATAAATTATTTAAGTAAACAAGTAAAGACAAAGGCCTTGGCCACTATAGCAAATGCCATTGTAAGGAAGTTGGATTATAGATCCATTAAATGCAAGTTTGAAGTCCCTTTAGTTATCATTATAGATAGTAAAACAATTTAATGATTCAAAATTCAAAACTTTTTACGAATAACTAGGTATTTGCTAAAAGTTTATAGCTGTTAGACATCCTCAAACTAATGAACAAGTGAAAGTCAATAATAGTTTTATCATCCAAGACTTGAATAAAAGAGTTGGAAAAAAAAGAAAAATAAGCTAACAAATTAATTGTCATGTTATAGGTATATTACAACACCCCGAGGATTGCCACTGGTAAGATTCCTTTTGTTGCCATTTGGATTAAAGGAAGCTTACCCATTTCTTTGACAAATTCCTAGACAATTCTTATGATACAAACTTATAAGTCAATCTTAATCTACTTAAGGAGATTAGAATGTAAGCTATGGTGAGCATGAATTCTTATAAATGAAAAATGATTAGTATCACAATAAGTGCATTAGAGAATGCTAGTTTAAGAAAGACAACCTAGTACTCCATAAATAGAAACTAAAGAAGAGCAAGAAAGGAACCAGTAAGCTAGCCCCAAACTAGGAAGGCCCTTAAAAGGTAACTAAAGCCATCTAGTTTAAAAGCTATAAACATAAGCAACTTGATGGAACTTTAATTCCTATGAACTTTAATTTTTCACTCAATTTGAAAATTTACAATTAATAATGCCTTGTACATTTTTATTTTGCATCATATGAATATGTAATCAATTTGGCTTAAAGTAATCAATAAAAAAAATTTCCTAAAAAGAGATTTTACAATACAATTGCCCTTAAAGGAAGGATACTCTAATCACCATTGTGTTAAGAAAAACACAAACAAGCCTTGGGACAATAAACCTAAAAATATGGGTTTAAATCAACTGGTCATTATAAAAAAGCCTTATGTTTACTAGTTATGTTAAGAAAAAAGAAAGAGATATAAGCCTCAAACTAATAAACCTAAATATATAAGTTTAACTTAACTAACTATTTCAAAAAAAAAGCCCCTTTTAATCACTATTATGTGTTAAAAAGATCACATATAAGCTTTGGAGCAATAAACTCAAAACTATAGGTTCATATTGGCTGGCCACTATGCAAAAGGCCCCTTGATCATTACTTTATGTTAAGAAAAACACATATGAGCCTTAATATAATAAAGCTAAAGATATGGATCACATTGGTTAGCCATTATAAAAAGCTCTACCCATTAGTGATTCACGTTAATAAAGCACTTATATGCCTTAGGGTAAAATCTTAAAGATACATATTTAAATTGATTAAACATTATAAATAAAGTCCCTTAATCAACATTCTGTGTTGAGAAAAATATGTATAACCCTAAAGGAAATGAATTTTATGATAATGGTTCAATATGTCTAATTGAATAAAAGATTCCTAGTTACAAAAAAGATATACATATAGCACCTAGGTCGATACAACAAGTTTATGAAACAAAACAATCTAATGCTATAGGTGAACTTGAGAAAGATAAAAGGAACTTTCAAGGTGCTTGACCAATACTTAAAAAAGACAAAGAAAAAAAGAAATCACCTTAAGTTGAAAATTACAACGGTTTAAAAACATGTAATAAGCTTGAAATCAAATGAAAAACCTTTTTCACAAACAAAGCTTAATGACCATAATAGGTTACAAGGGCAAGCTAGAGTAGATATCAAAATGGAAACAATCTTAAGCTATATAATATGCTCAAAATTAGAATTTACAAACACTAAAAAAGACTAAGGGTAATTAGGCCTTACTCGCCTAAAAGTAATAAGTTCATAAAATCTTATGGCTTTCAAATGATTTCCTATGCGAATTCTTTACCATATATTGCCAATTAAGGCTCATTGAAAAATGTCATTCATGGTAAATTAATAAGTTATACATGTTAATTTAAGCACCAACTAAAATGCCGTGATCCTTAAAATATAAATTGTGATGAAGAATTCAAATTCCTTAGAGAAATAGATATTTTGCAAAGGGTGTCACAAATTGTAATTTGAAGAATGTTGTTTGTAAAAAAAGAAGAAAAGAAAATACCTAAGATAAACACTAAGGCAATAAGTGTTTCCTAATTTTCTATTGTAGCTCCCTCGTCCCTCAACTGAATGACCTCAACAATCCTAGATTGGCATGACAATCTCCCAAACAAAAACTAGTTTGCCAAGGGATTATTAGTTCTTAGCCTAGTACAAAGCAAATGTATCATGCTCCAAAGACACCTAAACCACCAACTCAAGAATGGAGTCAAAGCGCTGGATGAACTCTTTCACATAAGAGTTTAAGTCTTGTCAAAAAGACATAAGGAAAAATGTTTCTCTTACTTGCCTAAGTTTCTTATAACCATAATCATTTAAGAAACTCATAAAAAGATAGTCTAGATGGTTCTTAGATTAGAATAATTTCCTAGATTAATATAAAGGATATGAGAAAGAGAGATGATTATAGTTATAAGAAATAATGAAGTCCTTGTATTCAAAATGATGTGAAAACATTGAGAAGAAATATTGAGGGAAAGGCTCACCAAAGTAAGTTAGGATGAAAAATGCACTTTTGGAAAACCAATATTTATAAAGGGAAAACAACCAATATGAAGCATCATATGCATATCTTAATTAACATTGAAAAGTAGTACAACTACTTCCTATATTTATAGAGATACAATTGTTACCAATGTAAGAGTTAAGTTGCAATGTATAAGTTAGAAAACACTAAATAATTCAATGATTTGTTTTTATTATAATAGCATTAAAGCCACTGTTAAGTTACCAAAAAGCCAAGGAGTAACACTAAGAGATGAAAGGAAAATATAAGACATTACTAAACATAAAAATAAGGCTTGTAAGTTGTATAGTTACGGCATTATCTCCCTCCAAGGCCCAAGATAGAGTAGGGTTAGAAGACAAAATGACATTATTCTGATTGTGAAGGTAAAGGATTTCCTTCTTAGACTAAGAATAATCAAGATAAGCAACAAGCAATTTAGTACCTTTGACAATAAAAAAATTTTTTAACAAGTTCTTGCAACACCAATTATCCCAATAATTGCCATAAATAACAACTTACCAACTAGCTTTCCTAAGTGGGATGAAACCTTCAGGTGCCTAGCTTAACCATTATTAAAACTCCTACTTATACTTTTTAGAATTCCTTACATTGTACTTTAAATGTGCTTGCTTAACTTTGGCATTGAAATCCTACTTAGCTAGTTAGAGTTCTAATTGATATTAGCAAACTCCTTCCTTTTTCAATCTTCTTTCAAGTTCCTTAACCTTAACATTATCAGCAAACAATTGGAATTCTTGATAAACAAGTTACTCATTTGACTTGATATATGCCTTTTTGGTTTAATCTCACTCCTTATGTAATACTTTAATATGGTTAAACCATCATTTAAGGTTTTCAAGCTTCTTTAATATTATGAGCACCATTATATGAAGGTGCCCTTGAATTAAGAAGCCTTAAAGTGCTTTATATCTTTAAAATGCTTTGTCTTAACAATTAGCATGAGAAACTTTTTTCTAAAGTTTGACACAAAAACATATTTCCTTATGTTAGATGTTAGAAAAAATACAAGTGATGGCAATATCCAACCCTAATAATCTTCTAACAATATCTAAACCATGACAACATCTTTGCCATAAATAATCTACTTCAACCTAGCTTTTCAAAGAAGAAAGGCTATAAAGGTTCTTATACCTCTCATTTAATGAAACATTAAGAAAATGCCTTAAAATTGGTAGCTTGTCTATAAACCATTTTCAAAAGAAATCAACTTAAGATTGTACATTATGTTTGTAAGTATGTTCCAATGCTTATGGTATTAGTTAACCCATCCATAAGGTCAAACAAAAAAAAATTGCCTTTCCATTTGTCAAGTTAAAGGCTTATGTCTTCTAACTTAAAAAGGTTATTGTTACTCCTTTTGTTGAGATAGTCAAAACCCTTGCCTTAAACTTGAATAACCTTACTAATACTAAAAATGCTAACAAGCATAACCCTTATAATAATAACATGAAACTTTAAACCTAAGGCCAATAAGTCATTTAATAGATGTTAAGAATTAAGGACCAAATGGAAAGGTGCTATTTCCATAAATATAAGAAACCTTTGGGACACACATTAAAGATGAAAAGTCACTTAGAAATAGAGTTGCTCTATATAGATGGTATTAAAAGGGTAAAGGAGACAATGGATTTTTTTACTCAACATGACATTTCCACCTTAACACCTTTAAGAAACCAAAATAACCTCCTCACTAAGCAAATATTTAACCAACCCCATAAAGTTCCAAATGCAAAGCTATAACTTACATAATTATTCATAATGTGCAATTCATGCAAGGTATGATCATTTTTCTCCTAGGAAATTGACATGTACCCTCAAATGGTCCTATTATGATGAAAGGTAACTAATTGATGGACTTTATGAAGTAAAGGTGCCATACACATGTAATAATCAACAAAAGGTAAATATAAATTATTTTGAATTTAAAAAACAAGAGACCTTATAAATAAGGTCAAATGGGTTAAAGGTAACAACCTTACATTCTCTTTTATAGAAAAACCCAACCAATGCCCTCATAACAAATGGAAAATGCAATCAAATGCAAAATGGTGCTAGATAGATAAAGGGTCACCATACCATAAGAAAGTTAAAATAGTGTGATGGTTATAACAAAAAGATGGGACATGGAAAAGAGACACAAAATAATAGTGTAATATAAGAAAAAATAAAGCGATTAGAGTGTAATGGAAGAGTTCAAATGGAAACAATTAGTTAAAAATGACTTATATACACCAACAGGTGTGAGAATCTAAAGATAAAACAAAAGATCAATAGATTAAAGTAAAATGCAAACATATCCTTTCCACTAAAAAAATTGAGAGAGAAAGAGACACAATGATAAAGAGGAGTTTCTTTAGTCATCAACAAGGTTGGTAGGGTCATCCTCGTTGTCATTATAATAGGTATCATTCATTAGCATATTCTTTCCTTAAGTCAATAAAGTGTTTTAAGGAAGTAATAAGTGTCAATGCTATTTAAGATCAACATATGGCCAAGTGGTCAAAGCCTTTGCCTCGATGTTGTCAACATGTTAAATTGGATTTGGCAAAGATTGGTTGTTAAGAGCTAGGTTTTGTACATTAAAGACAATCTTACCATTTAGACTTGCTCTCATTAGCAATCCATACTTTGCTCTTAAGCTCAATTCCTCTCTTTTCAACCTTAACAGCTTTCCCTAACCCCTCCCCTAAAAAACAAACCCTTTCTTACTTCTTACAAAGAGCCACTAGTAAGGGCTACTAGCTTGCAAATTAGGTTAGATTCTTTAATTTGTCAAACACTAAGTTGCTTATCTTAAGGCTTGTTACTCTTCAAGCCATTAGATGCAAGGGGCACTATACTTTTTATTGCTAAGCTAGTTTGGGAATTGACTAAACGAGGCAAAGTAGACTATACTATGATTTCTTTCCTTAAGTAAATTACTTACTTAAAGGGTTCTTTAGACAAAAGTGCAATAGTTATAGAGATAGACATCTCAAAATGTTTACTTTCTGAAGCATAATCACAGTGCTTTATTCTATTCCAAAGCTCAACCTATATGTTCCAAATAAAGGAATACATAATTTCACTTAGGTCATGAATATAAATGAACTTACTACAGTCCACTTTTTTCTTTGTCTCTCTTAACTTAAACACTTTTTTAACTCATAATGGAATGTTGTACAAACCAAGACTATCTTCTTAAAATGCTTGAGATTATGTAAGTGATGAAGGATATTAAATGTAACTTGAAAACTAAGTTAATAAGTTTTACTCTCTAAAAGTATAAGATTCTTTTAACCATTGGAAAGAATCTAAGTGGGTGTAACATCAAAATATTGAAGAAATTCTCAAAATAAGTAATGGAAAGATAATGTTAAAACTACATTTATTTAAGTAATACAAATAGTGGTATATCCTTTTGAAGCATAGCACATCCTTTCATTTTTATGGGGATAGATGATATGAATTTGTTGTAAATGAATCTAATATACAAAGCCACAATATATTGTCCTAAAAACAAGATGTAGGTTGATGATGACCTTTTTAAGTCATACACTAAGAGGGGAAGGGGGTGAATAATTGTAAGATACTTACTTTTTATAAATCTATCTAGATTAAACCTTTGTGACTTATTAAAATCGATGATCCAATTTTATCTTACTTCTTTATATGAAAATGTCCGTATGAATATCAAGCAAGCATAAGCACCCAAGAACACAAAGAAGTTTTACATGATTCACCCACAATATGTGAGTTACATCTACAGTATGATAGGATCACTCTTAGATCACATAATTCACTCTTGTTATCAAGGGATACAATTGATATTATGGAAGGATCACTCCTTAACCACTTATAATGATCTCTTCATCACTAGAAGAGTTGATCTTTTGATCACTTTAAGAGTCTCCCACCCTTTTTCAAGAAGTACATAAAAAGTTTATGACAAAACTTCCTTGAGAAAAATCAGTCAATGTACACAAGTTACTATTACAGAAAAAAGATCTTTTCCTTCCTCACTATCAATTTCTCTCCTCAAGCTTTGCCAGTCTCTACTTTGCAAGTTCTCTCTGATGATGACCATTTTAGGTCTTACACTGAGAGGAGGATGAATCAGTGTGAGATATTCGCTTTTTATAAATCTACCTGGATCCTCTATATCTTGTTAAAGCCAATGATCCAATTTTTATCTTTCTCCTTTATATGAGATCGGTCGTATGGATATTAATCAAACACAAGTACCCAAGAACATATAACAATTTTTATATGGTTCACCTATAATGTGTAAGTTACGTCTATGGTGTGATAAGATCACTCCTAAGTCACACAATCTACTCTTGTTATCAAGTGATACAACAATGTTATGGAAGGATCAATCCTTAATTATTTGTGGAAGGATTACTCCTTAACCACTTACAATGATTTGTCGATCAAGGAGTTGATCTCTTAATCACTTCAAAGGTATCTTACCCTTTTTTTTAACAAGTTTATTAAGAGTTTATAGTGAAAACTTTCCTAGAGAATGATCACTCAATGTATACAAACTTTTAGTGCAGAATACCAATCTTTTTCTTCTTTTACTGCTGGTACTATCTCACTTATTGCTAGTGCTGCCTGCATTGTATTTGATGTTACCTGCCCTACTATTGGGGCAAGTTTTCTCCTTCTGCTGCTACAAGCTATTGGTTCTGCTTTCAAGACACATTTTCTCCTTGGCTGTTGCAAGTAGTCGGACCTGTTACTATTGTTGCCTACATGCACTGTTACTATTGTCTATATGCATGGGTTGCTATCACTACTTACACGCATTGCTTTAGTTTGCTATTGCTCTTGTAATTTACAGCTATTAGTTTGCTTGCTCTTCCTACTCAAAGGTTACTATTGTATATGCTATAACTGTTAGATTTACTACACTTACTAGGATTGCTTATTGGAGGTATTACAATCACTGTGATTGCCTGCTAGTTGTGTTGCAAATTCTGGGATTGCAAACTGCTAGACATGCTATAATTTCTAGGATTGCAAGCTATTGGACATGTTGTTGGTGTAGGGACACCTGCTAGTTATGTTGTTGGTGCAAGGATGCCTACTGGAGTTTCTACTGGTGCAAGGACACTTGTTCATTGTGCTATTGGTGTAAGGACTTTTGCTGGAGTTTTTATTGGTGTAGGAACACTTGTTGGTTATGCTGTTAGTATAAGGATGCTTGTTGGAGTTGCTATTGGTGTAGGGATGCATGCTAGAGTTACTGCAATTTGCAAATTCTAGTTTTGCTTGCACTTTTTGCTGTTTTTCCTCCCTTGCTATTGGGTTTCACCTTTTACTACTTCGCTTCCCTTGCTGTTGGATTGCACCTTTTGTTGGTTTACCTCCCTTGCTGTCAAATTGCACCTTCTACTGATTTGCCTCCCTTGCTAACGGATTGCACTTCCTTGGGTATGGCTAGTTATTGCATCTCTCCTCAGTGTGGCTAATTGCTGCATCTCTCCTCGGTGTGGCCAGCTACAACACCCTCCTTTACTGTGGCCGATTGCTGCTTTCCTAAGTTACCTTTCTCTTGGCTGATTTTTCATTCTCTTAAAAGCTTTTGCATCACACACTTGTCTTGCAAGGTGTATAAAGTTATTTATAGAGCCTTAAGATTAGTGTTACATGATTATCAACGGTCATCATTGATTCCTAAAGGTTGCCTTACAATTAACGGCCAGATTTGATTTCTAAAATTTATGGTAAATAGTCAAAGGGCAACAATCAACCTTGATCCCTAAAATTTAGAGTTAATGGTCAATATTGACTCATTGACTTTAGTTGACCTATTATTAATGATTTTAGCCACCAACATCTATGCATCTCAATAACATTCAAAATATTAAATCAATAAAAGCAATAATGTGAGATGTTGTTAACAACAAATCCAATATTAGTCATCAAAGATAGGTCAATAATCTCCTTCTTTAGATTTGTTGGTAACACATTAAATCCAAAAATGCACATCTAACAACCTTTGACATTCATAGCTCCCCCTGAAACATGCATCTCACATAATTGGGTTTAACTCCCCCTTTCTGCTTCCCCTTCTTAACAATTTCTCCCCCTCTATTTATTAAGCTACTCCCTCTTTTGATCAGTATATACTCTCTTTAGATTTATACAAAATATTTTCCTCTTTAATAACAAATCCAAAGAAAAATAAAAGAAGGAAGGGGAGAGGGGTAAAAAATACCTTAGCCTCTAGGAATTGGCTGAACACATAAAATCAGCCTTAACTTTTAAAACATCTCTTTTGACAAAGGTTTGGTGAATATATTGGCAACTTGCTCTGTGGTGAGCATATACTTTAGCTTTACTTCATTTTTCTCCACCTTTTCTTTAATGAAGTGGTACTTAATTTCAATATGTTTTGTTCTAGAGTGTTAAATCGAATTCTTTGAAAAATTGATGGAACTTTGGTTGTCATAACCAATCAACAATGGTTGTTGTACATCCACCTTCATATCTTTAAGTTGTTGTTTCATCTATAACAGTTGAGTCTAAGCTTGAGTAGTAGCTACATATTCACCTTCTACAGTACTTAGAGTCACTGAATTTTCCATGAAATACATCTACTGCCTAAATAAAATGCACTTCCAAACGTTACTTTTTGTCATCACAATTTCTAGCCCAATCCATATCTATATACCCATACAAATTGAATTGACCACTTTTATCATAAAGTAGTCTCTAATTTGTTATGTCCTATACATACCTTAGAATTCTCTTAGCTACCACAAGATGAGATTCCTTCGAGTCACTTTGAAATCTAGCACAAAGTGTTACAAATATAGTAAGTTTTCAATCAACTTTTTGAATTCCTTCTAATCAACCATGTTGCCTTCTTTATCCTTACTTAACTTTGTTCCAAACATGATGGGAGTGCTTACTTCGTTCTCCATCCTAAACTTTTTAATAGCTCATAAGCATGATTTTCTTGGGAAAGAAAAATTCCATCCTTGATTTGTAATACTTGTAATCCTAAGAAGAATTTCATTTCACCAAACATGGATATCTCAAACTTCCTTTTCATTTACTTGGCAAAGGTAGTGCATAGGGCCTCTTTTTTTGTAGTAAAGATTTTGTCATCAATATAAACCATAACAATTAACTGGCCCCGATCGTCTTCCGTTATATATAAGTCACTATGCACATTCCCCTTTTTAAACTTCATATTTTTAAGGCATGTATCCAACTTGGAATACCATACTCTTGGAGCTTGCTTTAAGTCATCTAAAGCCTTGTTCAATCTGCACATAGTTGAGCCATCATGACCAAGTATAAAACCATCAATCTATTCAATAAATTCTTAGCCATTAAAAAATGTAGCCTTCATATCCATCTAATAGACTTTGTAATTTCTTTAAGCAATAATGGCCATAAATATTCTGATTGCTTCAAGTCTAGCCACTGAAGCAAGGTCTCTTCAAAGTCAACACCTTCTATTTGTAAGTAGCCTTTCCAGACAAGTCTTACCTCACCTTTTTCATTAAGCTTATTTTTAAACACTTACTTGGTTCTAATGATGTTTTCCCCTTTAGGTCTAGGTATTAAATACCAAGTGTTGTTCTTTTCAATTTGGTCAGGCTCTTCATTCATAGCATACACTTATTCTTTATGCTTTAATGCTTCTTCTATAAACTTAGGTTTAACCTTAGAAATCAATGAGGTTTGTTCACCACCCTTTAGTTTTCTTCTAGTCTATACAGAGTCCTCTTTCTCGCCAATAATGTTTTTGGCCTCAACTTTAGCTTTGACCCTTTTATAAGTTTGGGAATGCCTTGATTCTTCTTCTTCATCACTTGTAACTTGAGAATCAACATCTTCCTCATTTTGAATGCCCTCGAATTCATCACTATCAGATTCTTCTCGACTATCATACATGGCATCTTTAGTTTTCTCATACTATCATTGCATTATAGCACCATTTTTAATCACTATAACATCAAAGTTGTCCACCATTTTCAACAACCTTTTGTTGTAGCATCTAAATCCTCTTCCATTTGATATATAACCCAAGAACATGCCTTTATTAGCCTTCTCATCAAATTTTTCGAGATGCCTACCTATGACTTTAATAAGGCATAGGATTCCAAACATTTCAAAGTGTTTTACACTTAGCTTTTTTCTATACCATAAATTATAAGGTGCCTTCTTAGTATATGTTTTCATCAAGCATCTATTTTAAATTTAAGTTACAATGGTAATAGCCTCTCTCTAGTAACCACTTGATGTACCATGCTTAACTAACATGGTTCTTGCCATCTCCATTAGGCTTTTATTCTTCCTTTTAATCACTCCATTTTGTTAGGGTATGTAAAGGTTAGCATATTTATGCTTCATTCCATACTTCTCTAAATAATCTTCAAATTCACCACATATGTATTATGTCCCATTGTCTATCCTGAGCCTTTTAATTTTCCCTCCAACTAGTTTTCAGCTAGCCTCCTACAGCTTTTGAAATTATTAAAAGCCCCTGATTTATATTTTAAGAACATAATGCAATCCATTCTTGTAAAATCATTAATGAAGGAGATGAAGTACCTATCACCTTTGGTTGATCTTTGTCTCATAAGACCACAAATGTTCGAGTGGATAAGCTCCAACGGCTTCAATATTTAAATCTCCACATTTTTGTGGGGAGTATTCACAATCTTTCCTTTTTAACACGTCCTACAAATTGTATCTCTCTTTCTTCTCAACTTGGGTACAACTTTCATAGCTTCATTTTTGGATAGCTTATTCAACCTTTTTGTCCAAGACGTCCCAATCTTTTATACCACAACAAGTTCTTATCTTTAGTGCTCATAAAGCATGTGTTTTTGCTTTTGGAAACTTAGTATAAGTTTTCGTTTGTTCTTTCACTCTTAGATTGTGCAGCCACTCTTGTTGAAAGTAACTTTATATCCATCATCATAAAGTTGGCTAACACTAATGAGATTGTGTTTTAACCCTTCAACATAAAGCACTTTTTTTATTTCAATTTTTCTATACCAATTTCAACAGCACCGATACCTTAAATCTTCAAGGCACCATGATTCCCAAATTTAACTAACTCTCCATCATATTTTTCTATTCCCTTCAACATCTTAGAGTATCTTGTCATATACAAAGAGCAGCCACTGTCTAGGACCATGACTTTTCTTTCTTGGAAGCTTTTAAGGCTACCTCTACAACCATAGATGTTTCTCTTCCTTTTCTTCTTTTTTGAACAAATGTGGGAGCATGTGTAGGTGTTCTCCTTTACATTCCTTGACTAGGCAACAATGGTTGGCGTGTTCTCCTTTGCACTCCTTGACTAGGCAGCAATGTCAAGCAATTCTCAGCAATATGTCTAAACCTTTCACATCTTCCATAGATCTCTCCTAGCAAATCAAAATTGTTTTTATGTAAAATATGACTTCTTTCTACCTAAAACGGTCTCCTTTCTCAATAAAGTCTCCCCTTCAACTCTTGCCTCATACTCCTCTTCATTATAAGCTGAGTATTCCAATAAGTATTAGCCTTATACCCATACTTACTACAACTCCAGCAAAATCCTTTAAACTTAAATTTACTTCTTTTATCAAGTTTATGTCTCATTACTTTAGCAACTATTGTGGCGACCTTCTCTCTATTTATAGGAGTCTTCACCACATCTTTGCTAACCCATTTTAACTTCGGTTGGTTTCTTCTCCATCACTCCATTATGTTTGCTTTCAGGCACAAATACAATTTTCTTCTTTTCTTTGACTTTCTCATTTGGCTTTTTAATATAGCCAAGTCCTTTTTTCCCCATGAAATAGGGTCTTTGATTACTTAAACACTCATCTAATTTTTTGGTAGTATCCTCTTTGATGGCATTTGCTGAAGATGACTCTCATTTCACTTTCATGGCCTACATAAAGCTTTCTTCATGCTCCCTCAATTCAAATTTAGACTTATGGAGCTTGATTTGTAAAGTCAACACCTTTTGTTTTTGTGCAATCACCTTAGCATCAAGATCTTCATTTATTGCTTTGATCTACCTTAAGTATGCTTAGCTTCTTAATTCTTTTCAAGTACTCCTTATCTTTTGCTTCAAACTCCTTTAACTTTACTTGGAGATTAGATTCACCAATAGAAGAATTTTCATACAATTTTTTGAGATGCTTAACCTCTTTTTCTAACTTGCTATTTTTATGCAAACAACCTCTCAACTTAATCTCAAGTTGCTACACCAATTTGTCCTCTTCCTCTTATATTAATTCTTCATCACTTAAAGATTCTTTATCATCATCTACTTGAGCAACCAGTATATCCTTTGCAACCTCATCATTGGAATCATCACACTTTCTTCAAAATCCTCTTCATCTAGCTTGCTTAGGAATTTCCTTCTTTTGGATTAAAAGAATTTCATTTTTCCTTTGGCACCTAAATTTCCAACTTTATAGTAGTTAGATTGCTTTGTCATCCTCTTTGGGATCGGCTTATCATCATCCTCATGTTGGATTCTTTTCTCTTTGAACAGTCTACAATAAAATGTCTAATTGCTTCACACCTGAAGCACTTTAGGGGTAATTTTTCCTTATACTTCCCTTTTCCATTTCTCAAGTTCTTGGTGATGTATGTCATAACTTCATCTAGCTTAGTATCACTATCGTCTTCTTTAAAGCAACTGTCAAATTCCTCTTCTTGGTCTTTAATCTTTAACTTTTTTATTGCCTTAAAGGCCATCTCCTTCTCCACCTTAAACTTCTTTTATTTCTTAATTGGGGCTATTCTCATTTCATAAGCCATTAATATACTGTGTAGGTCATCTAAAGACAGCCTATCTAGATCTTTATCTTCTATGAAAGAGACTTTCGCATTATAATTTTTCAATAAGGTTCTAAGTATTTTCCTTACCACAGTGGCATCCTAGATCTCCTCTTCATAGTTTCTAATAGAACACACAATTTCATTGACTCTTATGAAGAATATATCCACAGTCTCATCATTTTGCACCTTTATGTCTTCGAATCTACTCCTTTAGATTTGTAGCTTGGCTTCCTTCATAACCTTGTTTCTTTCATAAATGTTCTTTAATTTATCCTAGATTTGCTTAGTTGTGTTGTACGCTATCACTTTAATGAATTCTTTATCTGATAAGGAGGCATATAAGGCATTTCTCACCTTTCTATTACACTTCAAATTCTTCTTATCAGTCAGCGTCATAGCATCACCTTTAACAACAAGGATGAAGCCACTAACAGCATATTCAAACACATCAAAACCAAGAGACATCAGATATGGGAGCATTTTATTCTTTCATAATTGATAATTGTGTCCATAAAAAATAGGGATGCCCTTGCTATTAATACTATTCAAGTTATACATGATCTCAATTAGTAATAAAGATAAAAATTCACACAACAAATAAATTCAAATCAAAACAGGTAAATTGGATCAAAAGAGGAATTGGCTTTAATAGCACTTGATAAGGATTGTTTTAGGTTTCACACTGAGAAAGAGGGTAAATTAATGTAAGGCATTCACTTTTTACAAATCTATCTGGATTTAACCTTTGTGACCTGTTAGAACCGATGATCTAACTTTTATCTTTCTCCTATATATGAGATCAGTTGTATGGATATTAATCAAATATAAGTGCCTAAAAATGTATGACAATTTTTACATGGTTTATCTACAATATGTGTGTTATGTCCATGATTTAATAGGATTACTCCTAAGTCACACAATCCACTTTTGTTGTTAAAAGATAAAACAATGTTGTGGAAGGATCACTCCTTAACTACTTATGGAAGTACTACTCCTTAACCAGTTATAATGATCTCTCGATCAAGGAGTTGATCTCCCAATCACTCTAAGGGTACCCACATTTTTTTTTTCAATAAGTTTATCAAGAGTTTATAATGAAAACTTTCCTAGAGAATGATTACTCAATATGTACAAATCATTAGTGCAGAATAAGGATCTTCTCTTTCCTTTATTACTTGTGCTGTCTCACCGTTGCTAGTGCTACCTACACTATAATCGATACTGGCTACCTTGTTACCAAGGCAAGTTTTCTTCTCCTTCTGCTACAAGCTGTCGATCCTACTATGATTTCCTATTAGTCATACTGCAATTTCTGGGGTTACAAACGACTGGATGTGCTCCAATTTCTAGGATTGCAAGCTATTGGATGCACTACTAGTATAGGGAATACTTGTTAATGCTAGGAATGCCTATTGGAGTTATTGCTTATGCAAGGACGTTTGTTGGTTATGTCGTTGGTGCAAGGACACTTGCTGGAGTTTCTGCTAGTGCAAGGATGCCTATTAGTTATGCTACTAATGTAGGGACACCTATTGGAGTTTCTATTGGTGTAATGACACTTGTTGGTTATGCTGTTAGTGCAAGGTTGCTTGCTAGATGAAGTTCCTATTTCACCCTAAGATCTATTAGTTTGTAATACTGAGAGGGGGGTTGAATCAGTATTACACCCCTTCTTTATAATTGATAGGTGAATAACTTCAAACTTTTCTCAAAAATGAACTCTTTCTCATATTCAACTAAGGTAGATTTATTGTTACTTACTAGTCACAATAGTCCCCAAAGTTACCTTTCAAACACCTTGGCTATTAAAGAAATTGGTTATTCTTGATTAGATCTCCTTTTAGGTTATGAGTTTGATGATTCTTTAGCTGTGTTCATAACTCAATTCAACACAATAAATTCAAAAGGACACAAGAGATTTATGTGGTTTTGTCAATGTGACGTACTCCATAGTATTAGGGATTCTTCCTCTACTGAGACAATCCACTATACTTGAAAACACTAGTGTGGTATCCCCTATGATAACAATGGATGTCTTAATCTTCTACTCCTTTCACTATTATAAATACAAAGAGTGACATTTACTATATCTACCCTTCTTCTAACTTGTGCTGCCTCTTATGATTTGAATAGGTTGCTTCACTACCACTTGGAAGATCACCAAAACTCTCTTTAGCCTTTCTTGAAGAAATCTGGAAATATGTTGACTTCTCTCAAATGCTACACCGAATTTCTTCTCTTGGTTGTCTCACCCAACTCATAGTCTCACCGTCTCATGGATTGTACTCACACTTCAGGTCTGCCGTTTCATGTCTCACGACCTGCCTCACCCTATTGGTTTGGCGTTTCATGTCTCATGGACTACCTCACGCTTCAGGTCTGCTATTTCATGTCTCTTGGCATACACCACACTTTTGGTCTGTCGTTTCATGTCTCTCAGCCTACACCATGCTCCTAGTCTGTCGTTTCACATCTCTTGGCCTGTACCACACTCCTAGCCTACTGGTCCACGTTTCTCAGCCTACCTTACACTTATGGTATTGTTGGTTCACATTTCGCAGCCTGCCTCATGTTTCTGGTTTGTTGGTTCACATTTCTCAGCCTACTGCTTCTGGTTTTGCTAGTTCACGTTTCTGGTTTGCTCTCACCGTTTATGGTCTGTCAAGCCCAAGTTGCACATTCTAGTTTGTCACTCTTCATCGTACGTTCTGGTCTGTCATGCCCCGTCACATGTTCTAGTCTGTTATGGCCCGTCGCACGTTCTGGCTTTGCTAGTCTTGGTCTGCTCTTAACATCTCATAGATACTAAGTCTGGTCTCTCACCTCACATTTCCAGGTCAGCCATCTTCTCTTCCTAGTGGTCTCACGGATACCAAATCTATTGTCTTCTCTTCCAGGTGGTTTCACAGATACCAAATCTGCTGTCTTCTCTTCTGGGTGGTCTCACAGATACTAGGTCTATTGTCTCCTCTTACAGGTTGGTACATTTCTGATTTCTTCTCCTGCAGGTGGTGCGTTTCTAGTTTTCTCTCCCATTGGAGTGTTTCTGGTTTTCTCTCCCGATGCTCTGTTTCCTTTTTTTTTTTTTTCTCTTGCTCTACCGGTTTATATATTCCCTTCTATGCAAATCCTAGTAGGGTTTATTGGAGCTGCAGCAAAATTCTTTTCTATGCAAATCCATGTGGCTTCATATTACTGTTCCATACAAAATTCAGCATTATCCTCCTTAATTTATTTTTCTTGCTTTTTTCTTTCTACTAAAAACATCCCTTGAATGCTTGAACGAGCCACTTCTGCTTGCACGCATAAATCTGGTTGACAACAATTACAACCCATACAAGGCTGTGGGAACAACATTGGAGTTGCTGCAATTTGTAGATTCTAGTTTTGCTTACACCTTTTGCTAGTTTGCCTCCCTTGCTACCAGATTGCACCTTTTGCTGGTTTGCCTCCCTTGCTACCAGATTACACCTTCCTTTGGTGTGGCTAACTACTATACCTCTTCTTGCTGTGGTCGACTACTACTCTCCTTAGCTGCCTCTCTCTCTTGGATGGTTGCTACAATTAGGTTTTCCATTCTCTCAAGAAATTCTATGGCACACACTTATCTTTCAAGGTGTATGGGATTATTTATAAAGCCTTAAGATTAAGGTTACACGATCATCAACAGTCACCGTTGATTCCCAAAGGTTGTTTTGTAATCAATGGCTAGGTTTGATTCATATAATTTAAGGTTAATGGTCAATATTGACTCATTGACTTTAGTTGACCTAAAATTAATAGTTTTGACCAATGACTTATATGCATCTCAATAACATTCAAAACATCAAATCAACATAAGCAATAATGTCATATGCTATTGACAATAGATCCAATATTAGCCATAAAAGATGACTCAACATTCTCCACTGCAAGTTCTCTCTGCTGTTGCCGCTTCTCTCTTGTCTTAGTAGGTTTCTCCTTTTATAGGTTTTTTCTCTACTATCGGTTCTCTCTTGTCTCTGCAGGTTTCTCCTTGTTTAAGTTCTCTCCTCTTGCCTTTGTAAGTTCCTCTTTTTGTAAGTTATCTTCTTTGCTGCCGGTTCTCTCCTGTCTCTACAGGTTTCTCCTTTTAGCTCTGCAAGTTTCTCCTTTTACCTTTGTAGGTTCCTCCTTCTGTAGGTTCTCTTCTCTACTATCAGTACTACCTCCTTTTTCTGTGGTAGGTTCTCTCCTCTGTTGCCAATACTAACTCCTTCTGCCTTAGTAGGTTTTCTCCTCTAGTATCAGTACTGCCTTCTTCTACTTTATCAAGTTTTCTCCTCTACTACTGATGCTGCCTCCTTCTATCTTGGCGGGTTTTCCCCTTTGCTATCGATGCAACCTCCTCCTTGTTGTCGTTACTGCCTTCTCCTTACTACAGTTGCTACCTTCTCCTTGTTACTGCTATTGTCTCTTTTATATTTTGCAAAACACGCTTATGGTTTTGTAGCACATGCTCTCTTGGCATTCTATAGCTCACTCTTTCTTCCTCTATCATACCCTTTCTTCTAGTTTATAACAGCACATTATCTTCCTTTACCAAGTTCTCTCGTCTGATCTACAACAACACATATTTTCTTCCTTTGCTAAGCTCTCTGTTTTAGTTTATAGTAACACGTTATCTTCCTCTACCAAGTTCTCTCTTCTGGTCTACAGTAGCACACATTTTCTTTCTTTGCAAAACTCTCTCTTCTTATCTGTATTAGCATATTTTCTTCCTTTGCTGAGTTCTTTCTTATAGTTTATAGCATCACATTTTCTTCCTTTATTATGCCCTTTACCTATTCTTTTTGGTGGCTACTTTTTGTCGTTTTGCTCCTTTTCTCTTTTACATTTCTATAACACTCTCTCTTGTTGTTCTCTCTCTAATTTTTTGTAAAGCACTCACCCTTTAGTAGCTACATGAATATATTTATAAGCCTTAAGTTTAAGATTGCCTTATCATCAATGGTCAGCATTAACTCCTAAAATTTAGGGTCAGTGGTCAAGATTAACTCATTGTATTTAGAATTGACCTATTATCAACAGTTTTGACAAACGATCTCTCTGCATCTCAATGACATTCATAACATCAAATCAACAAGGACAAATATACGAGATGCTGTTAATAACAAATCCATCATTAGTCATCAAAGATAGGGTCAATAATCTCCCTTTTTGGATTTATTGGCAACACATTAAATCCATAGATCAGTAATTAAGCAAGAATAGCAGCTTTATACATTCATAGCTCTTCTTAAAACATGCATCTCACTTTTGTATTTGGGCATGATTCTAATTAAAAGCAACCTTTAACTCCCTTATTTTTCTACTTCTCCCCCTTAACAGTTTTTCCTCCTTTATTCAATTTTCCCCTTTGGATTTATCAAACTACTCCTCTTTTTGATCAGTATATAATCTTTTTGGATTTATGCAAAATATCCCCCCTTTAAAAACAAATCCAACAAATAATAAAAAGGGAATGAAAGAGTGGTTAAAGGCATACCTTAGTTTCTAAAGGGTGGCTGAACACAA
Organism: Ceriops zippeliana; assembly: GCA_037897445.1. Lineage (NCBI taxonomy): Eukaryota > Viridiplantae > Streptophyta > Magnoliopsida > Malpighiales > Rhizophoraceae > Ceriops > Ceriops zippeliana. The sequence continues at coordinate 1,749,322 of JBAPLH010000056.1, read as the reverse complement.
AAGGTCAGCCTTAACTTTTGGAACATCTCTCTTGACAGAGGTTTAGTGAATATATTTGCAACTTGCTTCACAGTAGGCACATATTCCAGCTTTACTTCATTTTTGGACAATTTGTTTAGCCCTTTTTATCCAAGATGTCCCAATCTCTAATGCCACTATTAATTCTCATCTTTGGTGCTCATGTAACATACATTTTTGCTATTCAAAACTTGGTATAAGTTTTCATGTTCTTTCTCCCTTATAAGAACAATACCATTACTTAATCTTTTTACCGTACAACCATTATTATTAAAATTAACTTCATGCTCATCATCACAAAGTTGGCAAATACTAATTAGATTATGTTTTAACCCTTTAACATAAAGTACTTCCTTTGATTTCAACTTTCCCACACCAATTTCAGTAGCACCAACACCTTTGATCTTTAAGGCATCATCATTGCCAAATGTGACTAACCCTCCATCATATTTTACTATTTCTTTCAACACCTTGAAGTTTCTTGTCATGTGTAAAAAGCAACCACTATTTAAGATCCATGGCTTTTCTTTCTTGGAAGCTTTTAAGGCTACTTTCACAACCATAGTCATTTCCCTTCCTATTCTTCTTCTTCAACCAAATATAGGAGCATATATAGGTGTTCTCCTTTACACTTTTTGATTGGGTAGTAATGTCAAGCATTCCTTAGCAGTATATTCAGCCTTTTCGCATCTTCCACAAATTTCTTCCAACATATAAAATTTGTTTCTTAGTAGAATATGACTTCTTTTCACTTGAGACTGTCTTCTTTCTTGATAGAGCCTTTCCTTAGACTCTTGCCTCACATTCTTCTTTATTATAAGCCCCTTACTCCATCACACTCTATCCTTGTGCCCATATTTACTACAGCTCCAGCAAAATCCTTTAAATTTCAATTTTCTTCTTTCACCAAGTTTATCTCTCTTATCTTCAGTTGTGGCAACCTTTTTTTGTCTTTAACAACCTATCTCTTTTGGATAGCAATTTCCATCACCTCTTTCCTAACCCATTTTAGCTTAGGTTCGTTTGTCTTAACCATAATATCATTGTGTTTGCTTTCAAGCATAAATACAATGTTTTTCTTCTTTGCTACCTTCTTATTTGGCTTTTTAATATAGCCAAGTCCTTTTTTCCCCATGGAATAAGGACTTTGTTTGCTTAAACACTCATCCAACTTTTTAGTAGCATCCTCTTTGATAGCATTTGCTAAAGAGGACTCTTCTCTCACTTCCATAGCCTACATAAGGCTTTTTTTTTTATACATCTTTAATTCAGATTCAGCCTTGTAGAGCTTGGCTTACAAAATCAATACTTTTTGCTATTGTATAATCACCTTAGCACCAAGATCTTCATGTATCTTGTCTTACTTTACCTCAAAAACATTCAACTCCTCAATTCTTTTCAAGTACTCCTTCTCTTTTGCTTGAAACTCCTTCTTTCACCTGGAGATCAAAGTTATCAACAATAGAATTTTTATTTGGCTTCTTGAGATGCTTTAACTCCTTTTTGGCTTGTTATTTTTGTGTAAATAAGCTCTTAATTCATTCTCAAGTTACTGTATCATCTCATTCTCTTCCTCTTTAACTAATTCCATATCACTTGAGGATTTTTGTTCAACATCTAGTTGTGTAACCAGCACATTTTCTGTAGCAACAGCATCATAATCATCATCAGCTTTTTCTTCAAAATATTCTTTATCCAATTTGCTCAAGAAATTTCTTCTTTTGGATATAAAAAGTTCCTTTTGCCCTTTGGTACTTCAATTTCCAACTTTAGAATAGCTGGATTTCTTTGTTCTCCTCCTCAGGGCTACCTTATCATCATCAACTTCTTCTTTCTATAGGCAATCCACGGTAAAGTGCCCAATGCCATCACAATTAAAGCACTTCAAGGGTAATTTTCCCTTGTATTTCCCTTTTCCTTTCCTCATATTGTTGGTGATGTATGTCATGACTTTATCAAATTTAATATCACCATCTTCTTCTTCAAAACTGCTATTGAATTCTTCTTCTTATTTCTTAATTTTTAATTTCTTCATTACCTTGAAAGCCAACTCCTTCTTTACTTTAAACTTCTTTTCTTTCTTTTTTAGGGTTATTCTCATTTCATAAGCCAATAATATGCTGAGTAAATCATCCAGGAGCAACCTATCAAAATATTAATCTTTTTTGGATGAGACTTTGGCACTGAAAGCTTCCAGTAAGGTTTTATGTATCTTCCTTACCACAGTAACATTGTTGATCTCCTCTTCATAGCCTCTAATGAAGTATATAATTTCATTTACTCTTGTAAACAAGACATTTACAAATTCATCATTTAGCATTTTTATGTCTTTAAATCTACTCCTCTAAATTTATAGCTTAGCTTCCTTCATAACCATGTTTACTTCATAAATATTCTTTAATTTGTCCCAAATTTGTTTAGTTGTGTTGCACCTCATCACTTTGGTGAATTTTTTATCTAATAAGGAGGCATATAAGGCATTTCTCTCTTTTCCATCTCACTCTAAATTCTTCTTATCAATAAGCATCATAATAGCACCTTCAACAACAGGGGTGAAGCCACTAACAGTAGATTTAAACACATTCAAACCAAGTGACATCAGATATGAAAGTATTTTCTTTTTCCATAATTGATAATTTTGTTTATCAAAAGTGGGAATGCCCATACTGTTAACATTATTCATGCTCTTTATGATATAAACTAGTAGTAGATGTAAAGTTTCGTAGCAGTGTGAAACAATTTTAGATCAAAGTAGACAAAATGGATCAATAGAGAATCCAAGCTTTGATACCACTTAATAAGGACCTTCTTAAGTCTCACACTAAAAAAGGAAGGGGGTGATCAGTGTGAGGTGTTTACTTTTTACAAATCTATCCAGATTAAATCTCTGTGATTTGTTAAAGTTGATGATCCAATTTTATCTTACTTCTTTATACGAGAATGATTGTATGAATATCAAGCAAGTACAAGCACCTAAAAACACAGAATTTTTATGTGGCTCATCCACAATGTGTAAGTTACGTCCACAGTGTAATAGGATCACTCCTAAATCACACAATCCATTCTTGTTATTAAGGTATACAATTGATGTTATGGAAGGATCACTCCTCAACCACTTGTGGAAGGATCACTCTTTGACCAATTATAATGATCTCTCGATCACTAGAAGAGTTAATCTCCTAATCACTTAAAGATTGATCTCCCAATTACTCTAAGGGTCTCTTATCCTTTTTCAAGAAGTACATAAAAGGTTTATGACAAAACTTCCTTAAGAAAGATCACTTAATGTGCACAAGCTATTATTGTAGAAAATGGATCTTCTCCTTCCTTGCTGTTGGTTTCTCTCCTTTAGCTTTGCTGATCTCTCCCTTGCAGGTTCTTTTCTCTACATGTTCTCTCCATTACAAGTTATCTCTGCTACTGCCGGTTCTCTCCTATCTCTATAGGTTTCTCTTTTCACCTCTGCAGGTCTCTCTTTTTGCAAGTTCTTTTTTCTACTGCCAGTTCTCTACTATCTTTACAAGTTTCTCCATGTGCCTTTATAGGTTCATCCTTCTGTAAGTTCTCTTCTCTACTATTGGTTTTCTCTTGTCTTTATAGGTTTCTCCTTTTGCAAGTTCTCTCCTCATACCTATGTAGGTTTTTCTTTCTATAGGTTCTCTTTTCTACTACTGGTTCTCTCCTCTTGCCTTTTCAGGTTCCTCTTTCTACAGGTTCTCTTCTTCATTATCAGTTCTCTCTTGTCTCTACAAATTCTCTTTTCTACTACCAGTGTTACCTCTTTCTACCTTAGTGAGTTCTCTCTTCAACTACCAATGTTGTCTCCTTCTGCCTCAACAAGTTTTCTCTTTTGCTACTAGTGCTACATCCTTCAACCTTGGCAAGTTTTCTCCTCTGCTACCTGTGCTACCTCTTTTTCACTTTAGCAGGCTTTCTCCTCAGTTGCCAGTGCTACCTCCTTTTGACTTGGTAAGTTTTCTCCTTTACTATCAGTGTAGCCTCCTCCTTGTTACTATTATTGTCTTTTCCTTGCTGTAGCTACTACTATCTCTTTTATGTTTTGTAGAACACACTTATATTTTTGCAACACATGCTTTCTTGGCATTCTATAGCTCACTCTTTCTCCCTCTGTCATGCCTTCTTTTTTGTTTTACAGAACCTGTTTTCTTCCTCTGTCGAGCTCTTTTTTCTAGTCTGTAACAGCACATGTTTTCTTCCTGTATTGAGCTCTCTTTTTTAGTCTACAACTGCACATTTTCTTCCCCTACCAAGCTCCCTCTTCTGGTTTGTAGTAGCACGTTTATTTCCTCTGTTGAGTTCTTTCTTCTGGTCTGTAGTGGCACATTTTTTTCCTTTGTTGTGCCCCTTACCTGTTCTTTTTGGCAGCTACTCTTTGCCATTCTACTACTTGTCTCTATTATGTTTCTATAGCACTTTCTCTTACTATTCTCTCTCTAATTTTCTGTTTTTTCAAACCCACCACAAATGGAAAGCGAAAACATGGCTTTGTCCTTTAAGCTATGCTAAAATTTTCAAAAAGAGAAAGGGCAAGTCATAAGCACACATATAATAAGCTTAATGTCCACTTCCTCCACCAGCCATACTATAGCTTTAGGCTACTTAACTTCCTCTTAATGTTAGGTAACTTGGTAGAAGAAACCTACTTAGATATAATTCCATTGACTTACTAAACTCCAATCTTAAAGACGTGTGTTGTCCTTAAGTACACTTTGACATTCATAATATAGGGCAAGCATGGATAGCACTTATAAGAACCTTAGTATAATGTCATGACACTACCCTCACCATTATTAGTACTTATGAGAGGATGGTATGGCAACTCTATTTGTTAAAAAGCACCTCTAAATGTGTTAAACAGGCCAACATTTTATCATAATGGCTAATAAGAACCTATAGTTGAGCCTATAAATAACTTATGCCTTTGCCTATACTTTCTCCTTCATTCTTTACCTTCCTTTATCCTTACTTGTTATTTGTAATTTTTTTTCCAAATTTTTTTTATGAAAAAAGCACTATTGTTTAGAAATATTTTCTAGTTTTGGCTTATCATTATTGATTTCTTTCCTTACTCTATGGTCTTTCAGTTCCTATTATGCCTTTTGATTTTACTTTGCCTTTAATCTTTTTGTCTTTTCAACTTTGTTACTTGAAGCCTTTTTCCATTGAGTTTTATTGCTTGTAACAATTAATGTGTATGGAGTTTTTTTTTTTTTTTTTTTTTTTGCAAACTTTGGGTGCTCTTTTGCTTGTCTCTCAATTGAGGGGACTTTTTTTTATTTCTTAGATTGCTCCTTGCTTAAACCTAAAATGGTTAAAATCACAATAGAATATTTCTGGCCATTTGCTTTTAGGAGAACCTCTTTACTCTAAGGAGACAAAAACATTTCTCATGTCATGTTATTGGAGTAAATGTCTATATATAGTATTCTTATAGAATCTTGAGGTTTTTCTTGCTAACACATGCTTAATCCATTGGCCTATTTATTCCTTAGTCCTACCCTTATACAGAATTTCAAGTCGTAGATCCATCATTGCTTGTTGGTACCACCTAAAGGCTTTTGACATGGCATTAGGAAGAATTCCTCATATCCTTAAGAGTCTTAAACAAAGAAATGCAATTTATGCTATGTTTTCTTTAAATACCCATTGGTACATGTCAACTAACTATGTATGATCATATCAATTGCACTTATGTCATAATTTATTTTGTTAGTGATATTATAAGAAATGGTAATATTATGCAATTTTCTTTAAAGAAAGTAATGCATTTAGGGATAAAGTTGCAAAAAGATAACATGACTAGTGTTGCAAGGATCAACAAGGATTGATAGTATAGCTAACAACCCAAAATGATCCAAGTGTGAATGCCTCTTATATGTAAACCCTATTTGTTAGAGAATGTCTTACATCCTTTTTTGATCTCATTCGTTATGCTTTCATCTTTGGGTAATGGCTAATGTAAACTAATTTCAATCTTGACTAAGACTTAGGCATAATATTTTCTAACTGTATTCGAGTTTACAAAATTTGGCATATCTTTACCATTAATATTTGCCAAAATCAATGCTTTGCTTAAGAAAGCCTTTTTAGCCATAAATGAACCTTTATAATTCGATGCCTATTTGCATCTTAGGTCATTTTAATTTAGTGGGACCTTTTTTAGGACCAAGTGTCCTTCTTTGAAGTACTAAGGTTGCATTTTCCTTTCATGCACTCACTTATTCAATTTTAATATAATTATCCACAATAAATCACACTCAGTCTTTTTTTTTTTTTTTTTGTGAGATTCAGTTGCTTATATTTAATTATGACTCATTTTATGTCTTCGAGTTTTGCTTCCATCAAAACTCTTAAGTAAGGAATTTTAACTTTAACTAGCAAAATAGCCCCAATCCTATAAACCAATGTAAAAAAGGTTACCCTTATGAAACTACATATTATGGTGTGGTATGTATGTAATGCAAAAAGCAAAATCTCATGCCAATCTTATAAATAATTATCATTTTTTCAATGATTCACCTAAAATTTTTATTTGCCACTTCAACTGCCTTATTCATTTTTTGTTGATATGGAATAAAATTGTGATGCTTGATCTTGAACTAGTTACAGAGGACAATTATCATTTTCTTATTCCAGTTGGTGTCATTATTTATGATTAGCCATTTTAGTGCACCATAACAACATATAAAGTCTTGCTTAATGAATTTAATGACCACTTTACTAGTGACACTCATATAAGATGTTACTTTAACCTATTTTATGAAGTAGTTGGTTGTACTAGGATAAATTAATGCTTATTGGATGCTTTCAAGGTAATAGGACCAATCACATGTATTCCCTACAAAGAATGGCCATGGGGATGCCATAGCATGAAATTAAGCAATTGTACTATGTTTGACATTTGTGGTAATTTGGTGTGCCAGAAATAATTTGATTCTATAGTCAACCAATAGTATTTTACTCTCAAGATATTTCTAACCATGGAAAGGCCATTAGCATACGACCCACATAGGCCTTTGTGCACTTCTTTCATAATTATTTTTTCCTTAGTCTCATCTATTCATCATAATAAGACTAATTTATAGTTGCATTTATAGAAAATGTATCCATTAAGGAAGAAATTCATTACCAACCTCTATAAAGTTCTTTTATCATTTTAATTTATAACTTCAATATATTATTGGACTTTAATGTAGTGCTTTATGTCATGATATCATGACATGTCATCTCCTTCCCCTTTTATGTGTATACAATGAGCTAAAATGTGATGGATATTGATATAGATCACCTAGGTATTAACTATAAAATTAACCTTATACATAATTGCAAAAGTTACCAAAGCATTAAAAATCTAATTATTTTCTTAAGATATGAGGTTGAAAGTGATCTAATCAAATTGTCTTATCGATTTCTTAATGTATTAATGATAGGAAACAGCTTTATGATCTTACATTTTCCATTCACTAAGTAATTGACATAATTGATCCTTCTTAGGAATCCTTACACCTTTTTTGGTGTAAAAGGTATAAGTATTTCCTATATGACTTTAATTTTATTAAAACCAATTTTAATACCCTTTTAACTTATTATAAAGCTTAACAACTTATCCAAAGTCACTCTAAGAGTGCAATTAACTTAAATGACTTTATGAGGACTACTAAGTGATGTTCACTTGCTTAAGATATAGTGATTGTGTTATCAATATAGTCCTCAATCTCTTTATGCATTATATCATCAAATAAGGTGAACATTATTGATTGATATATGATGCCCACATTCTTAAGGCCAAATGGCATGATCTTATAATAAAAGGTGCCTTACATTATAACAAATGTTATTTTCTCCATGTCTTTAGGTGTCATCTTAATTTGATTATAGCCTAAGAACCTATCCTTAATGGAAAACATTAAATGGTTGACAATGTTATCAATAAGAATGTCAATGTGTGATAAGGGAAAGTTATCTTTTAGGCTTGCTTTATTTAAGTCCTTATAGTCTACACATATATAGCCTTTGCCATCCTTTTTTGGTACTAGCATAATGTTAGTTACCATTTTAGATAATTTGCCACCTAAAGAAAGCCTACATCTAATTAATTTTTTACTTCTTCTTTGGTTTTTAACTAGACATTAGGTTTCCTTTTGTTGAGCTTTTACCCCAAAGATTTTCATTTTGGTCTCAAAGTAAGTTTATATACCATTATGTTGGTATTTAAACCTAGCATATCCTAGTATGACCAAGTAAACACATCTATGTACACTTTACGTAACTAAAGTCTTATGCTAATTTAAACTTCTCACCAATTTCCTGTAGTGCACAAGTTAATCAACTTGATTGACTCTTTCATAGCTATGAACTACCTTCCTTCTTTTTTAACCAAATACTTAAGATCTAACAAGATTTCTTCACTTTCTAACTCATCCTAAGTTGGCTTTCTAAAGTAATTTTGGATTTGGCCTTAAGGCAAGCATTGGTTAAACTATCAATCACATCTTTAATCATCATGAATAATAAATAAGAAATTATGAGAAATGAATAAGAACTTTTAAGATGGGTTACACATGTAAAAGGAAATTATAGTTAAAATGATAAAGTTAAAATTATAAGTGTAAATAATGTAAGCATATATTATTGGCTAACATGTAGCAAAAAGCTATCCATTTTATTACATAGCTACCCCTAAATATCGTGGGCATCAATAGGGGAATTAGTTTGCATTGCTTTGCTAGAGCCTTGAGTGATTAAGTAATCTCCCAAACCTACTAATTACCCATAAAGGTGTCTAAGTTGCATAGCTACTAGTTTAGCAAGGTTTAAGGTGATTCTTCTTTCTACTTTCCAAAGATAATATGAATCTTTAATATGCCTAGCTAAGTAGTGGCTTTGGTTGTCATATCATAATCATCATTGGTTTGATTAATGAACCCTACACTCTTAAAGTGATGAGTTAGAGGAAGCACATGCTTGGTTGTCTCATCTTTAAGATTAATATCCAATTCCAAAATGATCTTACTGTCTATTAGGTAATATAGAAGCAGAGATGTCTTGAAAATGCTTTCCAATTCTTTTCCTTGGATGGTAATGATTTTTCATCCTTACTTTAGTTTCTTTTAATAATACTTTTGGATGATAAAGGTGGCATATTGAGGAACAACTCCTTTGACCAAGTAATCACATTTGCAATTTCAAAAGATTAAAAAGCATACTCTAATGCTTTTTCAATTGTCTTAACATAAGGCATTCTTAGAGGTCTAAAGACAAGCAAAGTATATGACTTAATATAATGGACTTCACCTCTTGGTATAAGGTATATGGAATGGCTCTTATGACATGGATCTACAAGCAACTCAATAAGTAACCATAGGTGTTCTTAATATCCATGATATAGGCAAGGTATGTTAAAACTGTATAATCCCACTTACATTGGGAGCTTAATAGTCTTTATAGCTTTACGCTTTATACCATTAAATGCTTAAAGAATTATATAACATGGTATTATAAAGGTAAAGTCAATTGGTAATTATTTCATTATTAATAAGGATAAGAGACATGTTGCAGTAATGATAAATGATCAAAATGTGTAATGCCTTGGCAAGATTATACCCCTCGAGTATGATTTCTTTTTCTAAAAATGAAATGTAATTGCTTGTCATAATGTTATTAATGACATAATCAAAGTTATTCAAGGAAATGTCTAATGAAACATATGCTTGGTTATGAATATGCAATAGGACTTTTAATGAAACACAAAGTTCATTTACAAAAAGATAATTAAATTTTTTGCTATGGTTTAAATGAGCTACTCAATAGCACTATACTCATTATTCTTAATGTATTTGAAGAACATCCCATCATCCTTTTTGACAATGGTTTCCTTGTGCTTAAGATTTTACTTATTGGATAACTTTACTCTCTTAAAATTTTAAGGATTTCCTTAACATCATTTAAGATTTATCTTTCTATTGCTTTAGTTTCTCTATTTGTTTCAAAGTGTAACATCTCCCACATCAAGTTATATGCCTAACTCTCATGATGTCAAATGCTACTGTAACCACTAATTCTCATATCAATGCTTGATCATAGCAATCTACTCAACAATAGTAGTTCCACTAGATTTCCCTATAATTTTACTAATGGTAATAAATGAAGATAGAAATAGGTCTTGTGTGACTAAGTGAAATATTTTTGGTAGTGTTGGGTTTCTTTAATATCAAAAGGGTAAACCCCTATAGGCTAATGCCTTAACTTCAACCATGTTGATTTTTAAGGAATTGAAAGTTACTCCTCGGTAGTCACCATTCAATCACTTTTTGATATAATTCATTAACTTATGATCAAGAAGGGAATTAGTACTAATATCAAGCTTTTTTTTTTCTTTGAAAAGACAATTCATCCTCTATGCCTTAGCTTTTGGACTGTACATTTAAGAATCCAACAATTATTTGTAGAATGTTTAATATGTCCACCCACTATAGTACTCAAACTTGGCTTTGGCATCATACCAATAAGGATAATGATTCCTTAATTATAACAATAACTAATCAAGGTGGTAGCTTTAAATATGGCACTAATATAAGGTCAATCTTCCTTCTTTTTTCCTTCTAGAGTTAACTTGATTACCCAAAAGTGTTAGCATATGAACATTTGGTTATAATAGTCACAGTTGAGAGCTTTAATATGAAAATACTCTTATAGGTTGCCAAATGACTAATACATAAGGTATGATCCTAACTAGCTATCATATTTAGTCATTTAGATCTCACCTTCTTTCTTTTTTATCATGTCAATTTCCTTAAATGTTATAGTATTAGCAGCAAAATTAACAATTTTACCCTTTTGGATACCTTTGTTGATTTTTGCTTTAGTGATCATTAAATTGATGAAGCTTTCTGATGTACTCCTTATTATCCTATCATAATAAAAGGCTTTTAATATACTAAGAAAGTGGAGACCAATTCTTTTTCAAGTAGCAAGGTTGGATCTTGAGTGCCATGTTATGCCATTAATGTATGTATTGGTGAAAGTCTCTTTAAGCCTTATTTCTGAAGTTCCTGATTTCTCCCTAAGATCTACTAGTTTATGATACTGAAAAGGAGGTAAATCAATATCACCACAATTCGCAATTCGCAAGTAAGTGAACAACTTCAACCTCTTATTAAAAGAGAATTCTTTCTTAAACTCAACTAAGATAGATCTATTCCTACCTACTAATCACAATAGTCCATAAATTCACCTTTCAGACAACTTGCCTAATAAATAATTTGGATGTTTTTGTTTAGGTCTTTATTAGGTTATGGGTTGACGGATACTTTAACTGTATTCACAACTCAATTCAAAACACAAAACGTAAAGCAAATTAAGGACACACAAGATTTACATAGTTCTGTCAACGTGATGTACATCCATGGTGGTAAGGACTCTTCTTCTACCAAGACTATCCACTATACTTATGAATATAGGTTACAATGGATGTCTTTAATTCTCTGCTCTTTTTACTATTATAATTATTAAGCAAGTACAATACAAAAAGTGTCACTTACTATGTCTACCCTTCTTCGAACTTGTCTTGCCTCTGTTGAATTGAAAGGCTGCTCCACTGCCTCTTAGAAATTCATCGCAATGCTCTCTAACCTCTTTTGAAGAAATCTAGAAATACCTTGAGTTCTTTCTGTGCTTCACTGAATTTCTTTTCTACGTTGTTTCACACAACTCCGACCAAAGCTCATCTTCTTGCCTCACGGCTTTACTGTTCCACGGCCTACCCTCACCTGTTTGTTTCACACCTCCTTTGGTCGGTCACTGTTCATTGGTCGTCCACCCCTATCCGTTTGTGGTTTTCTTCCAACCAATAGTCTGTTTTTCTTCGTCCATCTCTGTCTCTCAATTCTGCCGATGGTTTCTCTCTCTTTGTTCAGCCGAATCTCTCTCACTGTCAGATCTGATTTTGTCTGTATCATCTCCTTTCTGTTCACCCACTTGGCGTTCACCTCTTTCTCTCTTTCTCGTCGACTAGTCTGGTCTAGCAGTCGGGTTTCTCTTTCTTCGTCCACCCCTCTTCGGTCGTCTCTATCTGTTTTTTCGTCTATCGTCCACTCTATTTTGCCGCGGACCTATTTCTCTCTCTTGCCGTGTCGAGCTCTCTCTCTCTCATCGTCCAGCTGAGATTTCCATTTTTCTCTTTTGCTATCCAGCTAGATTTCTCTCTCTTACCATCGGATTTCTCTTTTTTTAAGGTGGTGTTTGATGGTCTCTCTTTTCTCCCTTTATCTCTCTTTCATCCGATGGGTTTTCTATACGGCTCTGATTTCCTCAATTGCTGACCTCCTCTTTTTTATTTTTGTTGTCCCCTTTCAGTGATCTCTCCACTTTTCTCTCTCTCAACAGTATTTTTTGTTCAATCCCCTAATTTTTTTCACGTGACGACTACTGTTCACAACGGTTACTGTACAGCTATGATTTCTATTTTGCCATACCCTATTCTGCCATTCTCTTGCTATCGATGTGCTTTGGCTGTGTGTTGCATTTTTCTCTTTTCCATCCACACACTTTTTGTGTTTTGCCATGTATTCAATTGTGTTGGCCTTACACCTTCTTATGTTTTACCGTGTATTCAATTGTATTGGCCTTACCATAATTTTGTCTTCCAAGATCTTTACATAGTCTCTTTCATGAAACCTTAATAAGGCTTACTTGTAACAAATTTACTATCTTCCCCTCTATGTTGCTTGTACGTTCTTGCCCCTCTATGTGGCTTTTACCTTCTTGCGCTTCTATGTGGCTTTACTTTCTTGTACACTTAAACCTAGTTGACAACAATTACAACCCATATAAGGCTGTGGGAACAACAATCTCCCCCTTTGTAATTATTGGCAACACTTATAACAAAAGTCATTATGCAGCAGTTTCAACTCTCCCTAAATATGCACTTCCCCTTTCTTAACATCTCCCTCTGCACTGTTGCTTCTCTCCCCCTTTGCCAACCAATTACAAATTTGAAAAACTCGCAAAGTAGAGATAGAGGATTCACCTAATTTTCATGCTTGAAGAGGCATTCGCATAAACAGACTCATTCTATGCTTTTCAAACAACTCTGTGGACAGAGATTTAGTTAGATCATGTGTAGCCTCTTCAACAGATTTAGGTTCAACTTATGAGAATAACGTAGTAACTCCCACAATTCTTCTTCTTGTTGTAGCTCCAACTGATGGGTCACCTATAATCTGATTTTCTTGATGAGCGCTAGTCCACATTTTCTTTAACTTTCTTTCTTGCATAGTCTTAGTTGCAAGAGGATATCTTTCTTCATCAATCACATACAAATTTCCAACTATTCTCTTCCCGACTGCAACAGTATTGCCTTCTTTACTCTTTACTTGACAACTTGTTTTTGTGAATATTACCTCATGATCTTCATTGCATAGTTTGTTGACAGATGCTAGATTATATCTGAGTCCTTCAACATGCAGAACATCTTTTAGCTTTCCTCTTCCAATATTTACTGACCCCTGACCATTGATGTTGAGTGAATCATCATTGTCAAACTTAACTCTGCCTTCTCTTGACTTGTTTAGCTTTGACAATTTACTCTTGTCTCCCATCATATGTGAAGTGCATCCACTGTTAAGGATCCACTGCTTATCCTTGTAATCAGCTTTGAGTGCAATTTCAACTATATTAGTCACCTCCCTTTTTGCACTATATTCCTTCTTTTGAATTGACTGGAAGATAGCTTTCTCCTTTCTCTCAGCTTTGACTGCACTATTTGTTTTCATTGTGCCATTGAGTGACTTCTCTTGTTCAAGGAGAAGTGTCATGCATGTCTTGGCATTATGGTCATCCTACCCGCACCTTTCACATTATTCTAATTCTGCCAATATAGCAAACTTGTTCTTTGAAATCACTGGTTTGGACTTCCACCAACACTCCTTGTCAGTGTGTCCTTGCTTTTTACAACATATGCAAGAACTCACAACAGGTGTTCTCCTCTAAATTTTGTATTGTCTCCCCTGTATGCATCATCGTATCATCTTAAGTTGGAGACATATAGTGGCCTTCTCCACCAACAATTACTCGCCTTATGACCCCAAACTTCACAATAAAGGTAATGATCTTGAAACTGCCTCCTCTTGGGTCTGATCACAACTTGTCTTCTTCTGTTCATCACTTGCTATGTAGGCAACGTAGCATGCTTCTTTGCTTGTGTGGCTTTCATTTCAATCACCTTCTTCTCCTTTTTTTGTTCAGTCGTAGCCCTCTATTGACTGACTTTCTTTTCTTTCTGAGACATAGCAGTTATGGGCTGCTGCTCTTTAATCGCATACATCATTTTTGGCCCTGGCTTTGGTTTGATAACTGTCTTCTCTTCTTCAGTTATCTTCACCTAAGTCACAGCCTTCTCTTTTAACTTCTGTGGCAAAGTCTCATTCTTCTTTTCTCTTATAGAGCTTGTTTTTCCTACCATTTTAAACTTCTACAAGTTTTCCTCACTCTTTTTGAGTTATTACTGAAGTCTCAGCAACTCTATCTCCATTTCTTCAATTGTTGAAGTCCTTAAGCCAAGCTCTACTGTAAGGTCTTCACATATTTTGATTTGTTCTTCAAATCTTCTCTTCAAGTCAATATGTTCAGCCCTTATTTCATCCTTTTGACTTTCAGCTTCCTCAAACTTTGCTTCAACTTGTTTTATATGGGCCTCCAATCTTCTTATGGTTTTGCCCCTTCTGATTATCTCCTTTGAAGCTGATTCCAGCTCAGCTTCAAGATCTATCTCTATTTCATCAACCTCATCTTCTTTTTCAAAGGTTGAACTACCACCTTTAGCTGATGCCATAAATTCATGCTCATCTGATGATTTTTCATCTCCCTCCTCATCAGCTTTTTTTATCTGACTCACATAACTCTTGAATGAGCCTCTCTTGTTTTTTGTAGGCTAGCAGTCTTCTTGTTGGACTTCTTTGATTTAAATGATGATCTTCTCTATTTTGAATTCGGCTCATTATCACCATCCTCATCTTCATCATCAAGTTTCACCTTGCACTGAGAAGCAAAGTGTCCAATCTGCCCATAATGATAACATCTCAAGGACAACTATCCTTTTCCCTTTTTAGACCCCTTTTTGAATTTTCCTGTGAAGCCAATACTTCACCTTCACTTTCTTCCTCCTCCTCATCATCATCATCATCCTCACTAGATGATTTTTCCTCTTCTTTTATCTTCAAGTACTTCGTAACTATGAAAGCTGCCTTCTTTGATACCTTTGTTGTTACAGAGCTTTCAGCTGACTTTATTCTCATCTCATATGCAATGAAATTGCACTGGAGATCATGCAAAGACATAGAATTGAGATGTCTACTCTCCTCTATGGCTACTACCTTTGAGGCAAACCTCTCAGGCAAAATTCTCAGAATTTTCTTCACAATTGATAAGTCCTTCTTGTTTTCCCATAACTTATAAGGTCGTTTACAATATCAATAACCCTAGTGAAGAACTCTTGGATTGTCTCATTTTTCTGCATTCTGAGAGATTCATATCTCTCCTTGAGCACTTGAAGCTTAGCCTCCTTTATTTTGTCATCACCTTCATATATTTTCTGTAATCTGTCCCATATCTCCTTGGCAGATTTGCAGTCCATAACTTTAGCATACTTAACATTTGTCAATGCTGAAATGATGACATTTGAGGCCTTCCCATTTATTTTAAACTACCTTAACTCCTCTAAGGTTGGGTCTTTACTTTCTTTCGGAGCCATAAAACCCTCTTGCCCATGATTGTAAATACCACTTGCATTCTTGCTCTCCACATATAGTAGTTGGTTTCGTTGAAGATTGGAACCTTCTTGCTATAAGTGGTGCTAGTACTAGTACCGACTTCCATTTCTCAGTATGCTAAACAAGTCAAACTTTTAGATTCCTTCAAATTAGTACACCAAGCTGTTAAGCTTCAAACTGGTGAACCAGTGCTCTAATACCAATTGAAGTTCCTGAATTCTCCCTAGAATCTACTAATTTGTGATACTAAATGGGGGGTAAATCAGTATCACCCCAATTTACAATTCACAGGTAAGTGAACAACTTTAACCTCTTCTTAAAAGTGAACTCTTTCTCAGACTCGACTAAAGTAGATCTAATGCTACCTACTAATCACAATAGTCCCCAAAGTCACCTTTCAGACACCTTACTTAATAGACAATTCGAATGTTCTTGTTTAAGTCTTCGTTAGGTTATAGGTTGGCTGATACTTTAGCTGCATTCACAACTCAATTCAAAACATAGAACGTAAAGCAAATTAAGGACACACAAGATTTACGTAATTCCGTTAACGTACATCCACGGTGGTAAGGACTCTCTCTCTATCGAGACTATCCACTATACTTGTGAATATAGGTTACAATGGATGTCTTTAATTATTTGCTCCTTTCACTATTGCAAGTACAATACAAAGAGTGTCACTTACTACGTCTACCCTTCTTCTATCTTGTCTTGCCTCTATTGAATTGAAAGGCTGCTCCACTACCACTTAGAAGTTCACCGCAACACTCTCTAACCTCTTTTGAAGAAATTTGGAAATACCTTGAGTTCTTTCTGTGCTTCATGGAATTTCTTTTCTACGTTGTTTCACACAACTCCTGCTTTCACTGTCTCACTGTCTCCCCCGTCTTCTTTTCTCATGACTTTACTGTTCCACAGCCTACCCTCACTTGTTCGTTTTACACCTCTTTTGGTTGGTCACTATTCATCAGCCATCCACCCCTATCCATTTCTGGTTTTCTTCTGGCTAGTGGTCTGTTTTTCTTTGTCCGTCTCTCTCTCTTGATTTCTGCTGGTCGTTTCACTCTCTTCATTCATCTAGATCTCTCTCACTGTCCAATCAAATCTAAATTTAGCCGTATCGTCTCTTTTCTGTTCACTAACTTGGTCGTTCACCTCTTTGTCTCCTTCTCGTCGACTCTGGTCTAGTCGTCGGGCATCTCTTTCTTCGTCCACCCCTCTTCGGTCGTCTCTATCTATTTTTCCGTCAATAATCCACTCTATTTTTCCATTAACCCGTTTCTCTCTGTTGTCGTGTCAAGCTTTCTCTCTTACCATCCAGCCGTGACATCCGTTTCTCTCTCTTGCTGTCCAACCAGATTTCTCTCTCTTGCCATCGAATTTCTCTCTTTTCCAGGTGGTATTAGATGATTTCTCTCTCTTCTCCTTTTTTCTCTCTTCTCTATTTTTCTCTCCTTTGTCTGACGGGTTTTCTGTGCGGCTCCAATTTTCTCAATTGTCGATCTCCTCTTTTCTATTTTTTTTGGTCCCTTTTTGGTGATCTCTCCACTTTTCTCTCTCTCTCAACGATATTTTTCGTTCAATCCCCCAATTTTTTTCACTCGATGGCTACTGTACAGCTACGATTTCTATTTTGCCATACCCTATTTTGTCGTTCTCTTGCTGTCGATGTGCTTTGGGCATATGTTGTGTTTTTCTCTTTTCCATCTACACACTTTTTGTATTTTGTCGTGTATTCAATTATATTGGTCTTTCACTTTCTTGTGTTTTACCGTGTATTCAATTATATTAGCTTTACTCTAATTTTGTCTTCTAAGATCTCTATGAAACCCTAATAGGGCTTACTTGCAGCGAATCTACTGTCTTGCCCCTCTATATGATTTTTACGTTCCTACCCCTCCATGTTGCTTTTACCTTCTTACCCTTCTATATGGCTTTACTTTCTTGCACACTTAAACCTAGTTGACAATAATTATAACTCATACAAAGCTGTGGGAACAACAATTTCTATAACCTAAAAATCCATTCAAGTGGGTTCTAGTTTAAAGATGTACTTAAATTTAACCTTAAAAATAGCCACCAACTTTATTTAAGTTTTAATGTTTTTTCTATCTAACTTAATGTACTAACAGAAGGCCACACCCATCATACTATTTTGAAACCACCACATCAAGAGTTTTTCATTTTATATATATGTTGTCATCTTTCAAATGTAAAAAGTCATGTAGTCCATAAATGGCCCTATGTTGTCATACTTTTCAAATTCTAAAAGCTTAAAATTTGGCAAGAAGACTACATCTTAAACCAGATAGAGATATGATATACTTAGAAGAGTGTGAATATGATCCCCTTTTAATTCTCCTAAGCTCCTTCTATAAGATGTCAATTTTCTATTTCATGGAATGCTTTATACTTCTCACTACTTCATCTTCCAATTCAATAGTAGCTTTAAACATGCTAAAGGTGACATCAATAAGGTAATGTACTAGAGTGATACCAAATGCATAAATTTGGGTAATAGATGATTGCTTAGTTCTTGTTAATGTCAAAGAATGATATATGATTGATTGAGAGTAGATAAAGGGTGTTAAAGAAATCCTTAACAATATTCCAAAAATTGAGGCAAGGGAGTTTTCTTAAGAAATTATGTCACTTATTATCTTTTTTTCCTTTAGTGAACACATTGGTTATCTATTATATTTGCTCTTTCAATTCCTCAATTAAGTCTTAAATGTTATCAATGCTGCTGGTTAAATCTTTGACTTTGGTTTCCATTTTTCTTGTACGAGCTAAGTTAGAATTGTGCACCTTGTTAGCTATATGTTCCTTATGATTTAGCATATTGTACCCTTAATTAAGGTCAACAAAATAAGGTATACTCAAATGGATGCCACAAAATGTCATACGAAGCATTAACTAGAAAATATAAGAAATATATTGATATAATGATTATAAAATTAAGGTATAAATTATAAAGTATTGTAGTAAAAATTAAATATAGAATAACATAACAAATGATTTAATGTTCAAGGCAAGGATACCTTAGACTTATTGTCCTATAAGGGATTAATCTAATAAGTGGATAACTCTATTGGTTTAATAATTAGGTTTAATGGATCTAAACTAAGCTAAAAGTCCTTAGAACATTCCATGCCTCGTCATTCAAGGTTTAAGCAAGAGTTATAAGTCTAAGTGAAAGATTTTAAGACTATTTTATATGAAAGTGTAGATTTTACAAAGGTCTCATACTTCTGTTGTCTCTTTCATACTCTCTAAGTGTGTGTTTTTTCTTTTCCTTTTCTTTTTTGCTCACTCCTTTTCTCTAATTAATGTTAACTACCTTTTATAATAAAGCTTAGGTAATCTCAACCTTTGATCTTTGGCCATTTTTTGTGAAACAGCTTATATTGACTAGTCTTTTATTAAATAACTAAGATTAATTCTTCTTTTAATGAATAACTGAGATAATTCTCTTTTTTATGAATGATAATGACTATTTTTGCACTTGTTTAATATTTTATGGGTTATTAGCTTGCAAGATTTGCACTTAAATTGAGTTATTAATTCTCCCCTGATCCAATCATGAGAATGAGCAAGTATAAGGAGGATTGCTATGGATATAGATATCTTTTGTGTTATTTACTACAACAATCTTTGTTACATTTTTGTTATTATTTTTATATTTTTAACTTAATTTTAGTTGGTTTTATCATTCTATTGCAAACAATTTTATATGCACATGTCTTTTATAATGTACTTTGATTAAAATCAATAATACAAAATATTTTTAATTTTTGCTCAAATAATTAAGGGTTAATGGTTCTCCTCAACATTAATACTCTAACAATCAAATTAATTAATGAACTTCAAGCTGTATGAAAAAGAAGCATAATTAAAGAATTTAAAACTTTTTTTCTTTTAACCAAAGGAATTAGTCTAATTGATTTTTTTATAGACCTTTAGTAGGGCCATGACGAATAAGATTTTAATATTAATGAGATAAGTGATTGAACTAAGATCATATTGGTTAATGCTCTCGTACTAACTAGGGAAATCGAGGTGGGGCAGGCCACTTTTACTAGGATTTGGCCCATGAAAAAGGGAAGTTGCTCATCCAACTCAAAGTTCAGCATATTAGCGGACAGCCAACACCTTTGTATAAGCCCTATAGGTCAATTGGGTAGGCCTAAGACCCAACAATAGCCTAGTTACAAGTGGACTAAATTTTTATCAAACATAAACAAATAGATTTTATGTGCACGGCTATTTTTTAAAAAATAAATTTTTATAAATTAAAATAATTATAAATATATTTTTAAAATGCTTATTTATATAATACATAAAAAATATAAAATTTAATAATTAAAATTTTCATCATATGGAATAATATGCATAGATATTAAAGTTTGATGTTGGACCTTAAATTCCATATTCAAGGAACCTTAACCTAGTGGCAAAATCTAGCAACCAAAATCTAGTGACAAGATGAACGCAAGATGCAACAAAAAATGCTTTTAGTAAAAAAAACAAGGAATTAAAAGAATATAAGTTATTTTAATAAAATTATATGACATCTTTAAATTATATATGATATTTTCCTAGAAATATACAATACCTTAAAAAGAAAATATATAGCGTTTTCAAAAAAAAATAAAATTGTATGAGTCTTTAAAAATATAGACATTACTTTGATAACATCAGGCGATGTCTTCATAAAATTATATGATACATTATAATATGTAAAAATAAAATTATAAAATTATAAAACAATTTAGAATCTATTTAATTCATATTAAACATTTTATAAGAAAATATCTTTTCTTTTTTAAAATAAAAAGACTGCCAGCAAGAAAGTTGCAATGAAGCATCGGGCCTTTTTATTGGTATTGTTTAGGGTCGGTTTGATTCTCCAATGTGTTAGAACAAGGTAAAAACTAATCTTCAACTTTTAAAAATTTTCTTAATATAATCTTAAGTTCGTTATTTTTAATTTAATTATAAATTTTACTAATTATTTTCTATCTGGTATAATTGAAGATAAAAAAATAAGTTAAACATTATATCTTATGGTCAACGTATGAAAATACACATTAGCAAGTAAGTGATGTCCTCGAATACTCCAAATACTGTAGCATCATGAACAATTATTAGTAAATATACAAAAATATCTACAAAAATGTGTATTAATAATGTATTTTTGTATGTTAACTATTAAATATAATGTTTAATTTGTTTTCCATCCTTAGAAGAATCGCATTAAAAAAATTGATAACATTCAGGATTGAATTGAAAAAAAAAATATATAAGATTACAATAAAAAATTTTAAAAAATTGAACACTATTTTTTAACTTATTCCCAATAATGTCTTCTCACTTAAGCGTTCCTCTGTACATTTAAAGAAAAGAAAAAAAAAATAGATGAGAACTTGTAAGGCACCTGCCTATGCACCCTATGCGCTTATTCATGGCATTTTAATGTAGTCGCACTGTCTAAAAATATAAAACTAGACCAGTAATGTTACGGGAATGAGGATTTGACCAACAAAAAAAAAAAAAAAAGCTGTCAGAATGTGAGTTGCATTGAATGAAAATGTAAAATTTTGAATTTTTTTAAATGTTATTTTTTATTAAAACAATTTGATGTGTAATTAGAATTGATATAGTAAGATGTTATTTGATATTTTTATGCAATGCTGCATCTTCCATCTTTTATCGGACATTGTAGGAGATGACGGCAACATTAACCAGAATAGCAAAGTTTATAATGGTTAATTGAAGAGATGATTAGCAACATTACACGAGTCCCTAGGTTTGGAATTTGAGCAACGGTAAAGTAAATTCGTGTGGAGTTTGGGGGAACTGGATACAGTAATGTGATAAAAAGTGACATAGGAAGTAAATGAGAAAGGTGAGAAGATTTTCTTCTCTGCAAAAAGTCAAATAGGGCCTCTCTCTCTCTCTCTCTCTCACGGCTTTCAGAGGATTGGGAGATTTGCAACCCAAGATTCATCATCATTGCTCTTGATATTGTTACCCAAGTGCGAAAGCCTAAAAATTTTAACAGAAAATAAAAGGATACAGAGCAACCCCCCCCCCCCCCAGACTGCTGAAGTGCATATCATTTGTAATTCTTTTTTCCATATATTTTCGAAATGATAGGTTTCAGTTCACCTTTTAATATAATATGTAGGGTCTCGTTGGGGGACCGAACCCCCATGCCATATGGGACCAGAGGCTTCTCAGCCATCCATCCTTTTTTCAAAAAGAAAATAAAAAAAGAAAAGAGTATATGGGTAAAAAGTATGGGGGCATTATTGCCTGACACCCAACTTTTACCCTAGAATATATGGAAGTTGCGGTTCCATAATTGTACACTACCTGTCCTCTTTTGACCCTTTTGGGCCATCTGGCCTGACAAAAATTTGCACACACAATTATTATTTACATGCATGCCGCAATTGAAAATAAGATCTACTGTTTAAAGAATTGTCGTCTATTGTTGACCTCAAGACGCGAGATCACAGGAAAGTTTCACGAACTCTGTTGAGGCACAAACGGTGGTATGTTTTTGCACCATATTAACTCGAAAAGTTCAGACCAACTTCAATTGGATCTTAAGAATTCTCCGCCCTTTATAATTTATTTCAAGAGCAGAGTCACATTTTTCTATAATTATTCTTATAATTTGTTTCTTTCTAATGTCAATCCTTCAAACATAAACGAAACTAGGACCGACCTGGAAAGTTTAGAGAGATTTTTTCCAAAAAAAAAAAAAAAAAAAAACAAAAAGTAGAGAGAAAAGAAGAGAGGGAGTGACAGTGAAAATGGGAAGTATAGTCAGCTATCTTTACAGGCATTTGGATGTTTGATGATTTCCATGCATTCTCCGGTTTTCACCTTCCACATCCAAACCCCACGTAAAATAGCAAAAGGTTCCGGTGCATAATTAGAGGTTCTAATTAAAGCCTAACCATACCCATATTAAAAACTTGTTATCTTGACAAATTTTAATTTTTTTCTTTTTAATGAAATTCAGTAAATATACAATTAAATTAATAAAATATATAATGAACAAAATAAAACATACACTAAATTATAAAAATATCCATTTTATTTAACTGTGCATTCTTTTATTTATTATTATATATTTTATCGTTTTAATTGTACGGTTTATTATTTTAAGTAAAATAACTGAATTTTAAAAAAGTAAAGGAATTTAATTTTTTTATATATATTCTTGCTAATTTAACTTTTCCTTCAAAAGAAAAGAGAAAAATCTATATACTGATTTACAGGTTTAAGATCATCTAGAGTCTAGAGAGACCATCTCCTCTGAAAGAATCTTTCCCTTTCCTAATATTAGAACCAAACTGCTTTGCCACCGATCCTTTATCCCAGAGAGAGAGAGAGATGGCGGCCACCTCCCAATTCATGATAAACCAGGGCTTGTTTGAGGAGCAAGAGATGCCTGCGCAAATGGGTTGCTTGTCTTCTTTTATTTCGCACTCGGCCTTTCCTCAAATGGGTAGTTGCCACCAATCTCTCAAAGGCATCATCAATTCACCTCCTTCACTTGCAGCTTATCATGCACTCCACACAACTGATCTCACCGATAGCCTACCCTCATCCGCTACTCCAATGCAAAGAGAAGACATCATGGGAGGAACCCATTTTCTGTCCTTGCAAAGATCCAGTGCAAATCTCCGGTAATTGTTTGAATGATCGGTTATGCATTACCTACCATCGTCTAAAGGCATTTTTCAATTTTTTTTCTTTCTTTTTTTTTTTTTTGAAAAAAATATTTCTTGTCCAGTTTTTCGACACCTTTAGCCCAAAATGAAAAGACCTTAACCGTCCGCTAAACTTGAACATCCCAGCTATTTCCTAGACGTGAATGAAAATCATCTAAAAAGAGTGAGGTGCTGAAAAAGACTAGAGGTTCATGACTTTAATTTTATAAAATTTTCCTTTTTTCTTTTCCATTTATTTTGCAGTTGTTTGTTGTGGACTGCTGTTTCATCATTAAGATATGGTTGTGTCTGCAATTGTTTTCCAGGGCGCAGGGAAAGGTAAGTGAGTGCTTGACGAGCAGCGGTGGAGACCATCGCAGTGAGCATCTCGGGGTTTCTTCAATGAAGATGAGGAAGATCAAAGCAAGGAGGAAGGCGAGGGAACCTAGGTTTTGCTTCAAGACTCTCAGCGACGTGGATGTGCTGGATGATGGTTACAAGTGGAGGAAGTACGGCCAGAAAGTTGTCAAGAACACACAACATCCCAGGTATATTAACTTGCCACTGATCAGTACTTTGACAGTTCCTTTTCATTTTCTTTGTGACTAACAGCAACTGAGCAGTAATTGATAACTGGAAAGTTAGAAGATCCCATATGGGACACTATGTTTTAAATTTGAACCCAAACACATGCCATGTCGAAGCCCCCCACCCCACATCCCCTCCTTCTCTCTCATTATCATTGTGATTTCTGATATGATTATATTGCCTGTACAGAAGTCGTGATTAATAGGTACGCGAGGGAATACCATCATTAACACTGAAGTTTTATTAGCAGAAGCGGCCAAAAAGAAGTAATTATTAGCTTTTAAAAGACAAGAAGAGAGATAAATTGGCCACCAACAGATCAATTGTAATGTTATGTGCAAAAAGGAGCGTAGAAGATCATTAACCGAATCATAAAAGTTGGGCATAATAGTCCTTAGATTGAAATAGACCTTTATTCTTTACTTGAGTTTTAAATCATATTGCATTACGATATTTTTGGGAACACAGATATAATGTATTGCATAATAGATTGGGGTAACTTAGGTTCATAATTGCCAAAAAAAATATAATTTCACATTTCATAATATTAACATTTTGTATAACTTATAATATCTATGAATTTTTTACCCACTAACATGAATTATTAAGTTGATTTAAAGTTTCAAGAAAATATTTAATATATTATTAGTAAATGAGTTTGGCCCGTTTAGTCTAGTTTTATTATATAAAGTGTTAATTAGTCCTAACACATGTTAACAAAAAATATTAGAAATATAAAATTTTATATTACTAAAATATACGCGTCTTGGTTATTCTTTTTGACCATTTGAATGTGTTATTCTTGTGAGTAAGGACATTGGATTAGAGACAATTATTGCCTATCAGTAAAGTTGACATAACTAAATCGTAGTGACGTTATTATAAGTTTCAACATAAAAATATTTATATGATATAAAATTTTATATTTGAGCTACTAGCCACAAAATCTCTTAGTAAAGTCTCATGAACTTTTAGTTTTAAATTTATGATTCGATCTTTAGCCATTACAAATTATAAGATATATATATATACTTTTTTATCTAAAAAGAAATATTTTGGGGTAAATTGTGAGTTGTTAAGATAATTTATGTGTATTTTATAATTACTAAAGTTTGAGAGAAAATTGGTGAAATACTTATATGACATTACTTATTTAATTTTAAAGATATCCAAATATTTAATTTAAGTTTTAATTTTCTTAATAAATTCCTACTATTTTAGTTTTTAACATTAACTTAATTGTTTATATTTAGCCTTTTTTAATATTTTAATAAAATTATGATTTAAACATGCATATGATTTATTCAATTTACTTCATTATGATCTAATATGAATTATAATTTATTTTATTTTTGTTTGTAATTTTTAACTTATAATTTAAAATTTATGCAACTATGAGTAAAGGACCTTAAGTCAATTGTCTTGCATTATATGCAATATCCATCAATGATGGTTCATTAATGTCCATTGAACTCATTGCCCCTTGCTAGCTATAAATAAGATCAAGAGGAGAATGGAAAACTATAGCATTTTCTACATTGGTAGATGAAGAATCGCGAATATAATAACCAAGTTCCTAGAAAAAAGATTATTTCGAGAAGGGACAAACATGACTAAAGTGACTATTCATATAAATCTATGTCAAAAGAAGGAAGGACATTTTATTATATCTTCTTTTCGTTATTCTTGGCTATAACATAAGCAAATCTATCTTAAACAAGTGCCTCAATTGATTATTTTCTTAGAGCTATTCTTGCCATTATCCCATATCCCTAGTCTTTAATGCTCTACTAATTGTCATTCATTCCTTGTCTACTTTTAAAGGAAACAATGCTTTACTTCTAGATGTCTAGTCAAATACTATGCCTCAATGCATTTGGAGGAGAATGAGTTAGCTTTAGATTTAAGTGGCATTTCACTCTGGACTCGTCTATTAATTCTTCAACATCAATTAGTTCAAATCTTCACTTAGTTTCCCCAAACTTCATCCTACTCATGAATAAGTCACCAAGGTTTTGGTCAAAGTGAATAAAAAAATATAATTTCTAAAAGAACAAAAATGATCCTAATTTTTTCTTTTTATTTTTTAAAGGAAAAAAATTTCTAAACTTACTTTTAAAAAATATTCATAATTTATTTTTTTAAAATTTTCCTTTTAAATAAACACAAGCAAAATATGGTTTTATTAAATATAATAAATTTGTATGTCTTATGTGTCTAATATTAGGTTTATTTGTAATAGATGATAACTTATGAGTAAATGCAGCTTAGGGGATCTTTTTTGCCTTCAATAAGCCCCAATTAGATCTTGAATTTAAGACATTCAACTCTAATAAAACTCTACTTTGTTCTATCTACAAAATATTTTATCCTTTTCTGATGTTATGACTTTACACCTTAAATAGGCATTTACTTTCAAAAGTATAAACATTAAGACACAATGATTTTGTCAAAGTCACCAAAGGATTTATTGAAAATGATGGCTAAAAATCAAAAAGGTGTATCACAAAAGCATTCTTGCTTTACAATATCACAAATTTCTATCTCACCTTCCTAGTTATTTTTTTAATTAGTCATATAGTTTTTACTAATATAAAACCTATCTATGAGTTTTCTAGCTTGAGCTATTAGGTCTTAGGTCCTTTCTTATGTAAAAAAATTCAAGTTTTATTGTGCTTTGGTTTAGTCCATTAAAAGTTATTTTTGCATATGTTGCAAAACACATTAGGATCATTAAATAGTGCACTTTAATTGTTAAAAAGTGTAGTTAGAAGAGAGAAAAGTTATAGCCAATTACGAGAAAAGATAAAAAAAAGAGAAATGTGAGTTGTTGGAAATTTTCCAAATTAAGATAATGACATTTGAACTCACCATTAAAATACAAAACATTGTTTGATTAAGTTAAAATTTAAACAATGAATAAAAAAAGTCTTGATCTTCATTTTAAATAAAGGAGGTTTGGTTTGCTTCATTGTAAGTCTAGTTTTTGGCTTTTGTTTTGTTAATGTTCAAGGCAAATTTTTGCATAAAGCTTTGGTTAACCTTGCAATTAGATGGTGATTTGTAGTTTGGTAATTGTCATCAAGGCTACAAAAAATTTTAAATATCTTTCTCTTAATTATGCAACTATATGATTTTTTTTACAACTATGATATTTGATACTTTCGATTATCTATCGTGTTGTTAATTTTGTGAAACTATTGACTTTAGATAACAACAAACTTTTTACCTAAATTCTCCCTTAAATATTTACTAAACAGAATCAGTTCTTCTTTTAGACTTTAACTATTGTATCTCTAAAACTAGCTTTTTAAAGTTATATATTGATAGCTTTCAGAATTAAAAAAATAAATTAATTCAAGTAACAATTATACAAATTTAAATTGTTAACTTATATTAAGTTATTCATAACAATAAAACAAAAACTTGTATATAATTTCTTACAATTAATTACTATTCGATGATTAGGAATATGATAAATATATGTCATAATCCTTTATTCCAATAATTAATTATCATTTAATCAATTTAGTAGGCCTTAATGAATGATTTGAACAAATAATTATTTAATAATTTAATCAGAATAACTTAGGCAATTTTAATATAAAAGAAAAAAATATAATTAAATAATTTATTACATTAAAGTAACCTATTACATTAGTCTATTATTGGTTAGTATATTTAACTTATTTAAATAACAAAGGTAAGTGTGAATAGAATGACTTGATTGAATAAAACAAATTAACATATTTAGAGAAATAAGGTGAAAGATCTCTCAATTTAATGGTATTATAGTTATTAGTTAATGCATTTGACTTGTTTAAATGATGAAAGTAAAGGTGAATAGAATGGTTTATTTGAATAGTACAAATTATCATATTTGGAGAAGTAAGTGAAATATCTCATTTTTGTGAAGAAATTGCATCTACTAATGTTTATTGCTATTAAATGTTTTTGAAAAAATTTGAGTATGAACAAGTTTGTCATTTTTCTTTAGCAATTTGTTCATAATAATATTTCTAATCACATTTGTAATAAGATACATATACAAACTTTATGAAGTAAGATTGAGACATTATATGCTTTAAAATTTGATAATAAAAAACTATTCTTGTAAAAGAAAATGATGTAATTATGATAATAATAAGAGAGTTCAATGACTAACCAGTTGGATGAGTTTCAAGCTTATTAATAAGTTGTAAGGCATGAGTATTAAGTTTGATGGCAAAGGTTCTCGAGTTTCGATAATTTTCCATTTTACTAATTCTACTTCCAATAGCATTGTATTCATGAAAACTTATAAAGGGTAATATGTTAAATGAGATAATGAGATAAAGATCTTAGGATTTATCATAAAAAATATAGGCTTTTAGTTATTAAAAATAAAGAGAGAAGTAAAGACTATAAAAATGGTAAGGAAAGTACATATAAAAGTCAAAGCAAGTTAAAATCAAGATTAAAAAATGTTCATTGTTATCATTATAGGAAGATGTGTTATATTCTAAGGTATTGTTACAAGTTGTTAAATAAAAATAAAGATAATAGTGATAAGTATAAGAAAAAAAATAAAAATAATTATGTTGCTATTAATTAATTTGATATCTTATAAGACTAATTATGTGATAGATAATAGTGTCTCCCTTCTTGTTACTACTTGAAAGGATTTTTTTACAATATATATACCAAATGATTATGATATGTTAAAGATAAGTAATAAAAACTTAGCAAAATCATTACAATTGATGATGTTTGCTTAAAGACCAATAATAGAGCACAATTGACATTAAAAGATGTTAGATATGTCTCAGATATTTGTTTGAATATGATCAAAAAAAGCTCACCAAAGGCTTTTTGATTATATAGTTCAAGGAAATAAATGCTTTAATTTATAACTCAAAGAGAAAATTAATAGAAATAATCATGTTGTTATTGTTATTATTTTTGGTAATTGTGACCTTATTATTATAATATATAAGGAAGATTTGATTAATTTGATATTTTATAAGATTGATTATGTGATAGATAGCAATGTCTCCCCTTATGTTACTACTTAAATGAAGGTTTTCACAACATACCCACTAAGTGATTACGAGGTATTGAAAATGGGTAATAGCTAAACAAACCAAGAATAGAGCATAATTAACATTAAAAAATGTTCGATATGTCCCAAATATTTGTTTGAATATGATTAATGGAAGCTTTACAAAGGCTTTTTGGTTATAACTTGAGAAAAAAAAATGCTTTAATTTATATTTCATGTAAGCTTATATATATATATATATATATATATATATATGAATATAATGGAAAATGAGAATTTCATTAAATTGGGGTACAAATGGTTTAGTCACATGAGTACAAAAGGGATAAATTCTTTGAAAAGAGAAAGTTGACTTTTAGGAATAAAAAGTGTAAATTTAAAGAAGTGCCCCCATTATTTGGCTAGCAAACAGAATAAAGTTACATTTAAAAGTCACCCTCTTTTAAGAAACCAACAATACTAAAATTGGTACATTCTAATGTTTAAGATTCTTTAAAGGTATGCTTATTTGGTAATATTTTTTTATTTTATAACTTTTATTAATGATCACATGACAAAGTTTTCGATTTATACTTTAAAGGCGAAGAATTAGGCCTTTAATGTTTTCAAGCACTTTCATATCTTAGTTAAGTCACATATAGAAAAGAAGTTAAAATGTGTTCATGCTAATAATAATATAATATGGCCTATTTGATGAATATTATTAAGTACATAGCATTAGGCACTAGAGGCCATCTTGTAAAACATTATAATTGAATTGCTTAGTTGGAAGAATGAACTCAGCATTAATTGAAAAAATTAAATGTCTACTTTTATATGTAAAACATTCTCAGATCTTTTTAGAGTGAAGCCTTAAATATAGTGATACATGATTAATCTATCTCTTAATTTTCCTCTACAATGTTCTAAACAAAGTTTGATTTAGTAAAAAAGTATCATATGATCATTTGTGAGTTTTCAGTTGTAAGGCTTTTATTTTTATCCCTAAAAGTGACTAAGTGAAGTTGGATGTAAAGAGTTAATAGTGTATCGTTTTTGTTCTAGCAAAGATGAATTGGGTCACTAATTATATGATCCAACTAAAAAGAAATTTATCAAAAGCAAATGCTCTTTAAGGATTAAACCATTAAAAACATTAAGAATGTAACTTTATAGGTTAGTGATAACTTTGTTGATATTGATGTAGCTCTTAAGACAACTCTAACTAACCTAGCTAATGTTTAACATGACATTTAGAAATATAATGATGAGATTATTTGCTAGTATCTTGGGGACACATAAAATGTACTTGATATTGATACTCCCTTAGAAGATTTTCCACCTATAGCTCTATGTATTTTTTTAGCCATAAAGATCCAATAAAATCCCAATGCTATGTAATGTTGACTTAAAAAGAAGAACTAGGGTATTTTGAAGAAGCAATCAAAAGTTTGCACAAGTACCATTGGATTGATAAATGAATGGTGAGATGAAGAAAAACTTTAATAGTTTGAAACAAAAGTTAAGATAATTGTATAGGAATTTTAAGTTTGTTATAAAGTAGCAAAGATATACAAAAAACACTCATGATCAATATGTTTTTGTGTATATGTTTGAGTTATATTATTAAGTAATTAGAATGACAATTACTTCCACATAATTTAGAATGGAAAATTATTAGGTGTTGAGTTTATTCCTATATTAAGAAAGTTAAAGTTCTATTATGTTTTGGAATAAGCTTATTGAAATGTATTTTTTACCTATAACTCAAAACAAATTATGAGAGTTAAATAGCACACTTTGACTGCTCAAACGTGTTAAGGTAGAATTTATGAAATTAGTATTGAGGCAAGACACATTATGAAAACTATTTTTTTACCATCCTAAAAATCATATTGTAATTTTTAGTTTGTAATTTATTTACTTATTTTATAATTTTTTTAGTTTAATTAAAAATTTTAACTAAAATATTTAAATAGTATTTGAACTATTTAATAATTATGTTTTTTATTTTAATTTGTCTTAAGTGTCTTCTTTTTAATTATTCATTAAGTGTTTTCTCATTTAAATTAGACTATTTTCACTATTAGTTAGATAATTTTAACCATAAATATGTGCAAGTATAAAGGTTAAACAATCATAATGAATAAACATTTTTAATAAAAAAATAGTTTCTTGCTATCTTTCTCTTTAATGAATTTTAAAAACTCTTTAAGAACAATCTAGTGTTAGTCTGTTATTTTCATTTCATACTTTTGTCTTGCATTAATTGATATCATAGCAAGTTTAATTTTTGTTGATATTATCGTATTGAGTTTGAAACAATCTTTATAATAATGATGATCAAGAAGAGAAGACCTCGTATAGAGTGTCATATTAGGAACTAAAATATAAGAGATTTTGTATAAGAAATATTGCTTACAATTAATTTATTGGTAGACACATTCCTAATTTTAAACATATTTCTTTCTTAAATGAAAATTTCTTTGTCAAATATATTATTAGATGGTTAACAAAAATTGATATTTATTTCAAATACAATAATATTTAAAAGGGCGAGAAAATGACTTTTACATATTCTAAATTCAAAAATAATGTAGCTAATTGGTAGAAAGATACTTGATATCATTGACTTAGATCTAATATATCAAGGATTTGTTTATGAGTAAATGTGAGAAATTTATTAATATTTGAATTTTATGGTGATAACAAGTTTGATGAAATGTTAGATTTAGCAAAAAGATGATTTAATTTTTATTTTATTTTTGTTAAAGATATGAACCCACCATGCGATTATATTGTTAATTAAACACTAATTGTTAACCAAAAGGAGATCGGTCAAAAAGAAGAGAAATGCTAATTGATGACAACCTTATGGTTGAATTAATTGATTCTTTTTGTACAAATGAAGAGTTGAATAAGGGCTAAATTTAATCAAGTCAAAGAATGATTTTATATTCCAAAAGTCTCAAGATATTATTAATCCTTTACTTATAGTATTTGTTGATTTTCATGAAGTGAACAATCAAATAGTGGAAATTTTTGATTTGGCATATTGTTGGTTAACATCATTAATCACATGATAATTCATAAAAAAATTGTGGATTCATATTAAAGATACTAATTTGTTCTAAGTATTTGTTTTTGTAACATAGAAGACATTTTTTTCCTTTTTTTTATTTTGATTTATCATTAAGTGTTTTTATATTTAGTTAAAAGTGTTTTTCCAAATAGTCATAAGTGTTTTCTCTTTTAGAAAAAAGCATTTTTTTAGTTAAATTGTTTTATCTATAAATACATGTATAAGTTTAAAAGTTAAATGACAAAGAATAAATATTTTTTTGTAAAAGATAGTATTTCTCACTATTTTTCCATCTAGTAATTCCAAAAACCCTTTTAAAGGTTAAATCAAATGTTCATCTTTGTCATTCTTTTTCCACACTTCCATCTTGTATCAAGCATTTTTCATAAACATGTACTTTTATGATTAACAACTCTTCATTATCTATATTTTTTCTTGAAAAAATAAAAAAAATTGAGTAAAATTTTCATTTTATAATCACCAAATAGCCTAAAGGAAGTAGAAAGTGAATATTAGTATAAAATAAAAAAAAATGAAAAATGAAAGCTAATCTTCAGCAAGTAAACTCGTAGCCTAAATAAACATACTCAAGTATTGTTTGGCAATTTTTTGTGAGCCACCACATTTTTTGTTTGAACAATAAGTAATTTTTATGGGCAACCATTAATGCTTACTACCTTAAAATTTGCATGATTGTTGGGTTGTAGTTAAATATATTACTAATTAGTTATATAGACTAATATTCGAATAATTTTTTTATTGTTGCTATTTATCATAACAACTATTTGATTTATAATTCATCAAAAAATTCTTGAAATTATATTTTTATCAATCACGAATTTTTCTAAACATTACCATATGATTAATTATGTTTGTAGACAGCATGGTTCTAGATCATAAGTTTGTAAATTGTAGTAGCAAAATTCACCGACAATCTTAAACACTCTTAGAAAAAAGAGAGACAATCGAGAGAGAATAGAAAAGAGAAAAGTAGGTTGATGGAAATTTTCTAGATTAAGGCATTGACATTTAAGTTCACCGACAAAATGTAAAACGTTGCCTGTTCATGATGCAATTTGGACAAATGAATTAGGATTTCTTGTTTTTGATTTTGAATAGTAGAAATTTGGTTTGCTTCATTGTAATTCTAGTTTTGGGCTTTCGTTTTCTAATATGTGTTCTAGGCAAATTTCTGTGTACAACTTAAATCAACGTTGCAATTGAGATATAATTTATGGTTCCATCGGACTAATTTTTGGTCAGTTATTAGGGTGTGTGTGTGTGTTTGTGTGTATTGTGAATGGATAGATCATCATATGGGTTTCTGGAAGTGCAGATTTATTCTCAAACTCAAGACTCCTGTCTTTGGTAACACTCTGTAATCTTCTTTGTGATAGCTTTTTATTGACTATGTTATTGAATATTCATCTATGGTTAGATTTAGCTGAAATTTGTCAATTGTTAAAGGACATTTGAAAGTTCACTTCATACAATTGGATTGTTGTTTTAAGGTTTGTATATTGAGTTAATAATTACATAATTGAGTAGCCAGATTAGGTTAACTCACTACTCTTTTAATGCAAATTGAAATTGATAAATTTTTTTGATGTAATTAAGGTTTTATATCACTTATGTACTTACTTGTTGATCATAGGAAAATTGGTTGACATATTGTAATGTCTTATAGTTTTTTTTTTCCTTTGATTTAAAAGGATTTTTGACTTAAAAATCCATGTATTCTCTTGTGTGATTAGTTCTGAGATAAATATTGTGGTACCATCCATATACCGCAGGAGCTACTATCGTTGTACGCAAGATAGTTGCCGCGTAAAGAAGCGGGTGGAAAGGTTATCAGAGGATCCAAGAATGGTGATTACAACCTACGAGGGGAGACACGCACATTCTCCCTCGCACGATCCAGAAGAGTCACATTCTCCATCCCAGCTTAATAATAATTTCTTCTTTTAATTGATTATTGGCGTGCTTAATTCAAATTAAGCTTATAGAGCATCATACGCATCATTGACTATGTGTTTCTCTTGTATGTCTTGTACCGTTATAAATAAGGACATGGTAAATAATAAATGAAAAGACAAACGTGTGTAGAGAGGCCGTCTTTTCTTTCTTGGGCCTGTTACCCGCTCTTTTTGTTGTTATCATGGCTAATAAAAGGATAAAAGGATTCCGCAGCGTTTGTTTTTAAATATTGTAGTGTGTAATTTTTGGGTGAACATGTCTTCCATGATTTGGCCCATTAACATTCGGCCTCTGTCTGTATGCTGACAGATGCAGATATACAAGCAAAGCATGCGTGACGTGCAATATTTCATTGTTGGCTTTCTAATATTCAGACTTTGATTCCTCTGGTTATGTTGAGCGTGCATTTACACATAGCATTTGAACTGTGCTGCTGTCCTCGCAAGGCTCCACGAGGCCCAGCGTACCAACGGCAGCAGCATAAACCAACAAAATTTATGTTAGGACGTGGACAGGAGTATTGGGGCCATCAAACTCTAAGGGCCACCTGAAAGATCGTAATAATCGCGTAGGACGACGACAAGATGCATGCGGGGGTCCCTGGATTTTCGGTTTGTGTTGCAGCGTGGTCCCTGGATTGTGGCTGGTCATCCCTTTGTTTTTGGTAGGGGCCATGTCCCAGACTTTGCTCAGTCGTCCAAAAGCATAATGCGAGACGAAGCACTCGATGCAAGTCTGATGGCTCCGCAAAATCTAATCTTCCAACGGTGAAATGAAGTCGGCAGTGGGTGTGGTCATTCATTCGGATTCCGTTAATTCGATCGATAAGGTTTTTTCTTTTTTTTTTTTCAAAAAAAAAAAAAGAAAACCTAAATTAACTGAACTACAAAACATTATCCTTGTAAATCGTCATTAGAAACTATGTAATTCCACGGTAGTAATTTGTGATAAA
Organism: Ceriops zippeliana; assembly: GCA_037897445.1. NCBI lineage: Eukaryota > Viridiplantae > Streptophyta > Magnoliopsida > Malpighiales > Rhizophoraceae > Ceriops > Ceriops zippeliana. The sequence continues at coordinate 1,714,167 of JBAPLH010000056.1, read as the reverse complement.
TTGTCAATATGTTGTTGAAATTATAGAACTCAAGAAATTAAGTTCATTCTCTTTAACACCCACATTAAATAATAATAATGTTTAATCGATAATTCAATATGTGTAATTACAGATCAAGAAATTTTAAATTATATATTTTTTACATATTTATTTGTTAAATATCGCGCGTAATTTTTTAACAACTTGTTTGCACAGAATTGTAAAATCCAAACAATTCCATCCCACGACTTCCGGAAGACATAGAAACAAATTACTCAATACTTATGTCACGATTAGCAATAGTTACCCCTCTTCTGACAATATTTTCGGAAATTGAAACTTTTCAGATCTTCCAGAGATTAGCCAACATGGGCCTCCACACAGTAGTCTTCAGAGACCCATTAATGCGATTACAATCTAGTCCTCGCAGCCACATCATGCTTGGGCCATAATTCTCCCAAGAAAGTTTTCTCGACCATCAATTGCAGAGTATTTCTCCGAAGGAAAAAAGCAAAAGAAAATTAGAAGACCACGTGGGAAAATCGGTATAGCAAAAAGAAAAAAAAAAAAAAAAACACTTGATCCTTTTGACGTAATAAGTAGAGGTTTGGATAGATGGAAATGAAAGAAAGGATAGAAAACAAGTAGAGTAACAAAACCAAATGAAATAAGTTATTGTGTTATGATATTTATAATATATTTTGCCTAAAGAAACAAAATCTCAAAAATTCTTTGGACTCTATTAATCAAGAAAATTTGGCATGATTTAAATTGTAGACTGCATATACAATTATGAGATCATATCATTCGAATCAAGATTTTAACAACTTTGCTTTTTAGCGCTTTGAATATGACCACAATCAAGCAAGAAGGGGGAATGGTATGATGTAGTGGGCTCCAAAATTGTTTTCGTGGTACTTGAATCGTTTGCATCTCAAAATCAATTGCGACGAGTACTAGACAAATTCCTGACATTAAATGATCAATTCCATTGGAACTTACGTAACTTGTCCTCGTTCAACGTTAAATCAACCCAGATATGATGTTCAATGAACTCTACTAATAACAAACCTCCATTGTAACTTTGGCGATGATTGAACATACAGGGGAGTTCATTTCGTCCAGAAGCGGATACCACTTGGCGAGCAAGTGTGAGAGTAGGCTGGTAATGTGCGGTAAGTTGGCGTTGCCAACCTCCCCTGATAGGCTGCAGGACGCGCAGAGTTAACCTACCTTACAAGCTGAAGATTTGCGTGCTGTTAACTTCTTTTACAGGCTGCAGGCTATACGCACCGTCAAGCTCTCTGGCGAGTTGTAGTTTGCACAAAGCTAACCTTCCTTTTAAAGCTAAATCCCACATTTTATATTCGGTGAATCTACCAATAATAAACTTTCATTACATCCATTAAACACCTCTATTAATTTACTCGAGTGTACTGCATTCCGAAAGAAAAGGCTTAACTAAACTATAGAATTTTTAGTCGTCAATAACCCAAAAAAACAAAAAAAAAAGGACCGAAAAGCAGGCCCACCTCGTGAAGGAGCTAAAAAGCCTAAAATATTTACCAAACAGAGAACACAATTAAAATATTTTACCGAACTGATCAAAAGATATGATTCTTTTTTTTTTTTTTGCTTTTTTTTTTTCTGTTAGTAGAACCGATGAAGAAGTGCTAAAGATATGATTCTTTTAATTTTTTAGCAAAAACAAATTCTAAATTTACTTATTTTTTCTTAAAAATAAAAAATTATTTTCAAGTTGCCATTTTTGTTTTTTTAAATAAAGAATTTTTTTTTTTCCAAAATTCTCTTTTTTGTCTTCCTAATAAAAGGAAAAAGGATACAATAATTTAATCTTTTTTATTGTTTTTAATTTGTTTCTTCAAAGAATTAACTAAATTATTTTCCTATAAGAAGAAAAAGGACTAAAATTATAAATATATATTTTTTCTTTTGAGAGTTGACATTTGACCAAATGAATTTTGAAAGCAGAGAAATTAAGAATGGAATTTTTTTATTTTTTATTATTTTTTAAATTGCAAAACAAGCTTTTTTTTCACTTGTCCAAAAGGAAAAACAAAATAAATTTTATCAAAGTCACTACGACTGAATTAGCATAATAAAAAATGGATACATTTTATACTAAAAAAATAGAATTTATTATTTATATTTGTGAATCAAATATATAAATGAAGGTTTAAGTTATATTTACCATCTTTAAATGCTTTGTAATGTTTAAAAATCTATCCTCAAATATGTCTGTAAGTAATTATTTATACCTACAAATTCAAGAATATTATCTTCTTTTAACATATAATCTTAAATAAAATTATGTCTAAAATCTATATGTTTAGTTCTAAAATAATGGATAAGGTTTTTGGTAAGATTTATTAAATTGGTGTTGTCACATAAAATAGGAATCTTAAAAAAGAGAAAACACACCTAAAAATCCTTAAAAGTTTGCTTGATCTAAAAGATTTGTGAACAACTACTTACAACATGGTACTTAGCTTCAGCTATTAAAAGTCTTACAGAATTTGGTTTTCGATTGGACCATGATACTAATCTACCTTCCAAAAGTTAGCAAGTACCAATAATACTTTTTTTATTAAGTTGATCACCATCATAATCAAATTCCAAGTAACTTAAAAGGTTAAATATCTTTCTTCTAAAATACCAATGACCAAAGTTAACAAACCTTTGATGTAACGAAGTACCCTTTTTTAATGCAACTAAATGTATCTTTCTATGAGATGATTGAAAATAAGCATATAAGCACATAACAAACATAATGTTAAGTCTATTAGCAGTAAGGTATAGATAGCTTCAATCATACCTCGATATAGTTTCTCATTTACCTTTTTACCAATTTCATCCTTATCAAGCTTCATGGATGTTGGCTTAGTTTGGTTAAAAAGAATTTTATTTGTATTTTGCTTGATTTATAGTCCTAGGAAGAAAGTAATTTCCCTCACCATGCTCATTTCAAATTTCTTCTCCATTTGATAAGCAAATTGCTTACACAAAGAATCATTAATGACACCAAAAATAATGTCATTAACATATATTTGCATAATTAATAAATCTTTATCTTTTACCTTTGTGAACAACATGGAATCCACCTTACCTTTTACAAAACCCTTTTGAATTAAGAAGGTGTTCAATCACTCATATTAAGTTTAGGGGGCTTGTTTTAATTTATATAAAGCTTTAGAGGGCTGAAACATATAATTAGGAAATTTAATGCTCTTAAAGCCTAAAGGTTGTTTAACATAAACTTCTTTGATAATAATATTGTTAAGAAATGCGCTTTTGACATCCATTTAATAAAACAAGAAATTCATGAAAGATGCATATGCTAGCAAAATGCGAATGTCTTTTAATCAAATCACAAGTACAAAGGTCTCATCATAATCTATTCTCTCTTCTTGATTGTATCCCTTGGCCATTAGTCTAGTCTTATTTTAAACAATTTTCCCATCCTTAATAGTTTGTTGTAAAATATCCCTTTCATGTTTATGATAAGATAGTCTTTAGGTCTAGGGACTAAGGTTTATACTTAGTTTCTCTCAAATTGTTTTAAATCATCTTCTATGACATAAACCTAATGCTCATCACTTCATTTTTTTTTATATATGTTTGGGTTCTATTTAAGAAATGAATATTAACATGGTATATAAGTGCCTTGATGATGATTTAGTTCTAAAAGGATTAGAAACATTACAAACAATTTGATCTTAGAATGATTTGCTTGCATGTTTCCATTTTTTGTTTTGGCACTTTTTCAACCACATTTTGCAATTCACTTGAATCTTTAAGGTTTAAATTGCTTGACTTACGTTGTTCTTTTTCAATGCTATCATTATTACCTTGAGTCTTTTTAGTTAGTGAATCGATTGAAATTGTCCCAACATTTTATGAAGTATCTTTCTTTCTCGAGCTAAATGGGTTTGTTTTATCAAAATTAATATGTATAACTCTTCTACTATTAATGATTTCTTATTGAAAATTTTGTATGCTTTGTTAAAGAAAGTGTATCTTAAGAAAATACCTCTATGGGCCTTTAAATCAAATTTTTTAAGATTGTCTTTACTATTTAAGATAAAAGACTTGCATTCAAAAACCTTAAAATAATCGATTTGTGGCCTTCTTCCATTCCATAACTTATAGTGAGTCTTTTTTAGTAAGGGTATGGATAACTTTAGCTTCAAAATATTTAGGCAAGTTAAATTCATTTAACATTATTCTAACCATCTCTTACAAGGTTCTATTTTTTCATTCAACCACCTTATTTTGTTGAGGCATTCTTAAGGCTAAAAGTTACAAAAAAATTCCTGGGGCATCACAAAAGTTTTCAAAGCTCTCTTTTTCAAATTCTTTTCCATGGTCATTTCTAATTAAAGTGATGAGGCATCCCTTTTAGTTTACAATTGTTTACAAAGTCTTTCAAATGCTTTCAATGTCTCGTCCTTATGTGTAAGGAACAAGACCCATATAAACCTAATGTAATCATCTATTATGAAAAAAGCATAATGCTTGCCACCTAAAGTGGAGACCAAATGGACCAAAAAGATCCATATACAATAATTGAAGAGGTTTTGAAGTTGATAATATTTGTTTACTATTAAAATGACTTTTTACCTATTTGCCCATTTGAAAAGCATGACAAAACTTGTCTTTTTCAAATTTTGGCGTAGGTATCCCTTTCATAAGATTGTGGTTATTTAGTTTAGATAACAATCTCATACTTGCATGTCTCAAACATCTATGCCATCTCTATGACTCTTTATTTATAAAAACTAAGCATTTAATATTTTGGTTGGTCAGAGAATAAAGATCAATAGCATAAACATTTTCATATCTATTTTCAATGAACAAAATTTCATTTGATTAGGAATTAGGAATAACACATACATCAATCTTAAAAAACACTTTTTAACCATTATTGCAAATTTCACTAATACTAAGTAAATTAAACTTGAGACCATTATTGTTCCCACAGTCTTGTATAGGTTATAATTGTTGTTAACTAGGTTTAAGTGTATAAGAAAGTAAAGCCACATAGAAAGCCAAGAAGGTGAAAGCCACATAGAGGGGCAAGACAGTAAATTTGTGCCCTATTAGGGTTTCATTAAAGATAGTATATAAAGATCTTGGAAGACAATATTATGGAAAGGCCAACATAATTGAATATATGGCAAAATACAAAAGTATATGGACGACCAAATAGAGAAAATAAAAAAATACAACATACAGTCAAAGCACATCGATGGTAAGCAAATGACAAAATAGGGGACAACAAAATAGAAAAGAAGCAACCGTCATGAATAGTGTAGTCGTCAAGTGAATAGTAGCTGTACAGTGAAGCTGTTGGACAAAGAGAGAGGAAATACTTGGAAGAGAGAGAGAAAATCGTCGACGGGAAGAGAGAGAAAACAAAGTAGCTGTTGGACAAAGGAGAAAAAAAGGGAGAAGAGGAGAGGTCGACTGTTTGAAATAGAAGAGGTCAACGACTAGGCTTAACCAAGAACAAGAGCCCATTGAGAGAGAGAAAGAGAGACAATGGCCAAAAATTAAAAAAGGGGAGCGACAACAGAACGTCACGAAAGAGAGAGAACCGTTAAAAGGGGACCATTGGCAAAAAAGAGAGAGAAACCCATGCGTGACAATAGACCATTAGCACACCAACAGTTAGCGAGGAAATGACAAGGCAAGAGAGAGAAACGGGCAAGACGAGACCAGATTGGGAACCGAGGAGACCAGATCCGAGCTGGAATGGGTGAGACGAGAGTGAGACCAGATCCGAGCTGAAACGGGTGGATGAAGAGAGAGAAATTTGGCAGGACAACAAGAGAGAGAGAGAGAGAAACATGAACGACAAACCAAAAACGTGAGACAAGCTGTGAGACAAGGAGATGAGGAGACAGTGAGTTGGTGAAAGCAGGAATTGTGTGAGACAACATATAGAAGAAATTTGGCGAAGCATTGCAAGAATTCAACGTATTTCCAAATTTCTTCAAGAGAGGTTAGAGAGCGTTGCGGTGAACTTTTAAATAACAGTGGAGCAGCCTTTCAATTCAACAGAGGCAAGACAAGTTAGAAGAAGGGTAAACACAATAAGTGACACTCTTTGTATTGCACTTGCTTAATAATTGCAATATTGAAAGGAATAGAGGATTAAGATATCCATTGTAATTGGAATTTTCAAGTATAGTGGATAGTCTTGGTAAGGGAGAGTCCCTACCACCGTGGATGTACGTCACGTTGACGGAACTACATAAATCTCGTATGTCCTTAATTTACTTTACATTCTATGATTTTAATTGAGTTGTGAATGCAACTAAAGTATCAGCCAACCCATAACCTAATGAAGACCTAAACAAAAATATATGAATTGTCTATTAGGCAAGGTGTCTGAAAGGTAACTTTAGAAACTATTGTGATTAGTAAGTAGCAATAGATTCACCTTAGTTGAGTCTGAGAAAGAGTTTGCTTTTAAGAAGAGGATGAAGTTGTTCATTTATCTGCAAATTGTGAATTGTGGTGATAGTAATTTACCCTCCTTTCAGTATCACAAACTAGTATATCCTAGGGAGAAGTCGAGAACTTCAACCATTAACTAAGGAGACATTATCAATAATGGGAGAACTTTCCTTATCAATCTTTCCAATACCAATTAGCTTACTTTGGCATTATTACCAAATGTTACATTTTCTCTATCAATGATTTTAAGAGAAAGAAAGTTTTCTACATTAACGACTAATGCTTAATATATTAAATTTAAGACCATCAACTAAGGAGACATTATCAATAATGAGAGAACTTTCCTTATCAATCTTTCCAATACCAATTATCTTACCTTTGGCATTATTATCAAATGTTACATTTTCTCTATTAATGATTTTAAGAGAAAGAAAGTTTTCTCCATTAGCAACTAATGTTAAGTATATTAAATTTGAGACCATTAACTAAGGAAACATCATCAATAATTGGAAACATTATCATACGATTTTTCATATATACTTGTATAAAATTTTATCTAATTTTAGGTACCTAAGTTTGTTTGGGTCCTTTCGAGTGAGTTATGGAGCTATTTACATTACCATAAAAATTTTTAATACCATGAATGTTTTTTTTAATGTTACATATATGAATCATATGTCCAAAATCACTTTAATAATGACATCTAATATGAAATTTCTTATGTAATGATGAATGTGATACTTTAGTAAAATTGTGTATACAAGATTGAAAGGCATGAGAAAAGGTAATGGTTACATCAAAATGTTTTTCTAGTTGAATTATAAAGAGCTTTAAGTTGTCGTGATGCATGTTCATACATAAATGTATGATTTTTACTTCCAGAAAATAAGGATGCGTATGAATTTATGTGAGAAATTATAACTTGAATTTTATGTAAATGATATAAGTGATTAAAACCCAATCTAAATTCATTATTGATTAGTTTTTGAGAATAAAGTAATGAGTCAAGCTTTTATTTTCCCTGAACAAACTTTAAAAGGGAATTTTGTAGGCTTTCATTTTCCTACTTAAGATGAAGATTTTCCTCCTTAAACTTGTTTGAAGTAACATCATATGCATTTTGCAAATGCTCATTCTTTCAATAAGTGATTCATTAATTTTGTAGGCTTTCATTTTCTTACTTAAGATGAAGATTTTCCTCCTTAAACTTGTTTGAAGTAACATCATATGCTTTTTGCAAATGCTCATTCTTTGAATAAGTGATTCATTTTTACTTTTAAGGATCGTATTTTCATACTCTATTACTTTAAAGCAAGCATTAAGATTACTGAATTTGGTTGCTTGTTTAAACATTTTATTCATACATTCAAGCATGCTAATCATCTCAATATCATCACATAAGTCATTGTCAAAATTTACCTTAGCTTTTTTCTTATGAAGCATATGTAGTTTACTTCATCATTAAAGGATTATTCATCTAAATCACTAGAGTCATCCAAAGTGGTTTTGTATGCTTTCTTGGTTTGCTTTTTAACCTTTTTCTTGCTAAGATAATTTGTTGCAAAATGTCCAAGTTTATCACACTCATAACAAATAATTTTTTTTTTCTTGTGCATCATTTTTGATAGATTATCTAAATGACATTTTACTAGGTTGCTTTTTCTTCTTTAAAAATTTAGTAAATTTTTATGCAAGCATTACAAACTCTTTTTGATCTTTTTCACTAAATGAATTATCATCCTTGTCATCTTCAACTATTCTTCTATTTAAGGTTAAGGTCTTAAACTCCATACCATTCTTTTTCTCCATGACTTCCTTTTTAAATGTCATTTCATATGTGAGTAATGAACCAATTAGCTCATTTAATGGCAATGTGTTGATGTTATTTGATTCTAAAATTGAAATCACCTTTAGGTTCCATGATGTTGAGAGTGACTTGAGTGGCATTTTTACAAGTTATACATTATTAAGGTTATTTCCAAGATTTCTCTAAGAATCAATAATGTTAGTAAACCTTGAATACATTTTAGTAATATTTTTTATCATTACTCATTCTAAATAAATTCATACTCATGTATAAGAATATTAATTTTAATATCCTTAACTTGAGTGGTTTACTTGTATGTTAATATAAGATTATCCCATATCTTTTTAATTGACTAACAAAAAAAAGATAAAGTTATATTCGTCTAGGGTCATGGCATAATCAAGTAAGTGTTTGGCTTTAGAGTTAAGATTTTGGCTTTATAAATTTTTTGAGGCATACATAGTCTTGGGTTTATTGATAATGGCTTTATTTTTTATTTTAGTGATTCTTCTAAAACCTTAAGAGATTATTGGCCAAATAGTAAAGTCATAGCATTAAAGGTACATGGTCATTTGGTTTTTCTAGTAGTTGAAATTTTTGCCATTAAAGATGAAAAGTCTAAGAAGGTTATTGCCTTCATAGTCACCTATAGCTTGAAAAGAAGTCATAAATCAACTATAATTAGTGAAGATGATGATTTGTAAACTAGGTTCTGATACCAATTATTAGTCCTAAAAATACCCAATAGAGGGGTGAATTGGGTTAATAAAGGACGTGAGATAATAATACTTATGAAAAAAAATTGAAATGACAATTATCTCAAAAAATAAAAATATAATGTAATATATAAATAAATTAATGTAATTTAATAATACATTTGTTGATTAACACAAGAATATAAATTAAACAAATTTAAATCAATAAATAATTTACATAAAAGAAAAATATGTGTTATGGTAAAAGACTTATTAAGTGTATGAGCTTGCAAAAAGAAATTAAATTTAAGAAAAATAGGACACAATAATGTATAAAGGTTTGGAATTTATGTCCTTACATCCTTTCTTTAAGACCATTATGTCATAGGGCCATTACCTTCTCCCTAAAAGGTAACCTATTAAGGTGTGCAATGCCATTTATAAGGCTTCAGATCCCTTTTTTCCTATCCTATGTGGGAGTTAGGTCATATCTAAAGACCTACCCATTACTTTGATATACCTATCACATTTTTCCTTACCAAATCCATTGACGACCTCGTCGAGAATCAGTGTCTCCCTTGCCTACTTCTTTCATGTGAAGTGCTTAGTCGCAGATATCAAAGTCAAGGTTTTGGGTTGACTTTGATATCATTTGTCATAAGGTCATTACCTTCTCCCCAAAAGGTAATTTGTTAGGGTATGCAGCGCCCACATTTATAAGGTCTAAGATCCTATTTCTCCTATCCGATGTGGGAGTCGAGTCATATTTAAAGACCTACCCATTGCTTTGATATACCTATCACCACTATCTTGGGAGTTTTGAATCTAGTATTAAATTTCTCAATAGAGTGGAAACCAAATGCAATAATATTGTAATTCTCAATGACAACTACACTAAAATCGACAACTTTCTTACAACATATTCACACAATTGTATTTATCAAACTCTTGATCTATTAATCTTATACCCTTTAAAGCTTACAATTTTGTTCTTAAGAATTTTTCTTGCTTTTAATAAATACATTTTTGTTATAATAATTTAATAGAAGCTCCTTGACATTTATTTCTTATGTTTTGTCCCTTTTGGTACAAATAAGTTTATATGGCTTAAAAGGAGTCATTTAAATTTCAAAAAATATTTGTTGGTCTATTAAAAAAGCATTGTTCATTAGGATGTTTTCCATATCTATAATTTGTTTGTTATCATTGGTGATCTTTATCTCTATCCCAAAATAAGCAACGTCCTTAATGAAAAATAATTTATAGTAAAGACTTGTCTTTTTCTCACAATTTATTCAAAATTAATCTCATAAAAAGTGCATCATTTTAATTAAAAGTTAATGATACAAAATTAATTTTAAAAAATAATAATTTATAAATCAATTATCATAGAGAATTAAAATATTTACTTGCTATACAAAAAATAGAATTTCAAAATTCATCAGCCACATATAACTATCAAGAATATATATTGTAATTTAAATAACTCATTTGTCATAAATATATAAATTCAAATATTTACAATATATATGGTAAAGATCATAAAATAATTATATTAACACATCAAAATATGTAATTAATAACATATGACCTAACATCAAACACAAATGATAATTAGTAAGGTAGTGGGGACTCCATGACATAGATGACTATATACCATAATAATAAAGGTGGAGGGAAGAAATGGTTGCAAATGCTAAGGAATTCAAGTGGTTAGGTGATTTAGAAGTTGCTTATACATGAGGAAGGTCAAGAAAAAATAGATATACTTCACACCTTAAATATGGTTAAGGGCAAAGGGGACAACCTTGTCATGCAACATAAGAAAGGTCTATACAACATTGTTATACCAAGTGGATAAAGTCAACATAATGGAGTAAAAAGCCAACCATTTCAACATAATATGTTACATTTTCCTTGACTAATCATATGTAATTAAATTGAATTTGTTTTTCACTTGCATATATAATATGAGTGTTTTAAATATCCTAGGAATTGATTTAATTGGTGCTAAACAGTGATAGTGGTTGGTCAAATAATACTTCTTTCTTTGGCTTGACATAATAAAGTTATGATGGCATAGTAAGAATGACTTACATTGTATCTTAATGTGATATTTTATTGCATTTGTTATTTTACTAGCATAAAATTTGTTGAATTGTATATCTTATTATACAAGTGATTTTTTCTTGTTTAATTGTTAATTGTCCAATCTTGTACATTTAACTTCATCATACTTGTTAAATCATATGCTATGAATTACATATTTTGATGTGCCAACATAATTATTTTGTCATCTTCGTCATATGTGTTACAAGTATTTAAATTTATATATTTAAAACAATGAATTGTTTAAGTCACAATATATTCTTGATAGATGTATAGGGTTATTGATTTTTGAAATTCTATTATTTGTATGGTAAGCGAATATCTTAATAATTGATTTATGGGAAGTTGCCTATTTTGGAATGAAAGTAAAGGAAACCAATGACAAAATACAAATTACGAATATGAAAAATATTCCAATGAATAATGCCTTTAACGGATCAATGAGCATTTTTTTTTCAAATGGCTCCTTTTAGACTTATATAAACTTATGTGTAGTAAAAAAGAAAAAGAGAGAAGCAAGACACACCAAGGAGCTTATATCAAGTTATTATAACAAAAGTGTATCTATTAAGAGAGAAAATTCCTTTAAAAAGGTGTGAGATTTTGAAGTTGTAAAATTAAGAGATCAAGAGTTTGAAAAAATACAATTCTATGAGTGTATTGTAAGATCGCAGACCTTAGTACAGTTGTGATTCTACTTGGTTTCCTCCTTACTGAGGAATTTGATAGCGGACTTGAAACTCTCAAGATGATGATCTTAGGGAGACGACATAGGAACAAAAGTTCCGAACCTCTATAAATTATTGTATTTTACTTATTTTAAATTTAATTTTCTTTTACAAGCTCACACACTCAACAATTTTTTTATCATAATACGTATTCTTCTCTTTTATGTAAATCATTTTTTGATTTAAATTTACTTAATTTACATTCTTATGTTAATCAATATTTGCATAATTTAAATTGTATTAATTTATTCATATGTTATATTATTATTTTTTTATTGAGATAGTTATTAGTTCATTTTTTTAATGTTATATTCACATGTCCTTTGTTACCCAATTTACCCCCCTTTTAGGTATTTTTGGGACCAACAATTGGTATCAGAGCTTAGTTTCTAAATGATAGGCTTCACTACCTAGAGTTGATCCATGGCTTCCTTTTAACTTATATGTCACCTTAAGCGTAGTAACCCTTTTAGACCTCCTATCTTTGATGGCACAAATTTCAACATTGGAAAACAAAATGACTATGCACCTTTAATGCTATTTCTCAATTGTTTGGCCAATAATTTCTTAAGATCCTAAAAGAATTACCAAAATAAAAAATGAAGCCATTGTTGATAAACCTAAAGGTGAGTACACCTCAGAAGATTTCAAAGTCAAAATCTCAACTGTAAATCCAAATACTTGCTTTATTGTGCCATGAACCCATACGAATACAATTGTATCTCTTTTTATCAGTCAATTAAAGAAATATGGGACAATCTTCTATTGACCTATAAGGAAACTACCTGAGTCAAAGGCACTAGGATTAATATTCTTATGCATAAGTATGAATTATTTGGAATGAACAATGATAAAAATATTACCGAAATATATTCAAAGTTTATTAACTTTGTTAATTCTTTGAAAAATCTTGGAAAAACCTTGATAATGCAGAACTTATGAAAAAGTTGCTTAGGTCACTCCTAAAATCGTGGAACCCAAAGGCAATTGCAATTTCATAGAAAAAAAAAAAAAGGTGTGCCATTTAAGGCCTCAACCTTATCTAGAAGAGCAGCTAAAGTGATCAAGAAGATAAAGAGTATAATAATTCATTCAGTGAACAAGATCAAGAAGAGTTCGTAATGTTTGCACAAAAGTTTACAAAATTTTTAAAGAAGAAAAAGCAATCGAGTAAAAAGTCATTTAGACAATCTATTGAAAATGATACAGAACAAAAGAAAGAAATTATTTGTTATAAGTGTAACAAATCTAGACACATTGTAGCAAATTGTCTTAGTAAGAAAAAGGGTAAAATGCCAACCAAAAAATCATACAAGGCCATTTGGGGACGACTCTAGTGATTTAGATAATGAATCCTCTAGTGATAAAGCAACTACATGTGCTTCATTGGAAAAGAAGATGAGATAAATTTTAACTTTGACTTATGTGATAATATTAAGATGATTAGCATGTTTGACTGTATAAATAAAGAAATTTTCAAACAAGCAATCAAATTTAATAATCTCAATGCTTACTTTAAAGTAATAAAGCATGAACATGAGATCCTAAAAAGAAAAATGAATCACTTATTCAAGAGAATGAGCATTTGCCAAAAAAAAAAAAACACATAACGTTACTTTAAACAAGGTTAAAGAGGAAAATCTTCACCTCAAGAAGGAAAATAAAAACCTCCAAAATTAAAGGAAAAGAAAAGCTTGACTCATTACTTTGCTCTCAAACCAATCAATAATAAATTTGGATTGGGTTTTATCAGTCATATCATCCGCATAAAGATTAAGTTATAGTTGTTTACACAAAATCACACGTATCCTCATCATCTAGAAGCAAAAATTATGCATTTATGTATAGACATACATCATGAGAACTTAGAACTCCTTACAATTCAACTAGAAAATCATTTTGGCAAAACCATTAGGTACACAATGGTGCAACCAATACTTTTCCTTATACTTCTCAACCTCGAATGTATAATTTTACTAAAGCATTACACTTATCTTTACCTAAGAAATATCATATTAAATGTCACTATTATGGTGATTTTGGATATATGATTCATGCATGTAACATTAGAAAAAGCATTAATGGTATTAGAAATTTTTTTAGTAATGCAAAAAGCTCTATAACTTACCTGAAAGACCCAAAACAAAATTTGGATATCTAAAATTAGATAAAATTTATACAAGTACATGCAAAAAATTGTATGAAGAAAAGAAAATGGTACTTAAATAGTGGATACTCCAGACATATGATTGGTAATGTAGAAAACTTTCTTTCTCTCAAAATTATTAATGAAGAAAATGTAATATTTGGTAACAATGCCAAAGGTAAGATAATTGGCATAAAAAAGATTAGTAAGAAAAATTCTCCCATTATTGATAATGTCCCTTTAGTTAATGGTCTTAAATTTAATTTACTTAACATTAATCAACTTTGAGATAATAGTTACAAAGTTTCCTTTGAGCCTAATATATGTGTTGTTTCTAATTCCAAATCAAATGAAACTTTATTTACTATAAATAAATATGATAATAGTTATACTATTGATTTTCATTCTCTTACTAACCAAAATGTTAGGTGTTTAGCTTTTGTAAATGAAGAGTCATGGATATGACATAAACATTTGGGATATGCAAGCATGAAATTGTTATCTAAGCTAAATAATCATAATCTTGTGGAAAGGTTACCTAAGCTAAAATTTGCAAAAGACAAACTTTGTCATGCTTGTCAAATGGGAAAATAGATAAAAAAAAAAAAAGCCATTTCAAGAGTAAAAAGGTATTGTCTACTTCCAAACCTTTTCAATTATTGTATATGGATCATTTTAGTCCATCTAGAGTCTCCACTTTATGTGGCAAACATTATACATTTTTTATAGTAGATGATTACACTAGGTTTGTATGGGTTTTGTTCCTTGTACATAAGAATGTTACATTAAAAGCATTTGAAACACTGTGCAAAAAAATTGCAAACTGAGAAAGGATGCCCATCACCTCAATCAAAAGTGACCATGGAGAAGAATTTGAGAATGAGAACTTTCAAAATTTTTGCAATGCCTAAGGAATTTCTCACAACTTTTTAGCTCCAAGAACAACTTAACAAAATAGGGTAGCTAAATGAAAAATAAAACCTTACAAGAGATGGCTAGAATAATGTTAAATGAATTTAACTTACCTATATATTTTTGGGGTTAAAGTAGTCCATAGGACATGTTATTTGTCAAACCACATTCTGATTCATCCCTTGCTTAAAAAGACTTTTTATGAGCTATTGAATGGAAAAAAGCTACGAATTGACTATTTAAAGGTTTTTAGATACAAGTGTTTTATCTTAAACACTAAAGACAATCTTGAAATTTTTGATTTAAAGACTGATAAAGTTATCTTTTTAGGATACTCTTCCACTAGCAAAGCATATAAAGTCTTTAATAAAAGATCATTAGTAGTAGAAGAGTTCATGCATATTAATTTTGATGAAACCAACCCTTTTGACTCAAGAAAGGAAGATGTTTCAGAAAATATAGGAAAAATATTAACTAACTTACTAAATAAAAAGGTTCAAAGTAATGACAATAGCCTAAAAAAAAAACTACCTGAGCTAAGCAATTCAAACCTTGAAGATTTAAGTAGCCTGTAAAATGTGGTTCAAAAGGTGCCAAGAGAACAAAAACATGCAAGTAAATCATTCCAAGATCAAATTATTGGTAATATCTCTAATCCTCTTAGAACTAGATCATCATCAAGACATTTTTGCACCAACTTAGCATTCATTTCTCAAATAAAACCCAAATGAGTAAAAGAAGCATTAAGTGATGAGCATTGAATGCATGGCATGGAAAATGAATTATCAATTTGAAAGAAACCAAGTATGGACCTTAGTCTATAGACCTAGAGACCATCCTATCATAGGTACAAAATGAGTGTTTCGTAACAAATTAGATGAAGATGGGAAAATAGTTCGAAACAAGGCTAGACTAGTGGTTAAAGGATACAATCAAGAAAAGGTAATAGACTATGATGAGACTTTTGCACCTGTGGCTCGATTAGAAGTCATTTGTATTTTGCTAGCATATGCATCTTTCATGAATTTCATGTTATATTAAATAAACGTCAAGAGTGCATTTCTTAATGGTATTATTGTCAAAAAGTGTATGTTGAATAACCTCAAGGCTTTGAGAGCACTAAATTCCCTAATTATGTATTTAAGCTCTTTAAAGCTTTATAGGGATTAAAACAAGCCCCCTGACCTTGGTATAAGCAACTAAGTACCTTTTTAATTTAAAAAGGTTTTGTAAAAAGTAAGGTAGACTTTACATCGTTTATAAAGGTAACAAATAAAGATATATTGATTATGCAAATTTATGTCGATGATATTATTTTTGGTGCCACTAATGATTACTTGTGTAAGGAATTCACTTCTCAAATGGAGAAAGAATTTCAAATAAGCATAATGGGGGGAAATTAGTTTCTTCCTAGGTTACAAATCAAGCAAAGCACAGATAGAATCCTTATTAACCAAATCAAATATGTGAGAAAAATATTTAAAAAGTTTGGAATAAAAGATTCAAAACCTTATAGCACACCAATGTCGAAATTCATGAAACTTGACAAAGACAAAATTGGTAAGAAGGTAGATAAGAAACAATATTGAGGTATGATTAGAAGCCTTTTTTACCTTACTACTAGTAGGCCTAACATTATGTTTGTTATGTGCTTATGTGCTCATTTTCAATCATCCTCTAGAGAGTCACATTTAGTTGCATTAAAAAGGATACTATGTTACATTAAAGGGTTTGCCAACCTTGGTCTTTGGTATCCTAGAAGAAGAAGAAAAACATTTAACCTTATGGGTTACTCGAACTCTAATTGGGCCAATGATCGGCTTGATAGAAAAAGTACTACTAATACTTTCCAATTCTTAGGAGGTGCATTAGTATCATGGTCTAGTCAGAAACAAAATTTTGTAGCACTCTCAATGACTGAAGATAAATATTTCCAATTCTTAAAAGGTGCATTAGTATCATGGTCTAGTCGAAAACAAAATTTTGCAGCACTCTTAATGGTTAAAGCTAAATATCTCACCATAAATAGTTGTTGCTCACAACTCCTTTGGATCAAGCAAACTCTTGAGGATTCTAAGGTGCATTTTTCAAGAATTCCTATTTTATGTGACAATACCAGTGCAATAAACCTTACCAAAAACCTTATCTAGCATTCTAAAACCAAACACATAGATCTTAGACATCATTTTATTTGAGATCATGTGCTAAAAGGAGATGTTATTCTTGAATTTATAGGTATAAATGATCAATTTGCAAACATAGTCACAAAACCCTTAAGTGTGGATAGATTTTTAAACATCTAAAAGCGTTTAGGAATGGTAGACATGGCCTAAACCTTCATTCATATAGTTGATTCATGAATAAAAAAAAAAAACTTTTAGGCATGTGACGACAATCTTACTAAATTGGCAAATTGGAAAATTTTCTTATTTCATGGAAATCTTAATCAATAATTTATTCTCACCTTTACAGGAATCTTCATTTGGACAATTGTCAACTTTATTTCCCTCATCATCATTGTTACTCACCATTCTTACTATCAAACCCCTAAGAAATTTCACATAATATAGGTTTAATTTTTGGAGATATCACTATACTTATTGGACTACTATGAAACAAAAGATAGCTGAATACAAACTGTCTCTTTTGATGATGCCAAAGGGGGAGAACTAGCTTATTTCATTAAGTGCAAGACATGAGGAGGAGTTTTAATCAATCCTTTATTAAATCAAATATGTTGTCATCATTAAAAAGGGGGAGAATGTTAGATTATGTGCTATTAATTACATATTTTAATGTGCCAACATAATTATTTTGTGATCTTTGCCATAAGTGTTACAAGTATTTAAATTTATATATTTATAACAATGAATTGTTTAAGTCACAATATATTCTTGATAGATGTATAGGGCTATTGATTTTTGAAATTCTATTATTTGTATGGTAAGTGAATATCTTAATAATTAATTTATGAATTGCTAGAATTAATTTTGTATCGTTGACCTTTAATTAAAATGATACATGAAATTAATTTTGAATAAATTATGAGAAAAAGGTTAGTATTTCCTGGAGATTATTTTTTTCATTAAGGAAGTTGCTTATTTTAGGATGAAAGTAAAGGACCCCAATGACAACAAAAAAATTGCAAATACGGAAAATATTCCAATGAATAATGCCTTTAATGGATCAACAAACTTTTTTTTTTTCAAATGGCTCCTTCTTGACTTATATAAACTTATCTATAGGAAAAGAGAAGAGAAAAAGAAAGAAGCAAGACACACCAAAGAGCTTATATCGAGTTATTATAATAAAAATGTATATGTTAAGAGTGAAAAAAAATTCCTTAAAAAAGGTATGAGATTTTAAGGGTGTACAATTAAGAGATTAAGAGTTTGAAAAAATACAATTGTAGGAGTGTGTTGTAAGAAAGTTGTAAACCTTAGTAAAACTATGATTATACTTGATTTCCTCCTTACTAAGGAATTTGATAGTGGATTTAAAACTCCCAAAACAGTGATCTTAGGGAGAAGACGTTGGAACAGGAGTTCTGAACCTCTATAAATTATCGTGTTTTACTCCTTTTAAATTTAATTGTCTTTTATAAGCTCAATAATTTTTATCATAGTACATATTCTTCCTTTATGCAAATTATTTGTTGATTTAAATTTACTTAATTTATATTCTTATGGTAATCAATATGTGTATAATTTAAATCACATTAATTTTTCACATGTCATTTTTTTTTTGTTGAGATAGTTACTGGTTTAATTTTTTAACATTATATTCTCGTGTCCTTTGTTTACTCAATTCACCCCCCTTCTTGGGTATTTTTGAGGCCAACAATACTAACTTTTTCCATCTCTTTAGGTAGGTGTTAAGGAGTATGGGATAATTTTAGTGCATAATATAAGTAGTTTGTGTTGGACTTTTCTAGAATTTCTCTTTATGAAATTCTTATTTCTATAATGCAGGATCTTTCTTTATGCGAATACTAGCAATAAAACTGTAATTGAAATCAACATACCATTATCCATTACGCTGATGTCCCGTAGCAAAGATGAGAATCCTCCCTTTCTTTTGTTCCTAAATGGTTTTCCCTTTTCTCTTACTCTTCCCTTTCTTTTCTTTATATTTTCTCTCTGATGGTTGAGATCCCAAGAAAGGTCTATAATAGTATATATATACCTATAACTGTTACCTTTTTAGGAAAATCCTCTTCTTTTGTAACGGTTATCTTAAATAGAAAAATACTTCTCTTCCTGTAACGTTTATCCTTAATAGGGAGAGTGGAGGGATTTTAAATCCGATGACCCAAATTACCATTATGCCTAACCGACCATCATATTAAGCCTTTTATTTTGGGTCATATTTTAAATAACATGGGTCACTCATGTTAATTAATTTAACAATCTCCCACTTGGCCCATGTTATGACTTGATGAATCAATAATAATTAAGTGCGCACAATTCTTAAAGATCATCAAATCACAATACTTAATTGAATTAAAATGATTGGATTATGGCAGTCACACATCTTATAGTGACATGATTCCTTCCATGTATCACATAATCATCATAATTCATAATAACCTTACTGAGGAACATTGAAACTTTAAATTGTCATTTCTATATATGCTATTAATTATCTCACAAACCATAATTGTATACATCTAAATAAAGATAACAAAGTACAAAAAAAATCATAACTTTAATTGAATTCACGAGTGTCACAATGATATGAGCATCTTAAAATATTGGCTTTCAAGAGATTGAGAACCGGTCCATAATGCCCATCCAATCAACGTGTCTAGTAAATGTTTTTAGTAGCAAACCTTTAGTTAACAGGTCCGCTATCATCAACTCAGTGTCAATATGCTCAATAGACACTCTTTGGTTTTGTACTTCTTCTTTACTAGATAGGTATTTTAAATCTATATGTTTCGCACTTTTAGAATACTTATCATTTTTAGAGAAGAAAACTGTTACAGAATTATCACAGTAAATTCTTAACGCCTTTTCTATACTGTCGACCAAACCAAGCCTTAAGATAAAATTCTGCAACCATAATGCATGAATAGTATCCTCAAAGCATGTTACAAATTCAACTTCCATAATAGAAGTAGCAATGACAGACTGCTTCCCACTTTTCCATAAAACTTCTTTTCCATCTAGCAGAAACATGTAACCAAATGTAGATTTCCTCAAGTTTACACATCCATCATAATCTAAATTCGAATAGCCTACTATTTCAAGATAACTTGATCTTTTATAAGTAAGCATATAATCCTTAGTGCCTTGTAAGTACCTAAGTACTTTCTTTCCGACTTTTCAATGATCTATTCTAGGATTACTTTGATATCGGCCTAACATTCCAACAGCGAAACTGATGTCTGGCCGAGTACATGTTTGTGTATACATCAAGCTTCCAACTAGTGATGCATAGGGAATTGATTCCATTGCTTTTCATTCCAAATCATTCTTTGGATATTACAATTCACTAAATTTGTCCCCTTTCTGAATTGGAACTATTCTTGTTGAGCAATTTTTCATTCTAAATCTCTCTAATACTTTATCGATATAGCCTTTCTGAGACAATCCTAACAATCCTTGTGATCTATCACGGAATATCTCTATTCCTATCCATAGGATGTCTCATTCATATCTTTCATTTCAAAAGTTTTAGAGAGAAATTTCTTTACATCATGTAACAAACCTATGTCATTAGCAGCTAAAAGAATGTCATCAACATATAGGACTAATATACTAAACTTGCCCCAACTGACCTTCACATAAATACACCGATCAACGGTATTCTCTACAAAACCGTATGATGTAATGGTATTATTGAACTTAATATACCATTGTCGGGAGGCTTTTTCAGTCCATATATCGATTTCTTTAATTTACACACCAAATTTTCTTGCCCGATGATGGTGAAACCTTCAGGTTGGTCCATATACACTTCCTCTTCTAAGTCACCATTCAGAAAGGTGGTCTTTACATCCATTTGGTGGAGCTCAAAATCATTATTAGCTACTAAAACCATAATAATTCTTAAGGAGTCTTTTTTAGATACTGGAGAGAAAGTCTCCTTATAATCAACACCATCCCTTTGAGTGAAAACTTTGACAATAAGTCTTGCCTTATACCTTTCGATATTACCTTTCGAGTTTCATTTGGTCATGAAGACCCACTTACAGCCAACTCGTTTTGATCCTTTAGGTAACTCTAGTAGTTCCCAGACTTGGTTTACATCCATCGATTTCATCTCTTCCTTCATGGCATTAAACCACCTTTTATAATCATTACATTTCATGGCTTGTTTAAATGAGACTGGATCTGTATCAATGCTCAATTTTGATTCATGATCAAGTAAGTAAACCATATAATCATTCGAAACTGCTGGCCTTTTCTGTCTTGTAGACCTCCGTAAAGTCATTTCTTGTGGTATCACTTGTTCATTTGTAAATTCTTTAATATCCAACTTTTGTGATTCCCCACTCCCATTGAACTAGTCATTTTCAATGAACCGAGCATTACCAAACTCAACTATTTTAGTACTATGGTTAAGGCAGTAAAACCTATACCCTTTGGACTTTTCAGGATAGCCAATGAAGTAACCACTAATGATTCTCATCAAGCTTTTCTTCATGTGGATTATATATCCTTACTTCTACTGGACAACCCCAAACATGAAGGTGTCTCAAACAGGGTTTCCTTCCTGTCCATAACTCGTAAAGAGTTTTAGGGACAGCCTTACTAAGAACCCTATTTAGCAACTATGTAGTAGTTCTAAATGCATTCATCCACAAGGATAAGGGTACAGTACTGTAATTCAATATGCTCCTAACCATATCCATAAGTGTGTGATTTTCCGTTACACCATTTTGTTGTGGTGTACCAGGTATTGTATACCATGCACATATGCCTCGACTTTCAAGAATTTTTGCAAATGGACCAGGACATTGCCCACTTTCATTGAATTTTCAATAATATTCACCACCCTTATCAGACTTAATCACTTTTACTTTTCTATCTGTCTTTCCACTTTATTAATAAACACCTCTAGGATGTTTACTAATTGGGACTTTTCATGTAGTAGATACAAGTAACAATACCGTGAGTAGTCATCTATAAAGGTGATGAAATATTTCTCACCACCCCATGTTAAGATATCAAATGGGCCACAAATATCAGTGTTTATCAATTCTAAAGGCTCATTGCTTCTCATGCTGGGTTCTTTGATGTATGTTTTGTTTGTTTCCCTTTTATACAATCAACACATACATCCCAATCAGTAAAATCCAATTGAGACAGGACATCACCTTTCACCAACCTCAATATCCTTTCTTTAGATATATGACCTAATCTTTGATACCATAAGAAAGCAGAACTTTCATCATGCACATTATGTGTGTTACCTATACTATGCTCAACAAGAAATATAGAATCAACATATATAACATCAAGATTAAAATGGTACAAATCATCAATCAAAGTACCATATCCATAATAGTAAAAATGTCTATACAATGAAAATGCATCGTTTACAATCTTAAGGTTAAATCCTTCTTCATCCAACTTTGCAACAGAAACTAAATTTCTAGCACATTCAGGAACATAGAGACATTTTTCTAGATCCAGATGACACTTAGTGTCCAAGATCAATCTGTACATCCCAATTCCTTCTATTTATGCCTTTATTCTATTTCCCATATAGAGGAACTTCTCAGTTCTTGTTATGGGCTGGATTGAAAGGAATCTCTGCATAATATGTGACACATAAATAGTAGCTCCAGAATCTAACCACCAAGTATTATTGGGCACTTCAATTATGTTTGATTCAAAACATATTGATATACAATACATACCTTTCCTTTCAAACCAAGCCTTTCTTTTTGGGCAATCATTCTTGAAGTGACTCATCCTTTTGTAGAAGAAGCATTTTTGATCCTTTTAGATCTGACCTCCAGTGACTTTTATAGAAGCTTTGTCCTTCTTCTTACTTTTCTTATATGGTTTAGACTTGCTACCACTAGCAACATTACGAACGATGAGATGAATGAAGTGATCCTTCATATTCTTTAATCTTCTTTCCTCCTAAACTAACATGGTCTTAATTTCTTGAAAGTTCCATTTCTCTTTAATAGTGTTATAATTCACTTGGAACTTGCCAAATTTAAGAGGCAATGAGTTTATGATGAATTGAACCAAAAAGGATTCACTTATATCCACGCCCATTGTTTTCAACCTTACTGCTAGATCAGCCATACTGGTCACATGATCATGAATGGGCTATGACCAATCAAATTTCTTGATCGTCAGCTCACTCATTAGGGTTCTTACGATGGATTTATCATTTATATCTAATTGACAATATTCCTTAATTCTCATCATAAATTCCCATACATTTTCTGTCTTAGGCATCGATGGCTTTATATTTTCAGCTATCGTCATTCGCATCAAATTCAAACTTAACCTATTGGATTGTACCCAAGCCTCATAAAGAGACTTATCAGATTTTATACTAGTCCCCGTAATGGCTACAGGATTTTTATCTAAAATGACTGTTAAGTCCAAGCCAAAAACACCTAAATGAAACTGAATATGCTTAAATCATTCTGCATAGTTCAGCCCATTGAATTTGATCATCGAATTTCTTAAGGCGAATACATTACTGGAAGCTACAAACATAATCCAAATTTATACGTTAATACTTTGAGTAAACTCTAATGGATTTAGATACATATACTATAAACTTTAATCATGTATTTAAGTTCACCTTTGGGTGATCCTTAAATACATAACTTTAATCAATAATGATGCTAATTTAAATACTTTAATAGATCAATCAATCATACTAAAGTTAACATGAATGTTATCTTTGGATATACAATCACGTTTACCCAGTATATCAATCAATCCCCTTTAGTGTCATTAATTACAAGCAATGATCCATCTTTGGATGATCTCCTAGCTTTATAATTAATAACCATAATTGTTCATTTTAAACATTTCATTAGCATCCCAAAATAAACAATTTAAAACTTACAATCAACTATACAAATCCTTTCAAGCTAAGCCATTTTGGTGACTAACAATTTCAATATTTGACTCATGTTGATGTGAATTTTATAAACTTTAAAAAATCTTCAATTACAAAGATTTAAATTATCTTTTATGTGGAGTTAACACTGTCCGTGTCAGCGTACTGTTGCAGTAACCGGTCCATTTTATACGGTGGTATCCATTCAAAAATTTCTTTTCCACCACCGATCGAGGACCCGCAATAACATCATACTGCAGGTAACTCAACCCACGTGCTGCTTTCGACCAGGGACCCACCGGTCGAGCGACCCACAATGCCCGCGTGCTGCCTCTAGTCGAGCAACCCTCTGATGGTAGCGCCACCACTCACCGACAAGCCCCACATCGTGGTTGCACCACCCTTCACCAGCAAGCCCGCGTCACACAATCCAGCGATGCAAGTGCAACTGGCGCAAACCCATACCAGCGAACCCCGTTGCACAATCCAACAACCCTAGTTCCGCCGTACTCACCAAATCTGATTTGGATTCCCGCCATACCTGGAACCACGGCTGGATTTGGAGTTGTGAAACGGCGACACCAGATCTAGATCGATTTGTGTCTTCGGCCGTTCACAAAACCTTAGCCTCATCGGATGCCGTTCTGCTATACCCAAATTCATTCGTGTCCGGTGGCTGCACCCGGAAGCATGGCCTACACGGTGAGACCGATCCACCATACTCAGATTTGTTCAGGTCCGGCGGCATACAGTCCTCATGCCAACTTTTTATTTTCCTTTCAACGCCGGCCGTTTCGGTGATGCGGACCTTCCATAGCCGGTGTTTCCCCGTTGTCATTGTCGGTTAAGCACAACAAGAAACAAAACAACGTAAAAAAACACGTTTATATGCCCCACGTTGTCCATTATACGCAAACAAAATAAATAAAATACTGTACGGCGCAAATAAATAAAAGAAAAATAAATTGCAGTATTCGCTAACTCGCTCTGATACCAATTGTTGGACTTTTCTTGAATTTCTCTTTATGAAATTCTTATTTCTATAATGCAAAATCTTTCTTTATGTGAATACTAGCAATAAAACTGTAATTGAAATCAACATACTGTTGTCCATTACGCTGATATCCCGTAGCAAAGATAAGAATCCTCCCTTTCTTTTATTCCTGAACGGTTTTTCCTTTTCTCCTACTCTTCCCTTTCTTTTCTTTACGTTTTCTCTCTGATGGTCGAGATCCCAAGAAAGGTCAGTAATAGTATATATACATATACACATTATTCCTTTTCTGTAACCGTTACCTTTTTAGGAAAATCCTCTTCTTCTGTAACGGTTATCTTAAATAGAAAGATATTTCTTTTCCTATAATGTTTATCCTTAATAGGAAGAGTGGAAGGATTTTAAACTCGATAACCCAAATTACCGTTATACCTAACTAACCATCATATTATGCCTTTTATTTTGGGTCATACTTTAAATAACATGGGCTACTTATGTTAATTAATTTAATAGTTTGTATTTTTACTTTTTGAGAGAAACACAATTAGTTTTATGAGCAAATATTCTCTTATGCATAGGCAATAATGGGTAGGACCCAACTTAATTCCTCCAAAACTAGTGTTAGTTATCCGCCTCACCAAAAGTCAAATTCTTCTTAATTATGCACCCACTATTGATGATTTACTTATTTGAATTTATCTATCTTTTATTAATTTTTTTATTTGATATATAATCATTTGTTTTTTGCCCACAAGCGCTATAATTTGCCCATTAATTAGTTGACACATTTGTTAAATATTTCATTACTTCAATTCAAACTTCATTTTGTCCATTTCATATGCAACCTTTGAATTAGTGTGTAAATGTAAATTCTTTGTTGCAGTCTTCAATACATCTTGCTAATGGGAGCCAGCCTTTGCTTGCAACTGGTTGTAGGGCAGCTGATAAGAGTCAAGAGGCTGATGGTTCATGGTTGATCCTATAACTTGCGGAGGACCTTAGCAGTGAATAGAACTGTTGAATCTGTCAGCTTATGAGAAAAGTGTTTAGAATTATGAGTGATCAAGCTAACTTCGGGAGGAAACGAAGTTGAGAAAAAAATTGTATTACTATCGTTAAAAATCTGTCAGTTTGATGTTGGGAAGTTCGATTATGAGTAAATTACTTTCTGACTTTCCAAATCCTGGTTAATATCTTCAAAATTGAGAAAAAAATTGTATTACTATCGTTAAAAAAGGTGTTCAATTAGATTAGGATCATTACTTTCTTCATATTTGCCGTTAAGTGCCTATATGGCACTTACGAGGCATATGAGGCGTCCAAAATCTCCCCTAATCAGCAATCTATGCTAGCATGGACATGTCAAGCCATTCTCTTTGATTAACTAGACCACCACTGATGCGAACTCATTCCCTTTGCCTCTCCAGCTCCCTCTCTCCTATGTTTTTAGTTCATAATCAGGGCACTAATAACTTTCTTACTAACATAAACTTTACCTAGAGATGAAATAGTAGAGCAGTAAAACCCTAATCCCAACTCAAATTAGTCTACAAAATCCACAAAAAAAAAAAACAATGATTTCTCCTCTTTAGATAAAGAAATCGATGAAAAGAATACTTCGAAATCGTTGTTAATAGCTCCTTCACTTTATCATCGAAGGATAGCATATTTTCTCTACCCTTGAAGTCTAGGTAGTAGTGTTTAAGTATATTATGTCTTTATGGCACGGAATACTTTATTCTTACGAGCAGTTGAGTCACGTTAATTTGTGCTCGATTTTTGAACACCCATGTTATACGGACAAATGAGGAGAAAATGACAACCTAGTTGTTGGGGTTTTCTTTTTTTCTTTAATCTTTTTGCAATGGGCACCGTTGGTTGAGTTTGTTGTATTTTCTGTGGTAAGTCTTTGGTCTGCGACCCAATCGTCTTATATACAGGACGCTTAAGGCACGAAACTGATATTCTAGATACAGACAACTTTTGTGCTTTTGATGTTAAAAACGCCACTAATTGGCTGCCAAGGGGTTGGGGAATTCGATGAGAATAAATTGACCACAATGTACCATAGAATTCTTGGCCAGTCATTGGCTGAAAGCCTTAAAGAGTTGAGCTTTTTTTTTTTTTTTTTTTTTTTTTTTTTTTTGTGATGTGGTTAACCTTATAATGCACATATTGCTGACAAAAAGGTGAACATTTTTATGTGGAGAATAATGGACCCATTGGTATTAAGGAGGCGAAAGCCAAGAGCATCTTTTTATGGCAAATGCAGATCTTGAAGTTGTATAGTGTCATGTTAGTTTTGGAGAGTTTCAAAATTAGATTTGTGCAAAATGATCCTGACGATGCGAATGATGTACCATTTGTTGCAAGTAAGCTATCTAACAAAATTGAGTAAGATAATAACAATCTAATATTAGATTTTTTAATTAATTATGTTAAAATGTTTTCATCTAATATTTTTATTAAATATTTAATTATAATATGACTCGATTACTCTTCGTACTGCCAAGAGTCCTAACGAGAATATGGAGGGTGCTAGTGCAGATGAAGGTTTCGTGGATGTCACCGTGAAAAAAATAAAAAGAAAGTAATGGGAATGAAGCTTGCTCAAGTTCCTATTGCGGGGCTAACAGATAATGATAGTAAAGAGCATTATTCCTTGTTTTGTTACTTAATACTTGTCTTTGCAAGACCCCTTTCCCGAGGCATATGCTAAAGGCTCTATTATTGAGACAAAAGAGTGTTTTTCATGTGCACATACAGAGAGCGTAATGGGAAGAACCACTGTGCTAGGGTTAAAGAAATAATTTAGTTACAATGAGATGCTCAATGCCTTCGATAACACACCCTTAAATATGGACAAGAAGCAAAGTAAAGTGAGAGCAAGAAGAAAGGAAACTTTGAGCTTGGAGTTGTGATTTTGTCTTGGGTGGATACTTTTGTAATCAAATCTAAATTTTGCTAGCGTCAATGTTCCAAAAAAACAAAAAACAAAAAAAAAAAAAAAATTACTAACGTCAACTTGAGGTAAAACATTTTCTATTATCTAACTTAAAATTTAGTGCACTTTAGTATGATTATTCCATAAACTTAAGGTGTTGAACATAATCATCCCTTATTTATCATCAAGGTACAACGAGCTCAGGATCTCGTTTTAGAACAGAAAGGCGGGATAGATCATATTGTGATTTCCTTAAGATCAAAATTATATTAACTAGAAAATTTACATCTAACATATTTCATTTTAAATTCATTCATAATTTGCATCTTGATTTTCAAATGTCAAAAAAAAAAAAAAAAAAAACAACTACTGACGTTTTAATTTTATAACAATTAATATATTATGTTAAGTATCCATTAAAAAATTTAAAATAATTACAAAATTTCATTTTAATTTTATAAAGAGACTAAATTATTCTTAATTTATTAAAATGGGAAATTTATTTTTGAGCTAAATTTTGAAATCAAATTATTTATTGGGTTAAGTTTATAAAGTATGGTATTACTGTTGAAATTTTTAATTGAATAAATTCTGTATACATATTTTTCTACTTTTAATTAATTATTGGAGTTATTTTTTAAAACATTATTAACTTTGTTAAAAGAAAGAGATAGAAATATATTCTTGCTATTTTTTTTGTTAAATTTCCTTCATAATTTTTAGTAACAACATATTTTTGTGTTAAATTTATAATATAAAATATTATTTGTTTTAAAATATAAAATAAAATACGTTAAATTTAAATTTGTTTTTTGAAAGTAAACGAACAAGACCCCACTGCTAGCCCGGGGCAGCATCAGTCCATTTAATTGGTGTTACGAATGCTGATCTGGTGTACGATTAAATATTATGCATTTAGAAATTTATATTTTCAAAAATAAAATTAAAAAGAAAAAAACATAAAGGTGTCCATCGTGGAATATTTTCAATCCCTTCTTTGAAAAATAAGTACTATGTATTTATCGATAATTTATCCATCGCGAAGTAACCCTACCAATCTCTCATTTTGAAATTTATATTTTTCATTTAGTGCAGCAAAAGAAAAGGAAAAGATATTGAAATTCTTCTTATTTTTATTTTTTTTTTTTTCTCTCCAAATCTCAAGTTTTACTAATTAGTAAATAGTTGGATATAAATTCAAAGCCCAGATCAACACTGCGTTGATAACTCTCTCAAATGCATCAGAGAGTGTGGCCTTGAAGGACTTGGCCATCATTGATAAGAACGAAAGGGGAGGAATTTTTATTTTTATTTTTATTTTTTAAATATAATTTACTTATAATTTTATATTATATAATAAATAAAATTAATATGAAATAAAAATAATAAAATAAATTTATATAGTATACAATTATAAATAAGTTATATTTATAAAAAAATAAATATAACAAATACCCAAAAGGAAATGACTTCTTTTTTTTCTAAGTATAATCAATTTAGTTAGTAGTGAGCTATTTATTAACACAATATTTTTCCATCCCATGAAAAATGATCTTTTTTTTTTTTCTCCTAAGTATCTAATGACTAATATTCAGTCGGTAAGATTTGATAATTAATATAAATTTCCCAACAATGTGTGTGTGTGCGTGCATATATATATATATATATATATATATATATATAGATAGAGAGAGAGAGAGAGAGAGAGAGAGAGAGAGAGAGAGAGAGAGAGGCGAGTTGCTGAACGTTTCTGAGACTACGACCCAACCTAGGGTTAAAATTTAAACGATCAGCGGTGCATAGATGATGAAATAGTCCTGCGGTCAGTTTCTTGGGCGGGGCGTGGGGAGGGGGGTGGGGACCAGAAGGGGATGGGGCAGAGCACGTGTGGTAGACAACGACGCTGCAGGGTAACTCCCCTGACAAAACCAGGCTGCCAATTGGCCCAGGTGTCGCCCACCGTGCTCGTGGTTTCCTGAAAGTTACCAGTTGGGAGTAGGGAAGCCACAAGGGAACCTTTGCCAAATTGGCCCTTCACGGCAACAAACTGTGTGTCTCATGCAGATTATTTTGTCTCAAGACGGCGTTCTTCGTGTGCCACGCACAGAAAGCCAGGCCCCGACGTTTTCAAATTTCACTATTTGAATGATGCGCTCAACTTGCCCCAACTGTTGCTGCTCCCCTCATAATTATGTATGGCCCCAATTTCCCCCTACTCCTATCTTAGTCTTTTTTGTTTTTTTTTTTTTTTTGAACGGCCAATTCTGATTTTGTTCATGACAATCTTGGATCATGGTTGAACAGGAGGAGGGAAAAAAAATACTGTAAGTATATCAGATTGGAAAAGAATATCCTAACCATGCAATGCAAAACCACCTGCCGCCCCCATAACCTGTAAGTATATCAGCAAATTCTGATTTTATCCCACAGTCCTATCTTGAAGCACCAACGCAAGAAAAATCAAGACTCGAGAGCTTTCTTCAACCGAATCATCGCTCTTGTGAAAAGTCAAATGACAATAATTCTCGTTATTCTGCTCTGATTAATTCCCACAAACTTCAGAATTTTGACGCGTGAGCGCAGAACGCGGATCCAGGAAAGTTTGTCAACTGGGGGCAATATATACCCATACATATATTTTTAAAAGAGATATAATTATACAAATAAAATATTGTGTACGAATAAGTTGTACAAAAAAAAAAAAAAAAAAAAAAACAGAGAAAGAACATTTATATATAAGAATGTAAATTTTTTTTTTTATCCTACCTCTAATTCAAGATTATTTTCTTAAATTAATGAAATCTCTGTCAAAGTTATGATTATGTATTTTCAGCCTACACATAAATTATATAAAAGTTATATTATGAAACATTATTGTTATTTCTATAGTTGTGCAAATACGTTAAAAAATCTCAATATTTCCTGTCAAATATTTATTTTGAAAAATTTGACTCAAAACAAACAAACAGGAATTTGAAGCCATATTTGTATCCAATTTGATTGCACCGTATCAATAATTTTTAGTATATTCTTTTTTTTTTTTTTTTTTTTTGGGAAAATATCCATGAGCACAGCTTTGATGGTGTAATATGAAACCAACACCAATCATCTGAATTTTCTTCATAAAAATTATAGGAAATTTAATTATTGCATTTAATTACACCCATTAAAATATCTATAAAATATATCTATTTGCGTGACAATTCTTCACATTTTTCTTGTCTTTTTGTTCAGATGATCACATCCACTCCAAGAAATCTATATAAAGTACCTAAAGTTGTGCACTATGTAACTATGCGATACTTTAATCCTCGTCCATAGCTATTTTTGATGATTTTGCTGCCAATTACAAAGATTATCATTGTTGCACCTACGATTACAGTTTCGCATTTGTCTCTTATGTTAGATATTTCAATAAATTTATTATAATAAATATTAATTTTTTATCTTAAAATTAAATAATGTTATATAAATAATATACTTGAGTTTATGAAAGATAAAACTAGTAATATATCTCTCTTAATTTTTTACTATAATTACTTACCTTTAAATGGAGTTTCATATATATTAAAAAGAGTAATGATTGGTTATACATGTATATATATATATATACACACACACACACATATAATTGTATAGTTTAAATAAACCATGTTCATTTGTGTGTTAATTAAATTCAAAATTATACAAAATTATTTTTCACAAATTAGCTTATAGTATGATTGAGTTTTCAATAAAAATATTGTTTAAAAATATTTTAATATTCTTCCTCTTGACTCAATTAAAATTTATTACATTAATCATTATGCACAATGACACTAAAATTTCCTATAATTTCATCATAATACTATAGCATGATAAATTGTTTAATGTAAGTTATAATAATTATAATTTATTTAATTAGAACACTTCTTTTCATATGCTACAACACTTATAATTTACAATAAAAGATTTAAAAGATATATGAAATTTCATAATAATCCATAATAATTGTTTATAAAAACTTTTCCATCAATTTTAAAATAGTAATGTGTATGCAAACATAAGATAATAAGAAATACATAATGTATATTAAAAACACATTAGCAAGTTTAGAGTGTCATTGTATTATATATCATTAATTATCATAAGTATAAATAAGGCTTATTTTAAGAATATGTTTTCTATATAAAATTAGTTGTAAACTTTCATATTGATATACAATTATAAGAACAATTATTATTTTATACACACTTTTTGTTTTTGAACTTTCTCTTTAATAACAAAAATATTTTAATTCTTATTAAATTTAGTACTCTTTAAGTATTTCTTTATTTTTGAAGAAGAATACTAACATGAAATAATCACAATAAATTTTTAACAAATTAATGATAACATTGACAACCTTAAATCTTGAAATAAGGTTCTAAAATTATAATTTTAAATCACATCATAAACTCTTTTTTTATATAGATAAAGTAATAATAGACAATTTTTTCTTTATTCCATAAAATTGTTCTTTTTCTTATCAATGTATTGAACAAAGTCTAAATTCAAATATTCAATTACATCAAAATGGTTGATTTTTCTACACATAAGTATGTAATTCTTTGTTTTTTTAAAGGTATTTTAATATTTTTCTTTGTAAAATTTTAGTGATCCATTGTAGGATTACTTTTACAAGTGGCTAACATTTTGATTGTAAAATTAATATCTAATTTAGTATCACTGGTAAATATATTAAGTTACCAACAATAAAGACATATAAAATTGATTCCATTATCTTACATTCCCCTTTATTTTTGAAATATTGCATGACTCTAAATTTGTCATTATTCAATAACCTCAAGTGAACACTCACTTATTTTAATTTTGCTAAAACATTTTTCGATATAATTATTATGAGATAATTTTCATTTATTATGATTTGTTACAAAATATTTCTACTTCGATGACTCAGAATATCTCTTATGTATCTTTTATTATAAAATTCTTTAAAAGCAATTCTATAATCTCATGTAATATATCTGTTATTTGTTTCACATTTCATGAACTCCTCTTCAGGCTCCTACAAAAATTTTTGGGTGCTTGATTTTGCTTTCGACAGCCATGAATAGATTGTGGACGTGTATATGCAATCTGTTTTTCCAATCTTAAGCACAAGTAACGTTAAGTCATGTCGACATTCACTTTTATTAGAATGGCACTTGTATGCGATCCAACGCTCTATTTATTGGCATGCTTTGATATATATATATATGTATATACATATATACTTTTGATAGTGAGCCCATTTCAATGTGGATTAATTTTGTGTGTGTATTTGTTTGTTTGTTTATTTTGCTTGAAGTATATATTAATTCCACGTTTGGAGGATGGACCAAAATCTAACGGACACATGCACTTGATGTTTCATCTTGAAGGAACACATCATTGATTGTTCACTTGCGATTAATCTTATTATTAGTATGCCAAGCTCATTGCTTTGATTTCTTTCATGCATATTCAATTGTTTTTAAAACAAATTTCTCGATACAAAAACAATAATATGGAATATCCCGTGTAACGTAGTAGACAACAGAACTAGTTAGTAAAGATTTTGAAAGCGGACGGGGACGTGTGTACAAATTCTCCAGAACTCATGGCATGGAAGCGCACACAATATGTGCTTATCGATCCACCTAGCATGCATGGAATTTGATCTGGATGACAATTAATTATTGTTTTTTGTTTACACAAGTGGGATATTTTTGACAACTACTTACTTGGCACCAGCTGTGCTGTTTTCCACGGGTCCAATGTTATTTTTTATTTTTTTAACCAAAAAAAAAAAAAAAAATAATCAAACCTAATCCCTGCTGGACCGCCGGGATGGCCTCCGCGAATGGCTCATCCGGTCAATGGGCAATTAATTGGAGGATTGGGATCTGAGACTCAAGCGTGGCTTGGGTAGGACTAATGTGTGTGTGTGTGTGTGTGTGTGTGTGTGTGTACTTGGTTTCTGTGTTATATATATTATTTTTTATTTATTTATTTTTTCAGAGAATTTATTCTATATTTTAACATGACATGAAATATATTTCAAGATATATATCCTTTTTTTTTATATATTTCAAGATAAAGTTAGATTTAAAAAAAAAATGATCCAGCGGTTAACTTAATCCGTTGACAATATGAAATATGTATCAATTAAAAGAAATATGTGATTGAAATGTTCAAAAAAATATTCAAACATTTTTTTTAATTAAGTCCCCAAATCTTTGAAATTTTTTTTTTTTAATTCAGTGCAATTGACATACAAAATTAACTGTTTGATCGATTTTCATTGAAATGAAAAACTTCAAAAGCACAAAACTACATTGGAAAAATCAAAAAGGTTTACAAAACTAATTTTCAATTAATGTCAATTTTCATTGTAATTAAATTATTATCTAATATATCCAAGAATGTTTACCTTTTACCTTCACAACCATTAAAGGTGGTAAGAAGGCCAAATGGCATCTAAAACAAAATTTTATGAATGGATTTTGCAAACGTACGTAATGTACAGGCATCAATGTGCTTACTACAGGACGTCAAAATATGAAAGTCGGCAAAAAATTGTCCGTCTTTGGGTAACTCATACGCGCTCCGGTTTTTTGTTTCTTTGTTCATGCACCAAAAAGAGGGCACACGCACACTCTTCCCTAGCAATAAAAAAGGGAATCATCATGTGCTTGGTCAAGGGGGAACGTGCGCTGCACATTTTCCATGAAAAAAGAGACAAAATACAGTCAGATTGTTTATTCGAGATAAAAGAATTTTATTTTTTTTACAAGCACCGAGCGAGCGTGCCAAATTTTTTATAGTGTACGGATCACAATTATGAGATTGATGTAGATAATGGAGAAAAGGTTATAAATGGTGGCGTGTCAATCCAAATTTCGGCTTTTAAAAAAAAAAAAAATTTTGTTTTTTTGGTTGGCCCTCAGTCTTCTTGTGCCACAGGTCCATCCTTTATTGTGGAAAAAAAAAAAAAAGCAATCTTCCATGCAAAAAACAAAAAAAAGTCAATATGGTGGCCTTTTGGCAAAATTTTTATTTAGACGGCTACAAAATTCTCCTTCAAGAATAGTAGAATTGACAAAAAAAAAGAAAAAGAGGAAACAATGTAACGGGATAGAGTTGCCTCTAAATGCATATTGCACAATTGCATGATAAGAAATGAGACTTGACATCCTACACAGTACACAGATGTTTATCCCTTAACAAACACTACCTTTGGAGTACACCTCATCTCTACAACTACTATTTTTGTTGCCCAAAAGAAAGAAATAAAGAAAAAGACAAAAAAAAAAAAAAAAAGAGTGCCGACTGCAAATACTACTTGAAATTATGCAAATTGACAAAGAGAGAAGGAAAATTGATAACATTTTGGCAAGAAAGAAGGAAAAAGTGCCTTCGAAAACATTTCTTGATCAGTAACATACACAAAAAAAAAAAAAAAAAAATCGTTCGAATAAAATTGTAGTTTTGGCTGCCTTGGTATGTAGGTTGGGATGATGGGAATGTCGTAGGAGAGAGGATGACAAGCAGAGTCCGAACAAATGGGGCCAAAACAGCCCTACACTTGGTCACCATCACTTACGTCATAGTTGTTCACTGCTAGGTATTTAACTTTGAATCTATAATGATGAGCAGAAAACTGGGATTAAGAAACAAAAACATCATAACAATTACATTTACGCATTTATAACAAGTTAAAATAATCTGTTCTTCTGTATAGAACGCCGAAGAGTCTTGCAGAAAGGAGGGTTGGGGGTAACACCACGCTTACATTCAATTGGTAAGGGATACAAAAGGTCAGCCACCATCAATCACAGAGATACAAAGACAGCATTTATGCCCATTTTCAAGTGGCAAAGGAGTGGGAAAATTTTTGTGGCAGCTGACCTTTTTCTCTTTCAAAGAATCCTGAGGAAATTTGACCGAACTTCTTCCACCTACTGCTTGCTTAGTTCAGGACCTTCCTTTATGCTCATCCCTACCAGTTCAACTGCACTAAACCCTCCATCTTCAGTGTTGATAGTGGACTGTGAGTCAAGGCCAGACCCTGCTTGGATTTCTTTAAACATTGCCATGACTTGTATCATGGTGGGTCGTCTCCAAGGCCGGTCATCTAAACAAGCAGAAGCAACCTTTAGGTACTGCAAAAGCTCAATCTCAAGGCTTGCGTCCTCCTTCATTAGTAATGGATCGAAAACATCACTTATTTTCAACTTGGCATGCTGTTTTACCCACCCCACAAGATTGTTATCGCCAAAATCAGCCGAGTCTGTTGACCTTTTTCCTGTTAGCAACTCAAGCAAAACTACGCCATAACTGTAAACATCCCCTTTGGTGGAACATCTGAAGCTCTGGTAATACTCAGGAGGAACATAGCCAGGCGTGCCCGCCAATGTGCTAACACTCAAATGGGTGTCCATGGCACTCATAGGCCTTGCCATTCCAAAATCAGAGACTCTGGCCTCCAAGTTCTCATCAAGCAAGACATTGCTTGATTTCATGTCCCTGTGAATGATGTGTGGCGTACAATTATGGTGAAGAAAAGCCAATCCTCTTGCAGCACCAATGGCAATCTTTTTCCTTGCAGCCCAGCTCAGCTTGAGTCTAGCTTTCTTCTGGTCGTGCAGAACATCTTCTAAGCTTCCGTATTTCATGTATTCATACACCAATAACCGCTCTTCTCCAACCTTGCAGTAACCAAGGAGGGGAACTAAGTTCCGGTGCTTGATTTTGCCAATGGTCTCCATTTCTGCCGTGAATTCCTTCTCACCCTGTCCACTGACATGAATCAGTTTCTTGATGGCTACAATACTTTCATCTTTCAACTGGGCCTTGTATACATCACCAAAGCCTCCAGACCCTATAAGGCTATCGTTGTGGAAGCCATTAGTAGCCTCGAAAAGATCTGCAAATGTGAGCTTTCGCAGAGGTTTCTCAAATGTTTCAAGGTTGATGCTCCACGGTTCACGCGCACCGGTCAACTTCCAGTTAGTAATAGCAGTGCCCGAGAGCGAGTGACTATCTATGTATGCATCAAAGGCTAAATCTTTTTTTTGTCTTCTTTTCTTCATTTCCACCGCAAATATAATGAAGCCAAAGATGCAGAAAAGCGATAATAACAGCCCCATTGCCACACTTCCTGCAAGAGAAGCTTGTCTCCTATGAGACTTTTGATGCCCAGAGCTTAAGCTTGACCCTGAGCCTGACCCACAACGAGCAAGAGGAATCCCGCAGAGATCTGAGTTGTTGACAAAACTGCGAGGTGAAAAAGTTTCAAACTGGCCCATTTCTGGAATCATTCCTGTGAGATCATTGTTAGACAGATCGATTTCCGTGAGCAAGGAAAGGTCAGTCATTGACTGAGGAATCAGCCCTTCAAGCCTATTGTTGGAAAGGTCAAGAATGTTAAGACCCTTCAGGTCCCCAAGCTCCTGAGGAATATTCCCATAGATATTGTTGTGGCACAAAATCAAGACATAGAGGTATGACATAGTCCCAATCTCCTTCGGGATAGTGCCAGATAACATATTGTATGATAGATCAAGAAAGATCATAGAACCATTATTATTAAATGTTGGCTGCGTGTGACCCCCATACACTCTGGTAAAGTTGCAGGGGTGCCTTGTGGAGATCCTATCAAGCTGCTCCGGTCTGATTCCAGCAAACTCAAGCAAATTACCTTCTCCATGACACTTTTCACTCTTCTCATTCCTTAGATAAACATACCTCTTTCCGGTAATAAAATTAGCAGCGACGTCGCCGGACTGTTTGAACAGCTCAGGTGGGATCGTCCCGTTCAAGAAATTGGAATTAAGATCCAACCAAATCAAGCTTTTGCAATCTCCAAGCTCCGGTGGGATTCTACCGTAGAGTGAGTTGTTGCTCAATTTGAGAATAGCAAGACTCGAAAGGTGACCAATTGATGCCGGAATCTCACCGCTTAACCGATTGTTAGACAATGAGATCCAGTTCAGGTTGGTGCAGTTGCTTATACCAAAAGGTATCACCCCCATCAACTCGTTGAAATCTAGAATCAAGGTCTCTAGAGTCCTTATGTTGGTTATTTCTGGCGGGATTTCTCCATGGAGCTGATTGAACCAAAGCTTCAAATCCAGAAGCTTATGCAGTGATCCCAAGCTCGAAGGAATAGTTCCGGTGAGGTAATTGAAGCTCAAATGAAGTGCAGTAAGTTGAGAACAGTTGCTCAGGGTTGCAGGAATAGATCCAGTAAACAAATTATTTTGAAGATAGAGCACCTTCAAGTTGTTGCTAGTATCTTGACACAGAAAGGGGGGGATTGACCCGGATAAATTATTAGAACTTAGATCCAAGGTCTCCAAAGTGGTGAGCTTTGACAAAGAATCAGAGAGATCCCCAACGAAGCCGTTGTATGACAAATCGAGTTTCTTCAAGCTACTCATTTTCAACAAAGTAGAGACGGGCAATTCGCCAGTGAAGTTGTTGAAGGATATATCAAAAGATTCCAACGAAGTGCAGGAAGCAAAAGCAGGAGGGACAGAACCAGAAAGATTATTATTGGAAAGATCCAGCGCAATAAGACCTGGACAGGAATCAGTAAGATGCAGGGGAATCTCTCCTTGAAAGTTGTTGCCATCAAGAGAAATGAACTGCAAATTCCCAGAAGGAAGCACTGGAATAGGCCCAGAAAAATGGTTGGTAGAGGCATTCAAGAAGCTCAGCTTGGAACAAGAACCGATTGCTTTACCAAGATCACCATAAAACATACTGCCAGAGATATCAAGATGCTGCAGAGACGGGCAGTCACCAAATGAGGGAACTGAAACAGAGAAATTGTTTGAAGAGACATCCAGATACTGCAGGCTCTTGCAATTGGAAATTACACCTATGCCTCCACCAAGTTTGTTATCCTTCAAAGCCAAGACCTTCAACTCATTGCAACCTCCTGATAGGATAAAGGGCACCACGTCCGAGCTTGAAATCTTATTATTCAATGAAAGATCAAGAGACTCCAAGCTGAGCTTCAACCCACTCGATTTCTCCTTCAGTGAAAAATCGAGAAGATTGCCGGAGACATTTAAGGACTTCAAGGCTGCACAAGACTCAAAACTGGATAACTGAGAGATGGAACCTGACAGAGCATTTTGAGATAGATCTAAGCTGCTCAAAGAAGAGCTGCACTTGGATCCAGAAGGGAAAGAAATGGAGCCAGAAATGTTGGTTGAAGCCAAAGAAAGACCCTCAAGATTGTCAAGAGTCAAAAGGTATGTAGCCACGGAGCGAAAATCGGTGCTGAGAAGTATGGAACTGAGGTCTATGGAGACTCTGCCTGTTTCTAGGCATTGAACTCCGGTGAAGGTACATGGGTTTTGGTTGGGGAGCCAGCTCCGGAGGAGGCTTCGGTTAAAGAGAGTAGCTTTGAAGTTTATAAGATTTTGGGTGTATTTGTTTGTAGAGGTAAAACTTGGTGCTGCTGGTGAGGCTTGTAGACAGAGAAAGGTGAGAGAAAGAAGCAAGAAAGATAAGTGGGATTTCATTTTTTTCTTTTTTTCTTTTTTTTTTTCCCTCTTGGGTATCTCTGTGTGAGATATATATCTATATCTATATATATATATATAAGAGAGAGAGAGAGAGAGACAGTGGCGTCTTTAGGGCTTGAGAGCTACCATTAGAGTATAGAGCTCCGAGCTCTGGTTTCAGGGGGGGAAAGCGAGACTGAGGAGGAGAAAGAGTGAGGGAGGGGAGTCAAAAGACAGAGTGATGAAGGTAAGAAGGGTATTTATCAAGTGAAGGAATGGGCACGGCTGTTCCTCACATGCCATGTGCCTCCCTCTGTCTCCCTATCTAAACACTCCAGAGCTGCTTAGCTCTTTTCCGCCTCTGAAAAATCATTTGTTTTTAAGTAATCTGCAAAATTATGACTTTGTCTCACCAGGGTTGGTTTAGTGTACTCGAAGCAATTTTTTAATGAACCCCCCGTGGTTAATTATTCAAATTTCTTGGAAATCTCTCTCTCTCTCTCTCTCTCTCTCTTCTATGGATCTGGCATCTGTCTCGATTTTACTCCTTTACTTGCTTTCTCTCTCTAAAACTGTCTCACTGTCTCTCTATCCTTTTCACACGAGCATACGTGTGATCGACGATTGAGCCATCACTAGATTCCATGCCTTAATTAATTACAAGCCTTTTGGCTCACGAGGATTAATCAAGTGATTTTGGCATTTCTGTGCCATCTTTTAAAGCCTTTTTCGTTAAGTAGAGAGAGCACGTCCCTTTCTTCCATTGGAAAAGTTTAAAGCCACAAGCACCCACCATGTGTTCTCCCCACCCTCGCCTCTTAATTTGTGCAATTGCAACCCTTTTTTCTCTTCTTCCTTCTTTCTTTTTTAAAACCAAGAAAAAAAAAAACAGAGAGAAAAAGAAAATCTCCCCCATCAATGTGCTTGGTTTGTATATAACTTCTATAGGTATAAATTATGTAAGGAACTAAGGCCCTACAACTATGATGTTATTTATTATTGTTAGCTTTGAATGGAACTCAATTCACTGGACACGAGTGGGTTGAAAATTTTCTCCTCCTTCTCCCCCCCCCCCCCCCCCCCCCCCCCCCCCACCACCCACAAAGCTAGGAGCCAGTGACTCCTAGGACCAATTCGCATGGCATTCATCCACCATATTGAGTTATAACTTTTCAAAGGGCATCCTGTCTTTTTACTGTATCAAATAGTGACAAACCCCAACAATCGTTTGGACCATTGAAACTTACAAACCAATCTACTCTTGGATTATGCATCAAAATTCAATAGAAGTTCGGCATCCTCATTCCTTTCCCCATATTTTACGGCCAATAGATATATCTTAATACATCTGAACAAACCTATTCTACTTATATCGTTATACAAAGGACAAACCAAATTATGACTTCTCCATTGCTATTTTTAGATATATATGATTATCTTCTTTTATTATTATTATTATTATTATTATTGAGATTAATCCAAAATAAATACAAAATCCTTGTGAATGATTTTAATTTAGTTAATTTAAGTTCAATCCTAAATCTTTATTTTTCATTTTATTTGAGTTTTTTTTTTTTCAGAACGAATTTATTCAATTCATTAAAAAAATATTTGACTAAACAGAATATATTCTAAAAAATTAAATTTCATCTAAAAATAGATTCAAATGAAACAAAAAATAAAAATATGACATGCAACTGACAAAATAATGATAATAATATATTTAAAAAATTCATAAAATTTTTGTTTTTTTGGTCATCCTATTTTTTTTTCTTGCTTTGCTTTCTTTTTGTTGCGTAATACTTTATAAGGACTTTTCTTTAGGGCAGTTGGGTCATTTTAATGCGTCATGCTTCTATGTACTAGATATGATGCCCCTAACCACATTTCATAGCTTTTGACATTTTAACAGAATCACGTAACTTACGTATTAGAAGCAAACTTGTCCGCTTTCCCATCATTTATATTTTGAGTCTTTCCACCCCCCCCTCCCCGATTTAAAATGAAGCTCATAGGATATTCTACTCAGCCTAGTTGGGGCAGGTTGCCTGAAAATTGACATGGTAAGCTGTGATGAGTCCGTGCGAGGTTTCTCAACCCAGTC
Source organism: Ceriops zippeliana (assembly GCA_037897445.1). Lineage (NCBI taxonomy): Eukaryota > Viridiplantae > Streptophyta > Magnoliopsida > Malpighiales > Rhizophoraceae > Ceriops > Ceriops zippeliana. The sequence goes on along the minus strand of JBAPLH010000056.1, from coordinate 1,672,699 downwards.
CAATTCTAAACTCAAATCAAGGGCTGAGGTGGCTGGCTGAACCGCCAGTTAAATCGTTTTAGCCAACAGTTTGAACTAGCAACTCAATACAAAACCCTCTTTTCTTCCTGATTATTCGCAGGCATTAATTTGATTCATTTTTTCCAATGCACTCTTATGGTTGATAGAATGCCCTTGAATTTGTGTCCTTTATGGTAATTGAATTCCTTTTCAAATTGTTTAGAAAAGCACCGTCGTATTTTGGAGTTCTTGCTCTACCTCCCTTTTTTTTCTTTAGCAGAGAAGATTGTTTTTTTTTTTTTTACTATTCTTTTTATAATGTTTTTTTTTTCTTCCTTTTTGGTTAAACTTGAGTTCTCTTTTAGCCTTACAAGTTTTACTTAGATTACTTCGCTCGAAAAAGGGTTTCTCTCTCTCTCTCTCTCTCTCTCTCTCTCTCTCTGTTTTTTAACAGAAATAATTTATCCGTACTTTTTTTTCCCTCAAAATAGCTTATGACAAAATAAATTATTTATTCTGTTTGACCATAACATTACAATCTTCCCTTATTTAATGCATATATGGAAAGAGTTGATTTTTGTCATATGCGTCTGAAAAAACCAAAGATATCACTCCCCCTTTTCTTCCTTTCTTTCTTTTTTCTCTTTCCCACCCTCGCACTCTCTCTCTCTCTCTCTCTCTCTCTTCGGCTGCCGCCTCTTTACATCCTCTCTTTCAAGGTTTGGTCACCGAATAATACCTTCCCTCTCTAAAAAGAAAAAGGGGTAATTTTCTGAAATTGTTAAGGTATTTTCTGTAGAACAAATGAAAATTTTTTGTTCACAATGTTCAATATAAATGTTAAAAAATGAGTTAGAATCTCTTTCTATAGACAAATAGTTCCAAGGCTTGTGCACAAGTGCGATGCTAAGGAAGCTTCCCCAACACAGTTACCACCTTGAAAACATTAAAAAAAAAAAAGAATAATAAGAAAAGAAAAGAAGTATCAAACAAATAGAATATAAACTACGAAAGAGAAAAATATTTAAAATATAGATATATAGGGACTGATATTTGACAAAATTTATAATGTTTCGATTATTGATCAATCAATCATATTCAGAATTCTCAGACTATGTTTGTGTTATTATTATTTTTTTTTTTGAAGTGCACAACCTTTTAAAAATTCCATTTTAGCTGATTTTTTTTCCTCCCATTCAATGTCGAGTATCCCATATTTTGAAATAACAGTATTCAATTAATTTATAACATAATAGTTTAAAATAATTGGGAGCTCTCGAGCAGATAAATGAGATGCAATACAAATTCAATTTATTTAATTTATCTCCAATTCACTAGTTTGATATTACACCTTTCAATGGTGTAATAATTTTATTCGGTTTTCTCACAGATGGGGTATAAATCTCGCAAAACTATCTTTCTTATTTTCCTTTGCAGCATGCACATATTGATTTTTCATAAATTGGTAATATTATGGTGGTGGAAGATAAGGGAGAAGGAGATAAAAGAGAAAAAGAAAGGTAGAAGAGAAGAAATAAGGAGAAAGAAAATAAGAGAATTTTAATTATTTATTAATTTTAAATTAAATGACATGTAACACACTATATAATTAATTTTTTTTTACAAATAGACATGTTACATGTACATGCTAATAAATTATGTTAATATCAATTAAGAGTGTACTAAATTTATTATAAATAATTTTATGAGAATTGGACTATTACTTTTTTCATGTCATGTTAAATTTGAAAAGAAAAGTAATAATTAATTTATAGATTAATATTTATAGAATTTCTAATTGACTTGATATGTATGTAATTATTTATTATTTTGCATTAATAATAGATTTTTTTATTTTATATAATTATTAATTTTTATTTTTATCTTTATAATATTTTAAAATTTTTATTCACTTATAAAAATATATAATATGTATAATAAACATGTATATTTTTTGTACAAATTAATATATAAAAAATAAAAATTTAATTTTAAAATAATAATTGGCCGACTTATAAATTGACTTAAACTCAAAGTTGAAATAACTTGAATATAAATGACCTAAATGAGTCAACATAAACTTATAATACTTGAACAATTTGGTATATCTCCATGTTAATATTAATAGAAAAATAGTAATAATGATTATCAATTAAAATCTAATTAATAAAATTCTAAAAGTTTAATATTCAAATTTACCAAAATTAAAGTAGGTGACTTAAATTGGTCAAAATTTGAAAGTTTATAATTCAAATGGATAAAAAAATAAAGGTATGTAACTTAAATTGATAAAATTCAAAAAGTTAGTAGTCCAAATTTATTTTATCCCTTATTTTTTTCTTAACTTGAAATAATAGAGATATAAAAAATGAAAAGCTATCTTGCAACCTAATTGAAATGCCAAAAAGAGACTAAAAAAAGTGGTACAGGCTTCTGTTTGCTATGTAGTATTAAGTTGATTTCATTATTTCATTACCTTGTTTTTTTTTTAATACATAGATATCACTTATTAGGGTACCCTTTTTTTTTTTAAAAAAAAAGGTGGACACTCCTTTTTTTTTTAATAAAAAACTAAAAATAATAGGATGAATGAAGAATGAAATTATATTTTGAGTTGATTGACAATTCAAAGATTATGTTGTATTATATATATAATTAAATATAAAGGTATCTACTATTAAATCATTTAAAAATTAAGTTAATTTAAATTAATTTATTTTTAAATCACATTGTATTTAGATCAAATAAATATTAAGGTCACTTGTATTTTGCTTGGTGGGGTAAAATTGGTGGGGATGGGGGGAAAATGGGGAGGAAAGAGTACGAGTCTTGTGCCTGGTTCATTTCTGTCGGCCAAGTGAGGGAAGAAAAGAGTTTAAAATTTTCCCTCATGAACCTCAAAACTTGATCCCCGAGAATGGAAGGAAAACCACCCTTTCCTTGATCTTAACTGTAAAAAGGAAAATTTATCCTTTCAACCTCTCGTTATGTTACTCAAGTTTTAGAGAAACTATGATGCATAAAAAAAGACACAAAAATTCTTAAAAGTTTGGAAGATGAATGCAGTCTGAAATGCTACTTCTTTGTTGCTTTCATAGCCCCCCCCCCCCCCCCCCCAAAAAAAAAAAAGTCACCAATTCAAAAAGCGAAAATAGCACCTTTCGCCCACAGTATGGAGGTGCTTTAACGCCATGATCTTGGGCAGTCTTGTGCAGCTTATAAAGCGAGGGTGGGGGTGATCATAAAGCAATTGAGAAGAGTTAGATAAATCAAAAATTTTGGTGGAATAGAAATTGTCTAATTTTCTCAAATTTTGTATGTTCTCAAATTTTTGTTTAGTCAAAATTTTAGAAAATCTTATTAATTCTCATATGATATGAAGGGCAATATTGATAATTTTACACATATTATTTTCTTTCTTCCTAATTTTCACTCCTTTTGGAAACAAAAAAAAAAGTTAATTTTCATTCATCACATTATTCTTTTACAAAAAGAGAGGAGACGAAAAGTTTCTTTCTTCCATTCATCATCATATTATATATTTTTTTTCAATTATTTTAGATTCAAGTTAGATTTTTTTTTGCAAAAAAAAAAATGGAATCAAATTGTTGAATTGATTCAAAATTTGACACTTCTAATTTGATACTTCACATTCAACATGACCAAACTTTCACTATTCCTCCAACATGAAGTAAGTGGACTCTAACGCAAACCATGTTTCCCTAATTATGCTTTTTCCTAATGCACATTCTAAATTGGACTGAAGCATCAAAGGAGAAGGTTGTAAACGCAGACAAAATTGAGTACACGTGAAGAGATGTTTTTCCCAAACCGAGATGCCCCACCAAACTCCACACCTTATCTTTGGAAGCACGTGCACGTGTGCAGCAGGCATCAACCTCAATTAAATGTGTACAACATACAACCACCAATTAAGGGCTCGGGAGACTGCACCATTTCCCATATCTCGAAATCAGATGTTGGATATTTGCAACTATGGCTGTCCCACCGTTTCAAGCGCTACTGTTATAAAATATTGGGACCACTATATTGAACAAAGAAGAGCTCCAATTGGTTGAGCTCAATTATTCAGGGTTCCTTCTCAAGGACCTAACGTTTGTCAGCATTTACTGCTTACTAGGCTGTATTTGAGTTCTGAGACAATGTCGCGCAAATTCATCCATCATCTTGGTATATTACAGAAGTCCTAGTTTCTTGCATAAAAGGGCTTCAATATGTAGGCAAATTAATTGGCCCGGAGGCCCAAGAGCATGCCATGAAATTTCATCCCAAGATCTACGTTTATTTTTGGTTTATGGAAATCTAGGTTTCTAGGAGAAGCAATGGAGAAATCTAAGCATTTGAGCTCTTGGCCTACTGACTGTCAGGTCCAAATGGCTTGAATCGCGATAATGCATAAATTACTACAAGAATTCGAGCATGAATTAAAACATTTATGGGGAACCTGCCTCCCACTCGGCAGCATCCTTTACTTGAATATTTCTTTTTGGAAAAAAAAAAAAGAGAGAGAGAAAACCTATGCTAAAAGGTTATCATAAGTAAAAGTTATGACATCCCAGTTCTAGACTCCTAAAATTAGTCAATTTAAGATTCTCTGTTAAATTTTTACCTTTTGTTTTCCCTATCTGAAGCAAGGGTCATGTAACCTATAGATACATGAGAAGAGAATGATGAAAAAAAGCAGAATTCTAATCCTTGTCTCTTTCCTTGATATCAGGTTCGTACGCTAGCTGCTCCGAGCAATCAGTTTGTCTTTCATCTATTCTTCTACAAAATTGTCAACAAAAAATCTAATCCTTAAACCTTATCATCCCCTTCACTGTATTTTGATAAGCCATAAGGTATCTGCGATTTGTTGTTGTTCATTGAAAGGGTTTGGACGAGACATTATCACACCAGATCATTCCAACCATGGCAATAATCATACCCATAACAACTTGAACATTAAGACCCTCTTTCAATTTGTACTTAATCATAAATTTGAAAAATATTAATAAGATAACTAATAATAAAGATAACAAAATAAGTAATGTAAATAACTAAAAATAAATAGATAAGGAAAGAGAATGTATATAATGATTTATAGTATTTTAGCTTTAATTGGAAGCTTATGTTCAATTCTTAAGATTTATTCATTAAGATTTTAATTGTACTAATTCTTTCTTTGTATTTTTTTGACAAGACAAAGACAATTTTTATACTAAATCACCTTAACCTTAGTTATAATAAAATTTTTGTGAAATTTTTATAAAAATTAATGATTTTTCGTGACTCAATGACTCATATTCTATTACTTTTTGTTATAGTATTTTTACTATTTTCGCAATCCTAATTGGAACACTTTTGGTTTTTCATAATTTCAACTTTTCTTTTTTAAAACTCTTACTCTTAATTTTTTTCTCTAACCTTTTTTCTTTGATCTATCACTAAATTCAATACAGAGCCTTTAATATATTGTTTTTTTTTTTTTCATACTTTTTCTACTCTTTTGTTATTTGTTTCACACATTGCAAAAAGGTTTTACAACCCTTTTGATAGACAAATACAACAAATTAGTTGTTAAACATTGATTTTTTCATAAAGAAAATTAATTTTCAAAGTAAGAAATTTTTTCTTTAAGATATCGATTAATCACAACACTTAAATTAGTCTATTGTCCTGAAAATTTTGTTACTTCTTAGGCTTATGTTTTCAATTTGCTTAGTTTAATTAGTTAGCTATAATTGCTAGTTAAGTTGAGCGACCTAAAATCTATATAATTTTTCTTTTCTTAAATTCTTTGGTGTAGTTAACATAGGTATAATTGCAATTGATTGACCCAAATTGTCTTTTTCTTTTGTTTTTGCAACTTCTAGGGCGTCTATTTAATCGTAGACACAGGTCTAGTTGATTGAACCAAATTCTTTTTTTTTTTGTCTCTTTGCAACTTTTTTAGTATCAAATTAACTATAGACATAAGTTCGATCGATCAACTCAAATTCTTTGTAACTTTTCTTCTTTTCTTTTCTTATTTGTTATCTGATCAGTTAATATTATAAATCAACCTATCTTAAATTTTCACTAATTTTGAATCTCTATGATTCTTTTCACTTTTTATCGAGATCTCATTTAATACCTTTTTATAAATAAAGATTTGGCAAAGAACAAGATCTTTGTACCATTATTAACTTAAATCAAATTTAAATCTCAAAGATTTTTTTTTATGGCAAACCTAAATCAAAATAATAACTATCTAAATATAGATAATACTTGCTTAACAAGTAATCATAATAATTAAGTACAGGGGACACATCAAAATATAAAGTTATGGAGTATAAGATACGGTCATACTATAATTTTCCCATAGATCTCTCATAATCCTTCTCTTAGACTCAATAATCTCTCTTTCACTCTTTTTTTTTTTAATGATAATCATGATTGATTTTTTTAAAAAGTCTTATAATTGAACCTTTATCTTATCCATAGCATCCATGACCCATTCATATTATCTTTAAGGTCATTAACCTCCTTAATTAATGAAGTCATAGGAATATTAGTGGAGGTTGAAGTAGGAGCTAAGGAATTAGTTAATGTAAAGGTTATACTTGATAACTATAGACTTAATCTTGATTCCTTTAATGGTGTAAACCATTTACCTTTGCTTTATACCAAATGCATTTGCTTAAATGTAATGCTACTGATTAATTGACCCAATGTGACACAAAAAAAGGCCCTTCCAATAGTATGTACATTAAGTTTCACAAGCAAATGGTTTAGATGCATTCCAAAGGAGAACTTTTGAACTAGCTCCTTTTGAACTTTTACAATCACTTGTATCATATGTTTTGGAAAATTAAACTTTTCATTTTTGAATAAACAGCTTAATAGGTACATGTCAAGAAAAGTCATGTAATAATATCTCACTTTTAGGGTTGATATTAAAAGCCATAATCCTTTGTATTACCCTTGACTTGGGTGGTAAGAAAGATGCTTTAAAGGGTTTCTTAATGTTATCACCCTCTATACAAGGCTTAGGCTTTCCTTTAAACATTACTTCCATTTGTTTTTGAATATTAAACTTGCATACATTCCATAAACCATGCCAAGCAACACTACCACTTTTTAATAGTAATTCAAGTTGTTTGCTATTACTTCATTAGTGATCTTCACTTTTTTTTTATTGACATATAAGGTAATTAGAATATAATTCTTATTCATTTTCATGTTTTCAAAAAGGTGTTTGATTATCATAGAGTAAAATTTTCCTCTAAAAGTAATAAATCTAATTCATTTTTGGAAAGCAAAACTATTTAGGATTTTATTTGTCTTAAATTCAGTCACATTATATGGGTTTAATAGTCTACTAATATAATCACATCTTTTTTTGTATTTGTCAAATGCACCTTTATGTTAAAAAGTTTTAAAATTAAAATTATAAAACTTTGATGTATCAAATAAGTCAAAGGATGATTAACCTTGTATGGTAATTGTTTCTGGCAATAGGTTAGATGAAAATGCCATTAGTGGTGGTGTTAAAGATAAAAATGGTTTGGAAGATGTCTCTGATGAGGATGGTTTTAGCCTTACACCACTTGATTTTTCATATATTTTTCTTTTAATCACTTACTTATATTGATTGGTTAGCGATTGATTTGGGTCTATTTTTAGAGGCTTAAAAACTAAAGGAGGAGAAGCAAGAACATACAATGATGAGGAATTAGACAATGTCAATGACAACATATACTTAATGGTGACTTTTTGCCTTAAAGTAAAAGTAATCAATGACATGGTAAAGAGAGGAGGGACTGTGACAATATTACATATACTTTTAGAGGTCAAGGTCAATTTCTTCATAATTAACTTCTCTTTTTGAGGATGAAGCAGATTTAGGTGCCATAAATGATATAATTGAGAGATTAATCCTTTTGAAGGTCAATTATACTTAAATTTATGGATTTTAGGTTTGGATTTTAAAAAGGAAGGTAGATTTTTAATTTTAGAAAAAGAAAACCCCAAGGGTGGTTTTAAAACTTACATTGGTTTACTAGTTTAGGTCATGGGTTAACTATTTCATATTGGTCAAATGATGTTTCTAGTCTAATCAATTAATTCCATTCAAATAAAAAAAATATTTTTACATTTGAAACGTAACATATCATAATAATCACATAATTAAGAGGTCAATCAAACTTATTCACGCCTAATTTCAATCTCATAATCATGAATTTATCTTTACTTAAGGGTTTCATAATTGATATTTAGTGTTCACAAACTCTAGATATATATCTCCTTTAAATACATGATTCCTAATGAAATGATGACTTAAGTTAATATATTTGGTATAAACATGGTTTATAAACTTCTTGGTTATATTGATCATATTTGTGTTATCACACATGATAGGCACATAAGAGTAGTGCAATCTAAAGTCTTTTCAAGTTTGTTTTATAAAAAATAATTGAGTATAATAAGCTCTTATTGTTGTGTACTTTGTTTTAGTTATAAAAAAATCAACTAAACTTCACCTTTTACTACACCATAAAACTAAGGTTTTACCAAGGAATTTGCATGCAATCCAAGCACTTTTTTTGTTAATATTATTTCCATAAAGTCTAAGTTTGGTAACTAATTAATTCATAGGTTGATCCCTAAATATACCAAAATCTTAAACTCATAATCCCTAAACTTTTTTAAGGGCTACTAGGTATAACTCATTTATGTTGATTGAAATCTTATGCAAAATAAATAATAAATATCATGTTTAATATACTAACAGTAAATTAAAGAAGATTACTAATTATACCTTTATATTACTTTTCATTCATAACTTTATCATTTAAGTCATTATCCAACTTTATGAAGGTCATCATTTAAGTGGTGTAAGGTCTAAAAGTTTATTTGCAAGCTTAGCATAGTTGATGAAAATTCTATCTTTTGTTTACTTAATTTGAAGCCTAAGAAGAAATTTAATTCTCCCATTTTACTCATTTCAAACCCTATTTTTATATCACTAGTAAACTTGAAAATTCTAGCATGATATCTATATGCATAAATATCATATCCATCATGATCTTGGCATTTATCTTAAAATTGTACATGTTTATAAGATTTTTAGGTTTTTGTAAAGGTCTTGAAGACATATATGTATACTTATGTCATGTTTTCTTACCATGACATGATTTATTAGCAATCTTATATAATGTACCACTAAATGCTTGTGCATGTGTGTAAGTATAAGTTGTCTTGTCCTAAAAACTTTGGTTGATATATATAAGATACATAACCCAAACCATTCTTCTTACTTGACACTTTTGAGGTTCAAGTAAGATGTCTAGTTCATCTTTGCTTTTAGCAAATTTAGAGAGACACTCTTAAAGTTTAAAAACTTTTTCCTTAAGATGAATATTGTCATCTATAAGGTCTACTAGTCTTTACTCATTATAAACATTATCTAACTCACTATTCTTTTTAACGAGTGACTTCACCTAATCTCTTAAAGAACTATTCTCATTTTTTAAGGAATCATTCTCATTTTTAAATAAAGTATTTTTACTTTTTAAGAATCCAATCTCATATGTCATAAAGACATTCTTAGCATAAAGAGCTTTATTCTTAATAATTATGTCCTCTGAGTTTCCTATCCATGTAATTTAAAGTGACATATAGTTTATCAATAAAAAATTCATTATTATTAAAAGTATTATAATTAAAATTTACCTTATTCTCTATAACTATAAATGCTAAGTTGACTCTAATATTGTCAAAATTATTTTCTAAAACACTTAGGTCATTCTAACTAGCTTTAAGAATTGTCTTTACTAACTTTTTATCCTTTTTCTTTTTTGTATAAGTATGAGTAATGTGATTAAATTTATTATAATTGTAACAAATGATTTCATATTTATCGTAATTGCTTTTGAAGGATCACTTATCATTATGTTTCTTTATTCCTGGAGGCTGTACAATTCTTTTGGTTAGCATGGCAAATTTCTTTTCATTGTCATTGTTACTTTCTTTAGAACAGACGGCTTTAAAAGCAACTTATTTCTTTTTTCTAGTAACCTTTTTGGTAAAGGTCACTTCATGGGTCAATAAAGATCCTATCAAGTCAAATAAGCCTAAGGTGTTTAGGTCTTTGGATTTAGCTTTATTTCTCTCTAACAATCAATACTAAAAAGGACAATGCCTAAAATTAGAATAGGAATTGTCGTAATATGACCAAGAACTTGAAATGAAACAGCAGTAAACCTGCCAATGCAGATGAATTGCCTGAGGCTTGTTCTTATTGCAATGCTACATGATATAATTATGAACGGCTGGAGCTGCAGACAAGAGAGGTTAACTCAAATTCATTTCAAGAAATGTAACCAGTGCTAAGCTTGGTCCTTAGAACACATGTATGTGTCCCGCATACTAAGTGAACACAAATAGAGACACATTGCTATCAATTTGGATAGCACGGAAAAACCATGACCAAGATGACACAAAAGGCAAGAAAATGGACTAGAATGGTCTGGCTAGTTTTGGAGTCTTTTAAATTTATTAGCCATAGGTCCTCGTCTTGACCTAGGCAATTGCACCCTTAGCCAATCAAAGTGTTAATCTTGGTCCCCGTGGTCAAAGTTTTGATTTAAAAAAAAAAAAACAAAAACGTATAGACATTGTCGTTGTGCCAACAGAAGTCATGTTTATGTCCGTCGAGAATAATTTTCAATTACTTATGCCTTCTAAGCCACCAGAGGTCCAAATCTGTTTTGATCATCTTCAACTCTAGCCTTGAATCTAATCTGGCATATACTCATCTGCACTCTAAATTAGATAACTCGAAATCCCCCAAACCTAGAAATGCGTGTTCTCAAATTTCATGGGTAGTTTTCCCCTTGGAATCTAAGACCATGGGCAGAGCCATGATGTGTCTGGATATCTTTAAACCATTCTTCAACTCAAAGAAACCCCTCTCTCCTCTCTCCCTCTCACACAACCCTCAAACTCAACTTTTGTTTTCTAGTTCCGAATCTGCTCTAAGTGCTCGAAGTTTTTCAAATCCAGCCCACTTGGAGGGCAACTCAGTTTGAAATTGGATGATCTGATTCAAGTATCAAATAGATAACGTAGGTTCCAGCTTCACGAATCATGATACACATTAAGAAGAAACATAAAACACAGAAAAACCATGTGTACGGTGAGTAACCAAAGTAGACTGATGTCCATATGCAGTTAGAGAATAAGAAAAACAGGCGACAGTAAATGAGATGAGCTGCGCCTGCTAGATCCTCATTTCAGGAATGAAGCATATGTACGGGGGATTGACCAAGTAGATGGATGCGCAGTTAGCGAATACAATTAAGTGACAGTAAACAAGCTTAGTTATGACAACTAGACCCTCATTTCAGTAAAGAAGCATAAATAAAATGCCAACTAGAATTCAAATCACAAATATGAAAAGCTTGCATGGATGTGAATGCGAGGGGGCAGGCATCTATACTTTTATTCGTCAACCAATAGTCCAGAAAAGGCCTTACCGCCAATAAAGATGCAGCCTGTGATGGAGCAGTATGCCCCAACAAATTGGAAGATCCCAAAGAATATCTCCTTTCAAGAAAATGCACATACTGGTCAACGTAAATCCCTCGACATTATAATGGTATTAACTGCAACTACAAATATTTAGCAATGCCCACAACGATAGAGGAAAAGCTCAAAATTGAGGCATCCTAACTGAAGTCATATAATAATAATAATATGGTTGAAATTAACTGATTGTTTACCAATAAGCGACTGCCTACCATAACGTCTACACAAGCAGGGGTAACTAAAACAATGAAATGAACCAGGAACTCTGCCTGTCACTACCCTTGAAACAGGCCTATAGCTTAATACCATTTGTATATAGTCTCAAGGTTGAAACACAGAGTTACTTACGATATTGCTGGAGAGAAGGGTTCCAGACCGCCAATATCACAGCTAAAAATCCTGTGGTATTGGCACTCACATCAGGGACAATACAGGCTGCAACACCCAGGAGCACCACCTAAGCTTTGTGTCCCTTGAATATCCCACATTGTCCAAGACAACTTCCAGAAAGCAAGATACAGGGATCATACTCAGCTTTGCAATCTGATAAGCTTTTAAAGAAAATAAATATAATAGAAGTTCCCATATATTTTCTGCATATCAAAAGGGAAAACCGCAGTTTAGCAGTTCACTGAAACTAGCGTGATAGAACCCAACTGACTTCCACATCAAACTCACACTCATTCAAATGATAGAGAAGTTTGTAAACAAAACAAACTTCAGAAGGTCAGGCGGTGGTAGATGAGAGGACTCTATATACTTTAGCCATCTAAGAACCGAAGTTAACAGGTTGTGATAGTTAAATGCAGACCTGTTAATGTTGTAGCTGCATAAAGAATTAGATTGAACACAAATCAGGCCAAGGCAAACTGAAGGGCTTCGCCGCTTCTACAACACAAGTTAATGAGAGAAATTGTTAATGCATACCTTAGCCACTTTTTTTTTTATTTATTTAAAAATATCTTTAACAAGGAATCCTTTCAGGCAAACTTTGAGTTACTAGCACAGCTTCGACTATCGTAGCTCCTACTTGAAATATGAAAGGTGCCTAAAGGATTTTGAACCCATGATCGTGCCCCTAACTTACACAATCCCAAGTTTGCCATTAGCACTGGATTAACCATGGATGTTAACTTTTCTCCATTGTTCGGTACCAAAAACAAGTAACTTTACAGAAGTTGAAGTTATTCCCAGCAAATAAACTCTGGCAACAATAGTTGTCATGCGAGCATCCCACAAGTTAAACATCTTCTGATTTTCCCATGAACCAAAACGGTATAGCTATTGGGAGCCATACATAATGTAAACAGCAACCAGCCACTTAGTTAATGTGTGCAATCTGTATCTGAAACCATAACAACGTACCTGTCCTATTGCTAGATGTCAGCTACAAGGCTAAAGTATGCTACAGTTTGCAGATCATTTTGCGACTGACCCTTTCAAAATCCGTATGGTAAACCAAATTCTGCAAAGCAGTTGTTGGAAAGTAACTCCCATTAATAACCTTCTATACTGCACCAACGTTTCAGATGCTCCGAATCTCTCGCTGCAATCGAGAATACAACCGCAGAGGATCTTCAAAGAATCAGCTCCTTTGATCGATTCTCGAAAACCCAGAGAGATGAAATGAATCACATCAAAATTCATACAAAAGGCTTTTTGTGTATGAAAAATATGACTAAATGGAGATGAAGCTCCCTACATGGTTCTTCTTCATGACAAGCTAAGAGTTGAAGGTGCAACATTCTTTGGCCGCAACAAACTAATGGACAGACAATGCTTCCAACATTTCCTCAACCCTTTATACGGGTCAAAATTCACAAGGAATCTAAAATGAAACAAAACTCCTGCATAAATTATAGGAATTCTCACCCCCTGCTCTATCTGAGACACAGAGAAAGTCCATAATGCTTTTAAAAACACGCTGATTGAAATTTCCATAATGCCTGGTTACGATTTTCACTTTTTGGCACCCTTAGAAGCTGTCTACAGGCAATTAAGGGGCTTTGCCACATATCCACCAGCACTATTTCTATTCTGGGACACGTTTGTCGTGGCCAGATTTATAGGATGCCGAATATCAATCTAGTCATTTATCTAGATATTAGTATAGCAAAGTAGAATTATCTCAACCATCTTAAACGAACTATTGCATCTCCAATAATCAATTTTATCCTTGTTTATTCATATGCCCATTTGGCATTTGATGTTGTTATCATAAATGATAAATTAAAGAAAAAAAATAATACTAAAATTTTACGATTGATGTGACTTACGTCCATGAGAAAGACAAAAGTAATACTCTTATTACTAGAGAGAGTATATTACAGGATACAAAGAGTGTGGCTCACCTCTTAAATCTCTCTCATTCTCATAACACTATTATGCCTATATATATATATATAAGATAAGGGCAAAAGAGTAATTTGAAATACAAGTCATATTTCAACAAATTTTCACTTTGTATTGTATTCTCTAAACACACAACAAAATAAAATTCTTCTATCTCTTCTCCAAATGACCGCTTAGGACCAGTCAATCAAAACGAACACCAATCAAGTCCAAGTAATGCTTGAACTTGCTAGTTACAACTGGTTTCGTCAATATGTCAGCTGGATTGTCAGTAGTAGCGACATTTCTCACTGAAATCAAACCTTGAGATATAACATCTCACAAGAAATGGTATTTAACATTAATGTGTTTGGTCCTCTCATGATATACTTGATTTTTGGTCAAGTGTATAGCACTCTGACTGTCACAGAATATGGTGGTAGTTTCCTGTGATAAACCCAAATCAGTGACAAAACCTTTCAACCAAATAGCTTCCTTGACTGCTTCTGCTATTGCCATGTACTCAGCTTTAGTGGTAGAAAGAGCAACTGTTGATTGCAATGTTACCTTCCAACAAATGGTATTGCCTGAAAGAGTGAAAACATAACCAGTTGTTGATCTTCTTCTGTCAAGGTCACCTGTATAGTTAGAATCCACAAAACCAGTAATCAACCTACTGTCTCTGCTAAACATCAGTCCTACATCTGTAGTGCCTCTAAGATACCAAAGTATCCATTTAACTGCTTGCTAATGTGCTTTCCCAGGATTAGCCATATATCTACTGACTACACTGACTACCTGTAAAATATCTAGATAAGTGCAAACCATAGCATACATAATACTACCCACTGCATTAGAGTATGGAACACGTGACATATATTCCTCCTCCTCTAAGCTATTGGGTGACAAAGAGGCTAAAAGTCTGAAGTGTGATGCCAAAGGAGTACTTACAGGTTTACAACTCATCATTCCAAAATGATTAAGAACCTTCTCGATGTACCTTTTTTGTAAAAAGCGTAACTCTCCTGCTTGTCTATCTCTAATGATATCTATGCCTAAAATCCTCTTTGCAGCTTCCAAATCTTTCATCTCAAAATCTCTACCAAGTAGTTTCTTCGAACTATTGATCTCAGATATACTTGTAGAGGCAACAAGAATATCATCGATATATAGTAGCAAATATACAAATGATCCATCACGAAGTTTCCTATGGTAGACATAACTGTCATACTCACTCCTTAAGTAACCATGACCTACCATAAAGCTATCAAACTTCTTATACCATTATCTAGGAAACTGCTTTAAACCATATAGGGATTTCTTTAACCTGTAAACTTGATCCTCCTTGCCTTCACTCTTGAAACCCTCGAGTTGATCCATATAAATGACTTCCTTAAGATCGTCATGTAGAAAAGCAGTCTTAACATCAAGCTGTTCCAATTCCATATTATACATAGCAACCATAGCTAGAAGTACACGAATGGAAGTGTGCTTCACAACTGGAGAAAACACCTCATTGAAGTCAATACCTTCTTTTTGGCTATAACCCTTTGTAACTAAACGTACCTTATACCTTGCATCCTCAACTCCTGGGATTCCCTCATATTTCTTGAAGATCCATTTACAGCCAACAGTCTTCTTATCTTTAAGAAGTTTCACTAAATCCCAAGTCTAATTTTTATGCAGGGACTCAATTTCCTCAGTCATAACAATAATCCACTGAGAAGATTCGGTACAAGTAACAGCCTCTGAGTAGTTTTTAAGTTCATTGTACTCCACCTCTTCTACTACTGCCAAACAATAAGCAAAATCTGAGTTTAAAAACCTGGCTGGTGGCTTGATAGTCCTTCTGGGTCTGTTTCTGACGATACTATACTGTTGTGCCTGTTGAGTATCTAGAGTATCCTCATCTGTTTCTGAAGTGTCAACCCGAATCTGTTGACCTGACTTAGAAGGAATATCACTTTCAAACTCCACCTGTTGTGTGGAACTACCACTATCTTCATCATTTGGCCTTAAGACTTCCTCTTTTGGATACAGCATAGTAGATTTATCAAATGTCACGTCTCTACTGATGAGGAATTTTGGAGACTTGGGGTTTGGACACCATAACCTATAACCTTTCACACCAGAAGCATAGCCAAGAAAAATGCATTTCTTAGCCCTCGGTTTAAGTTTTCCCTCATTAATATGAGCATAAGTAGGACAACCAAATATCTTCAAATCAGAATAATCTAAGTTTGTCTGACTACACATCTTCAGGTGTCTTACACTCAATAGAAGTATAAGGAGATCAATTTACTAACCAACAAGTTGTATTAACAGCTTCTGCCCAAAACTCCTTACCTAAACCTGCATTGGATAACAGACATCTAGCTTTCTCTATCAAAGTCCTGTTCATGCGTTCTACAACTCCATTCTGCTGTAGAGTTTTTACAACAGTATGGTGTCGTACAATGCCTTCAATTTTGCAAAACTCATTGAATTCGTTATTGCAAAATTCAAAGTCATTATCTGTTCTCAACCTTTTAATCTGCTTCCTAGTCTATTTTTCAAGTAAAGTTTTTCACTGCTTGAAGGTTCCAAACACTTAACTTTTATATTTCAAGAAATAGACCCAAACTTTACGAGAAAAATCATCAATGAAAGTGAGCATATAAGCAGCACCCATACCTTTAGAGAGAACCTGAGAAAGACCCAAAAAATCTGAATGGATGTAGTCCAATGTTCCCTTTATTTTATGAATGGCTGTACTGAAACTCAACCTCTTCTGCTTCCAAAAAACACAATGCTTACAAAATTCTAATTTTTCAGTATTTTGACCACACAAAAGACCTCTTTTACTCAATACAGTCATACCTCTTTCACTCATTTGTCCTAACCACATGTGCCACAACTTTGTCACATCTGAATCTGAAACTGAAGTAGAAATTGCAGATAAGTCTGTGACTATCGAACCATGTAAGAAATACAATGTGCCAATTCTGGCAGCCTTCATCAATACAAGAGTACCTCTGAAACTTTCAGAACTCCAACTTCATACCCAATCTTGCAGCCATTCTTCTCAAGAGTTCCCAAAGAGATAAGATTCTTTGTCAAATCTGGAATATTTTTTATCTCAGACAAGGTCTTAATGATACCGTCGTGCATCTTGATTTGCACTGTACCAATCCCAGCAACCTTACATACATGATCATTACCTAATAGAGTACCACTATTGATTGGCTTGTAAGTAGTAAATCATTCTCTATTAGGAGTCATATGTTGTGAGGCTTCAGTGTCCATAATCCAGATATCCTGAAATTTGCCTTGGTCTTGAGTGACAAAAAGCAAATCATCACTTTCATTTGCTGCCACATGAGCTTCTCTTGGTGGATAATTCTTCTGATTATTGTCACTCTCATCACTTTCAGTTGTTGTCATTTTAACTTGCCATAATACAAAATTAATATTTTCATCGAACTTCTCAATTTCAAATTTCATCGTTGATGAAAATGAAGAAGTCATTGCAATAAAACACTTATAACAAAAATTGAAAAATACAAATTGATAATCTAAATTAATAAAATTACACAAATTACAATTTACCTTTGATGCTACAATGCTAACGGCGTTACTACAGTATTGAAATATTACTACAGTGCTGACGGCATTACTACAATGATAACGGCGTTAGATGCCATTTCTATAGTATCGCAATCTGTTCCTTTCTTCCGTCGGATCTGCTCGGCTTTAGTGCCAAAATATCAAATATGCTCCAATGAGATCAAATTTGAGGCCTCTGTTTCAAGTGAGTGGTTTGCCCTTCCGTCGAGTTTCTATCTCTTCCTCTTTTTCCTCTCGGTTGAACTCGGTCGCTAGGTAGAAGGATCGGCACCTTGCTAGCATCGATTGGAAGCCGGAGATGCTCTTTTGTCTTTAAAATCAATCTGCTTGAAGGAGCTGATCAACAAACAGTGTTTTGAGCCGCTTGTGATCAGATCCAAAAAAAAAAAAAAAACTTAAGACCACGAAGGAACCGCTTGATAATCTTGCGAAAGAGGAAGTAGATGGCGGCAAAGAAGAGGCAGCGGCGGAGAGAAAAAAAAGGACAGAGGGGTTGGGCAGGCGATAAAAGAGACAAAAAAAAAAACTTTTTTTCTTACCAATCGGCGATGGACTGGGTGGCCAAGGAGAGAGAGAGAAATTTATTTTTCTTTTTCGACTCTAATATCAATTTATTATTATAAATAATAAATTAAAAAAAATAACATCAAAAAATTTTACATAATTCAATCTATATAACTTATATTTATAAAAAAAAAAATAAATAAAATATTTTTATTACTAGAAAGGGTATATTATAAAATATAAAAAATATGACTTTTAAATTTTTCTAATTTTTATAATTTTATTTAATATATATATATAAAAGATAAAAATAAAAAAATAATTTAAATACAAGACATTTCTAAAAATGTTATAATACTATTCAAACTGATAATGATTCAGTACTCCGTAACTTTTCCTTCCCAAAGACTAATAACGCAAAGATAAGCCTGATTATCTGGAAGGGAATAGGGGCAGATTCTACGTATAAAATTTATAAAATCTAGATCACCGACACAAGCTAGCAAATAAATTAAGTAAGCAAAAGCAGATTTATTTATGGGTTCTGGGATCGTCAAAGCAGCGCACCAAAAGTGAAACCATAGGTAGCCATCAAGGCTTTGTTGACAAGGATTATTCCAATAGATATGACAACGCTGAACATGCGCCAGGCTGCACCAATAGCAGCCTTCCCTATCATTATTTTTTGTGGCAGTCATTCTCTTCTGCAGCTTCCAGTTGTAGAATCTCGATCCTCAGATGTGAAATCTGCTGATCCGTATCTTTGTTGAGGGATAACCTGTTGGCACAAAACAGCAGTTTCGTAAAAGAGAACTTATGCTGCTTGGCAGTTGATCAAAGAGGAAAAAGGGTCTAAAAACTAGCTTAAACCCATAATACAGGGCACGCTAAGCATGAAAATTTCTTACAAAGTCATAAGTATCAATCAAGCATAATAAAATGATGCATCTATATTACAGCAATCTAGCTAACCAGTGTGACATTAAGAGAAAAGAAAAAAGAGAAAACAAATGCCAAAGCACCTGCTATTGGCAAGAGTTACACAGCATTAAAACGAAAACAAAATTTTTAAGTAATATGGAGCAGAATATGTCCGTTTGCGTGCCATCAAAGAGACCAAATCTGGAGCAAAATGTCATCGTCATTCATCAGCAACTTTAAAAAATGTCCTCGATATGCCCTCGAATCAACTCCGCAAATGCTGGTTTGTCTTCTCTCTACAAGTTTTTAAGAGCAGAGACCGTTCCACTTCCAGTTACATGGCGCATTGAATTTTGATCACTCTTGCAGTCTCCCGTTGCAAGAGACACACACTAACTTAAACATAGAACCACGTACAAGCGAACTAATCAATGATTTTACATGTAAACAGTAAAAGGAGAGTGGGGAATCCGCATAATACAACAATACATCAAAAGCATACCTCAATCTTTCAATGATTCCCTATTAAATCAGTAAGAATTTTCCTAGGAAAAAGAAGGGCAAAGCGAGAAAGACAACAGCGTCAGAGTTACTTGTGCCTGCTTGCAACAAGTTTTCTATCGGTCAAGACTAAAAAAAAAAAATCTATATTTTTATACGGCAATGTAACATGTCAGAAGTGTAAGGGAAAGACTGGAAATAGCCTTGGGTTGCTTCAGCCCCTACTTATACCTAAACAAGCTTGGAAAGATATTAGTATAAATGTCATGAAAGGTTTGCCAAAATCTTGGAGCAAAAATGTCATATTAGTGGTCATTGATAAATTTAATAAATACATCATTGTCTTAGCTCATCCATCTACAATCTCTTTAAAGGTTAAATTTTTTATGCAAAAATTTTTTTAATTACATACAATGCCTATCTTTGATAGAGACAAGATATTCCTAAATCTATTTTAGAATGAAATATTCAAACTCTTAGGCATAGTTTAATGGTAAAACTAAGAGGGTCAACAGATATATGGAGACTTATTTGTATTGCATGACTTTACAAAGATCTACTCATTGGTGTAAGTGATTACATTTAGTAGAATAATGGTATAATAGCAGTTATCATTCAATTGTGACTATGTATCTTTTCCAAATTCTTTATAATTTTGTCCCACCTCAACTATCTAAGTTACCAATTAACTAACTTAAGGTAGCCTCTATTGAAAGCTTATTATAGGAGAGGCAGTATATGTCCATGCTTCTTAAAGAATAACTTCTAATGGCTCAACAAAAAGTAAAATACTATGCTAATAAGAACAGAACTAATAGATACTTTTCAATGAGTGACTGGGTTTACTTAGAGTTAGAAACTTACAAGCAAACTTCAATAGCCATCATAAGGAATTTGAAGCTTATTACAAATTATTATGGGCCATCTCTAATACTAAAAAGGATTAGACAAGTGGCTTATAAATTACATTTGCTTGAAGGATGTATGATCTATCCCACTTTTTATATAATATTGCTAAAGAGATCAATGGATCATTATGACCAACTAGTGTCTCAATTACCTTTTATAAGCAAGGATGGTTAACCTCTAGCAAAGTTTGTTACTATATTGGATAGGAGGCTAGTGCAGAGATAGAAGTAAGTTGTTATACAAGTGTTGATAAGTGGTTTAACCTGGATTTAGAAGATGCAACTTGGAAAGATTGGTCTTTCACCTCTTCCCAATTTCCCACCTTTACATCTTGAGGACAAAGCCACTTTTATTAGGGAGAACTTATTGTGAATTGAGAGATAGAACTTATAGTTGGAATTGGCTATCATATTCTTATGTTATATTTTTATACCTATTATTCTATTGCACTAATAATAACAAATAGCTAACAATTTATTACTAAGAAGGTTATTGCATTGTTAGATCATTTATTGTTCTTAGATTTGTTAAGTTTTGTCATTAGTTTTAGTTTGGATTACGTTACATTTAATAAACAATGCATTTTACTATTTGAAAGGAAATTAGTTATTAGTTATAACTTGTATAAATAGAATTGCAAATAATGAATAGTAAAAGGAATAATAGAAAATTGATTTGCACTATCTCTAGTTTCTCACTCCTTGATCTCTCTCTCCTATATCTTTTGTCCATGTCTTAACTTTTCTTCCTTTATCCTTCTAATCTCAAACCCTAATCATTTCAACCTAACATTGTCTCACTCTTTTTTTGATCTCTTTACCCTTATCACTAATTTTTTATTACAAAAACCTTATGATCCTAACAAATTGCCATTAGGTTTGCCTTAAGCGTAGACCATAAAAAGCACCAAAAATTCCTTTTCTTAATTTGTTTTTGTTTTTCTTTTAAGATTTTGCATATGGAATTTATTTTTTTTAAGATTTTTGACTAGACATTATAGCTAATAATTGAATTTTTTTTTTCCAAATTTTAGTATTAAGATTTAGTAGATTTTGAATTTTTTTTATAAGATTATGTACTAACTATTGTTTTGTTTCAAATTCTACTATTAGTAGTTAAAGCTTTATATTTTTTGCTCCCTTAAAAATACAAGCTAATACCAAACTTCATAATTATTTCCATTAATTCTCTTTTTTCCCAATTAAATATAAAACCTTATAAATTCTCACCAATTTTATGAGGTTCTATAAGGTTGACAAAACCTTAATTAATTTAAAGGAAAGCACCAAGAATCCATAATGCCTATTATATATTTTTAATGTTGTTTTAGATATATTAGGGGGATTTATTTGGATTTGGTGGTAACTCAAACATAAATACATTTTATGAGAACAATATCACTTTCCCTAGTTTGGCCAACTTGTTGATTAGTGGAATTGGAAATTTATTTTTGATGGATGTTGTTTAGCATTTGATAATCATAACAAACAATCCTTTTTCTTCACTAAAATGACAAGTGATGCATAAAGGTTAAAGCTACATTGAATAAGGTCAAATCCAACATCCCCTTAATTATGGTCTCTATAACATTTTTCTTGATAACCAAGTATCAATATGGTTTAGCATTAATGGGTTGGGCTCTTTCTTTAAGGACAATCTTATGATTATAGGTGTGTAGGAGTGGAAAGGAGTTAAGCTTGGCAAACACATGCATATTCTTTTAATAAAGACTCTAAGCCTAGCACATTGGGCCTTAAAGCTAACTGATTTGTTATTGTTAAGTACCTTCCTGCTTTTGGGTCCTAATCTCTATTAACACTACAAAGTTACATTAGTGCCAAATGGGCTAAGTGCACCAAAATCTTTGACAATCTGCGATTGCTAATTCAATCAATCACCAATGAACTAGTATTGCACAAGACATGGCTTTTACCCTTTACTTTGAATTTCATACATAGCTATTTGAAATTCTAGTAGATATCATCCAACATTTCTAATCATGCAACTTCCTAAAGGTAGGATGTACACATATATGGAGAATGTGTTTCCTCACACTTCCCACTAAAAACTCTTGTAAACCCTTGTACAATTAACATAACTTCCATTTGCCACCTTCATATGTAAGCTAGTCATTAGTTCAATTAAGCTTCTTATCCTTTTTGTCATCTCTTAATCCAAAACATTATGGATACTTCCAAAGTTAATGAGTATGTGAAAGACCTTGGCTTTAACTCAAACCATAACTCATGTATAAAGATATGAACCTATTTTTTCTCCCTTTTGTTAGCTTCATAAGACTCCTAAATACCTTCTACATCTTTATCCATTCTAATACATTTATAGTTACATTAAATTTTTTATCATCCCAAAAACATAGGCCCATAGCTTGTTTCTCATTAAACTCTATATTGCTCCTCATTTTTAACATCTTAAGAGGTCATAAATCTTTACCTATACCAATTTCAAGTATTACGGTAAAGAAATGACTTTTAGTAGCCTTAGTAACAATTGCCTTGATAGCATTGGAAAGAATAGGAACAAGGGTTAAAGTTTTAGGGTGAAGCTTGTTTTGTGTTGTAAAGTGGCAATTGTTGCATGTAACTTAGCAAGTATAAACTCATCTTATTGTCATTTAGGCATATATATTAGTACAAGATGTTGGACCTTTTACATGAGTCCACTAAGGTAAATATTAATGATATATTCCTTCAACATATTGATAGGAGAAAGGCAACAGAGTGCAAATTGTCTAGGAAACCTCTCCTACTTGTTTGAACTTGTGAAAAATTAATAGAATAACAAAAGTAGCAACTTAAATAATCACACAAAAGAACATACTGATTTTTACATGAAAAACCTCTTCAACATAAAAAGGAAAAACTATGAGATACACTAATCTAAAGATTAAATTCACTATAATCGACAAGTGAATACAATAAAAGTACACAACCTTAATTTTATTAACCAAGTTGAAAAAACTCAATTTGAACCTAATAAGAGGTTATATGAGTTAATTAAAAAGAATTAGATCTCAAAACAACAATTCAACTATTAAGTTGAAATTTTATATGTCTCGTACTAGTCATTTAAATTTTAGCTTAATTAGACCATTGATTGATGTTAATTTACATAATTTATCAAAACTTGCCACAATAAATAGAATAGATCATTACTAGAAATAAGTGATCACAATTTTGAGATGAAAACCTACCCTTAAAGAAAATAAAACCATAATCCAATCATTCAGAATCAAGAAATACATGTCCTCAATCAAAGCCCACCAAATATAATCTCTACCGTTTAGAATGAAAAACAAGATGTCCTCTATCAACTAGTAAAAGTTTAGCTCAATTAGATAAGGATTCATTGTTAGATTTTGATAATTGTGATTGTTGCTCCTACTAAAATTCTCTCCTCTATCTTTTTTTTTTTTTTTCAGTCAATCACCTCTAAACCCTAATTCTAATTCCTTTTTTTAAATCATACAATTAAGGTATTTATACATCATAAAGTCATCTCTTATGATTATGATTATTATTATTATTATTATTATTATTATTATTATTATTATTATTATTATTATTATTATTCCCTCTATTTAGAAAGGGATTTACCTAACGATTCTTTCTCTTCTAGCTATGTGGAGGTATTGATTATTCCAATCAATGAGCAATATAATTCAAACTTTTTTCTTGATAATACCTTTGTCAACATATTAGTAGCATTATCATCTATATGAATCTTTTCAAGTTCTAGTTGTTTATAATCAAAAACATTATATATCCAATGATACTGCACATCAATATACTTTGATCAAGTACAAAAAGTCAAATTCTTACCAAGATAAATTACACTATAGCTGTCACAATAAAACATATACTTTGATTACTCAAAACCAAGCTCCTTCATAAATCTTTTTATTCAAATTAATTTTTTTACTGCTTTTATTATAATAATGACCTTTGTTTTTATAATTGATAATGTAATGCACTTTTGCAATCATAATTGTCAACTAATTACTCCCCTTGTAAGAGTAATCAAATAATCTAAAGTAAAGTTTCTAAAGTAAATGTTATTAGCTATATCTAATTTTGTGAATCCAATAAAAATAAGCTTATTGCTCCCAAAACAAAGTTTAAAGTTAAAACTTTGTAGATATCTTCATGTCCACTTCACTGGATTTCAATGCTTCTTACCAAGATTTGAAATAAACTAGTTAATTGTTGCATATGCTATATCAAGCCTATACATACCATTGCATACACTAAATTGCCTATAACTGATGCAAAAGGAACTCTTAACATCTCTTCTTTCTCTTTTACTATAGAAGGACATTGCTTAACTGCTAATTGAAAGTGTGTAGTCAAAAGAAATGCTAATCACTTTAGCCTTATCTATGTTAAACCTTTGGAGTACCTTAATGTATTGTTTTTAAGACAAATACAACTTTTTATCCTTTTTACCTCAAGTGATTAACATGTCAAAAATCTTTTTTGTTGGTCCTAAATCCTTTATAACAAAGCACTTGCTCAATTCTCGCTTTAACCTATTGATTCTAGTAGTGTTATGACGAACAATAAGTATATCATTAATATAAAGTAGTAAAATGAAAAAATTATCATCAATGAATTTTTGCACAAAAATAACATAATTAGAAGTTGTCTTTTTATACCCTTGTTATCTTATAACAAACTCAAACTTTTTATACCGTCAAAACTTTTTGTACCATTACTTCAAGTCATATAAGTTCTTTTTTAACTTATATACATGATCCTCTTTTCTTTTAACTTCAAACCCTTATAGTTGGTCTATATAAATTTCTTCTTCTAAGTCATCATAGAGAAAAGTTGTTTTCAAATCTATTTACTTAATCTCCAAGTCTTGGTATGTAGCCAAACTTAACATAATTTAAATGAAAGATATTTTCACCATCGGTAAAAAGATATTTTCAAAATCAATGCCTTGTTTCTAACTAAATCTTTAAATAACTAATTTGGCTTTATATCATAGATATGAAGTATTTTCTTCCTATTTTACCTTGTAAACCCATGAATTTTTCAAAGTTTTTTTCGCCTTTAGGTCACTTTACCATTTCATAAGTGGAGTTGTCATACAAGGATTTCATCTCATTTGTCATAGCATCTATCCAATGCTGTTTATGCTCATTTTTTATTATTTTTTTTATAACACTAAAGTTTTCCCCTATTAATTCATGACACAAACCCATAAGAAGAGTACTAAGTAAAAAACACTTGAACTCTGTTGGACCTTCATGGCTAAAATTGAGGTAGAAATAAAGTTAAATAATCTTTTGAAAGAGCACTAAGATCTACTGTACCCTGTATATTATAATTCTTCTGAACATTCTCACCATATTATTCTTGAACATCATCTTTAGCATAACTTGAATCATTTGTAAGTTTTTGAAAAATTAAATCAATATCAACAAAATTATCATTAACTTGAGCAACTACTTTCTTAATGTCTTTAATGTTTTAATTCTCATAGAACACAATATTTTTACTTCTAATAAGCTTTCTCTCAACCAAAATATATAATCAATACCTGAGGTCATCTTCACCATAGCCAAGAAAGATACATTATTGTGTATTTACATCAAACTTTGCTTGTTCATCTTTAGGAACATGAACAAAATCCTTACAGTTAAAGACTTGCAAATAATCATAAGAGACTTCCTTACCAAACTAAATTTTGTTTGAAACACCACCCTACAAAGGAACATTAAGAGATAAATTAATCATATATGTTGTTGTATTCAATGCTTTACCCTAAAAGGATCTAGGCAGTTTTGCATTCAAGAGCAAGCATTTAATTCTCTCAATCAATATTTTGTTCATCCTTTCAGTTAAGTCATTCAACTAAGGTATTTTTAGAGGTGTCCTTTGGTGTTTAATTTCATGTACTCTATAATACTTATTAAATGGACCACTATACTCACTCCTATTATCAATACAAACACATTTCAACTTCTTTCCTAGTTGTCTTTTAACCAAGGCATGAAATTATTTGAACACATCAAAGACCTAATTTTTAACCTTTAAAACATAATCCTAAAGTTTCCTCGAATAATCATCAATAAAAGTTACAAAAAAATGAGTACCACTAAATGAACATATCTTTAAAGGAATGTACCAACTCTAATAACTCTAATTTCCTAAAAGGAGGGTGACTTTTAAATGTAACTTTATTTTATTTTCTAACCAAACAATGAGGACATATTTTTAAAACTACACTCTTCATACCCATAAGCTAATTTTCCTTGTCAAACAATTTATCCCTTTTTCACTTATATGACTAAATCATTTATATCATAAATTAATCAGTTATATCATAAATCAATCAGATTCTTATTCCATACTACATTCATAACATCTCCAACAATACAAACTAGCACAAAATACAAATTGTACCATTTCTTACCTCTTGCCACAACTAAAAAACCTCTGATAAGTCTCCATTAACTATCACTAAAGATATTACAAAAGCATTCATCTTCAACCTTTATTATTAAAATTAAATTCAACTGAATATTTAGGACATGTTTAATATCCATTAATGTCAATTGTGTTCCATTACTAGTTTTTAAGAAAATATCACCAATATCAATGATTTTTCCTAGGCCATTATTATTCATCTTCAACCCCTATGATTACCATATGTATATGTAAAGAAGAATCCCTTTCGTAAATTAATATAGAGGAGACATAATTAGCTATAATCCAATCAATCTTATGAGATGTCACATTGATTACATTCTTATCACAAATAATAATAAGGTCACCAATACTAGAAACTAATACAGTAACAACATGATCATTATCATTATTCTTTTTCTTGTACTTAACACTACCATCTTTATTTTCTCTCTTCCATTTATAACATTTTCTGAATATAATTCATCTTTTCATAATAATGATATTAGATATTATTATATTTTGATCTTAACTTACTTCGACTTTTATTTATGCACTTTTTACCATTTTGCCTTCCCTAGTTTTTGCCTTTATTTTTAGTAACCAAAATCTCTAAATTGGATAATGATAAACCCTAAGAGCTTTTTCCTATCTCTTCATTTAACACACCACCTTTCACAAGTTCTAATAAAACAACACCACTAGAGGTAGCAGTAAGTAAAATCTAAAATATATCTTAAGAATTAGGTAATGCAACAAGTAATTATAACCTAAGAATCTCATCATCAAATTTAATGTCCATACCCTAAAACTCATTCATGTGATTAATAACTAAACTCGCTTCTTTATATCTTAACTACATCATTTTCTTTAGTAAAAACAACTTATTATTATTAGACTTTAAAGTATACAATGTCTTAAGTTTGCTCCACAAAGTTCGTACATATATCTCATTACAGATGTGATTATAAACATTATCATCACCAAATTACCGTATAAAGCGACAAACTTATTGATGTGCAAATTCTCATTTCTTGTCAATCTTTAACTTAGATTTAGAAGTAAAAAATATTGGTAAATTCATTTTCTTCATAAATAAGAGATCTTTCATTTTACTCCTTCGTAATGATAATTTGTGTCATTTAAACAAAACATTCTATTCACTTTTAACTCTATCATTCAAACAAACAGAAACATAACTTGGCTCTAATATCATTCTGATGGGAGAGTGGTCGTAGAGTAAAAACTACCTAGGAGACCTCTTCCACTTATTTGAACCTATGAGAAGTCGATTAAATAACAAAGGTAGAAACTTAAACAATCATACAGAATAACACACTAATTTTTATATGGAAAACTCCTTCAAAGTAGAGAGAAAAAACCACAACATATTGATTCAAAGATCAAATTTATTATAATTAATATATGAGTACAATAGAGGTACACAACTTTAATTACATTAATTAAGTTAAACAAACTCAATTTGAACCTAATAAAAGGTTACATGAGTTAATTAATAAGAATTAAGCCTATTCTATCAACAACCAGATCTCAAAACAATAATCCAATTGTTCAAGATAAAATTGTAGATATCCCCTACTAGTTGTCCAAATTTCAACTCAATCAAACCATAGATTAATGTTCGTTTACACAATTTATCAAAAACTACCATAATAAAGAGAATAGAGCATTACCATAAATAAGTAATTATGATTTCAAGATGAAAAACCTACTTTTGTAGAAAGCCAAATCATGATCCAATCATTTAAAATCAAGAAATATGTCCTCAATCAAAGTTCACCAAATATAATTTTCACTATTGGATTTTGACAATTATGACTATTACTCTTGCTAGATTTCTCTCCACTGTTGTAATCTACCTTTGTTAGCTTTGACATTAGGTTATCAAAGCCCTAAGACCAAAACAAAGCAAGATCAATTGAACAAATTTTGACCACTTCATGATTGTTATGGCTTTCATCTTGACCTAATTCTAGTACCATTACAATCCCACATTGTTGAGATGGTTAACAATAAGCTTGACCTTAGCCTCTTTTAATGTACTATTAAGATCAAATCTACCAATAAGAATGTGAAATTTTTTGATACAAGTGAGGAATTACCTTAGTTTTGAGACATAATTTGATTTTGTATAACGTTAAGGCCTGTGATCCAAGTGTGTAGCTTCTTCAAAGCAAAATCATACTTTTTAGTCAACTCCTAGATTGTTGACCAAGTTGAGTCCTTGTGTTTTTTGTCATGGTCAATAGCCTTGTTATGTTTGGCAATAATAAGATTTCCATAATAATAGGACTTATTGTTTTGAGAAAAAATGATATCAAGATTAGGTAATAGGAAACTAAATTACTCTAGAGAATTAGTCTCAAGTTAACTAGAGGGGATTATGGAAAAGTCATAATAAGAGGGAAAAAGGAATAAGAATTGAGGAATTATAAAGTAGAATAAAAAAAGGAAAGTTTAATTAATTGGGAAGACTCATAATACACACATTAATCGTTACACTTCATCTTATCTACATACTAATTTGGAATTAATTACATCATTGATTTTAAAAAGTTGTAGATGGAATTGGAAGGAAATCAAAATAAAAAAATTGATAAAGAGATGGAATGGTTTTGCAATTAAAATTTTCTTTTCTTGTCTACAATTTTATAGTCATGATGCCAATTGCGCCAACCTTATACATTCCATGTCTCTAACTTTCTTAGCTCATACCTTCTATAACAAAATCATAGTCTCCCTTCTTATGCATCCATGTGTCTATTTCTTCCTCTTCTAATTTATTTTATCACAATCATGCCAAAAAATCCTTCTTAAGCTACTTAGCAAGAAGAATGATCAATTCACAAAGAATTGAAAAATGAAGTACTAGAGTTAGAAGTTAGAGGAAAGTTTGATCTTTGTTCAATCATAATACATTTAGAAGTATCAAAAGCCACGTGATAGAGACAACATATGTAGTTAGCAAAATCTTTTAAGTTTAGTTTTAGAGAAGTGATTTAGTATTATTAATACATTGTAATAGTGATACTCATAATAATTTAAGTATAAACTTGATAGAAATAAAGATCAAATTCTTCTCTAACTTCTTTTTTCACTCTACATTATAATTGTGATAATCCATTGTAATTGAGTTTAAAGTTATAAACATACCTATAAAAATGTTACAATGAAATTAAAAATTAAACTCTTCTCTAACTTTTTATTTTTTATTTTTTCCTTTCTCTTTTCCAATTTTCTGTGACTTGATTATTTTTCTTAAATTAAGTAGTTCAAGAAGGATTATTTTTTATTTCTTTTTCATGTTCATCAATTTGTCTCCTATGGATACGATTAATTTCGTGGGTTTTATGACGTGTCCTTGAATATTTCATATGCAAGACTCTTTACAGCCCACAAAGGCGTACAATTGGTACATTTTTTTTCCTCCAGACTTACCGCCAACCTGGGAAATGGAAGACGTAAGAAAAGTACGTGGGACAATGGCAGTCATGTTTTGTCTTTTACCATAGTCAAACGTTTTGTATACTAAAAGCTTTCAAGGGAATTTTGGCTATTCACAATCTTTTGCATCCCGCGAAACCCTACAATTATACATTTTGTAATTCCAATCAATTAAAAGGCACCTATGAGAAGACCATAAAGAATGAGACTAAGGTCATTTTGTAATTCCAATACTTTTCTTTTCTTTTTTTTTTCCTTTAATTAACTGTAGCTAATGAACTTATTTTGAAATCTAAAGTGTTGGTTATATTTATTTATTTTGGGTATAACTTATTTATAATTTTATATCACACAGATTTATTTTATTATTTTTTATTTCGAACGAAATTTTTACTCTTAATGTAATATATATACCTTAATAAGTAAATTATATTTATAAAAAATTAAAAAAAAAAACAAAAAATAAAAAAAGGAGTGACAATAGGAATATATAGGTGAGCTAAGAAATCATCAAGAAAGGGCTAAGTCGAAACCACTTCAGTCTCAGCCTATATACGTAAAGGCCACTGCTAACATCTTTCCTTGGCGTGCACATGCACACGTCCAAGAAATCAACATGCCTTCCAGTCCATCAAAAATTTGAAAGATAAAAACAAAAATCAACTAATGCAAACCAAAAAACAAAAAAGAAAGAAAGAAAGAAAAGTATTGGAGCAGCTATCAACTAGCTTAAACGAAAACAATTGGGCAAATTCTCAGGCTCCTATTTGCTCTGCCACAACTCAGGTGTTTGTTTTCTATTCGGGGTCTTCAAGGGCAAAGAGAATTAAATTCAATTCCGTTTGTCACATTAGCTTCAGAAGTCGTTAGCCTCTTCAGCATTGGGACGCCGGGATATCTTTGACAGGTCATTATCAATTTCCAGATTGTCTGCCACTTTCGTTCGTTGGTCCATTTCTGCATCATCAATCTTTAGACGCATGGCAGGCACACAAACTTCTTCTAGTACAAATTCACGGAAATTATTTCTCGAAGGCTTTGTCCTGGTGCAGAACACTTCAAGAAAATTCTTTACGCACCCTCGGTTGTATACATTGAGCCTGTTTACAGCTCCGTAGCGGAAGTTTTCATATGTGGTCTGGAAAATTTACAGAAGAATGAGACAACTCCGGACATTGGAAGTAAAGACAAACCCAACAAGAACTGTTCATTCTCTTATTCAGAAGTTCAGCATTGTGATGGGGAGGGAAATGAAGAGAACAGAAGGCCATAACAACCAACATCAATCTTGGATATACAAATCAATAGCTATCTATACAAGCATATGCATGCACTGTGCACACATACAAATTAATATTAACTGACCGATGCAATGGCCACAAATAACAGAAAAACCAAAAAAATTTATGCAATGTGCAACCTTGGGGTTTAGCACAATAATCATATTTTCCACTGGAAAGCTACGAGAACAGATGAAAGCTTAAGAAAGTCATGGTTCCATCCATGAATAAGGAGGAAGGAAAATGGTGTAGACATTACAAAAACTGCTAGAAGCACAATTTTTAGTTAGAAATTAGAAAAGAATGCACCCAAAGGCAAACAAAAGAAATAAACTAACCTGGTTTCTGCTAATCAGATAGAGATGGAAGCAGGTGAGACCTCCAACAAACCAGAGGAAAAAGAAACAATATGCCATTAGTATCACAGATGCAGGTGACTCCTTCATTGCCTTCAATACGGTTCTAGAATCGTCCATAAGGAACTTAATGTTCCAAGCTGACATTGCAAAAATGAAGATGCAGAGAAGAGCTGATGAAGAAATGAACAGAAAGAAGCAACGGTAATTGCGCTGCACAAATACATGATAGCTTAATTAGAACAGAACTTCCAAATGGAGAACTGAGAGCAAATTTTCCACAATAGCACACAGTTTAATGCATTTGAAATCTTCTCCACTTGCAAGTGAATAATTCTAGCTTCTTTTGTCTGTGTATTTTTGTGTCTTAGAATAAACTACATAGCAGTAAATTGGATCAACAACATTGGCCAATCATACTCAAACCATCAACTTATGCAAAAATTGAGTTTTCTTCAAATATAATGCATGGATGCCCGCATCTCAAGGATACAATTGTGTTTGGATACAGCCTCTCCAACCTTAGATCATTTTCAATGTCATTGTAATTTTGGTCCCTCAAATCCTAAGACTCTAATTATGGCCTCCTTCCTTTCTCTGTCTTTTGTTTTTCATTTTTCCCTTTTTTTTTTTTTTTGGCTTTAGTAATCCTTGCATGAAACAATAAATACAACACAAAAGGCAGGAATCAGTCCGGTTGAAAAGGCCAATTTAGACTTGTTACCCAAACCAAGCAATCTTCTAAAACCATTTTGATAGATGAATTATCTTTGAAAAAAAATTTAGATTGATTTTGACAAACAAAGTTCTGAAATTACCTTGAACTAACCAGATCAACAAAAAAGTTTTGAAATTAGCCGATCACATACCAGTCCAATGCATTGGCCTACCCACGGACAATGGTGATCAAATTGCTCCACACAATTGTCACATACAGAGCAATGTGAACAGCGAGGCGGACGATATAGCATGCACGTCTCACAATATTTCACCTTCACAGAAAAACCATTAACAATAACTTCTTTTGTGCGGGGTAATCGTGGGGTCGGTGTTTTTGTCCAGTCAGTTTCAACTGAAGCTGCAGAGTCATAACGAATCTCTTCCTCTGGTGGACGTAAATTACGTGGAATAATTCCTGGGTCAAAGGCTGAAGTAAGAAGAAGGAGCACCAGTACCTATTACAATCAATTATGGTTACAATTGTTCCAAAGAATAGAAAATCAACTATCTTGCACAATTGAACAGTTTCCAAATAGAAATAGCTAAGAAAATAAAGCAGAGAAAGATATCTGCAAGGCAGACAAGATTATAAAGATATCACAGGCACAAGAACATGAAGAACCTGAAGAATAAGATCCATGAATTTTGTGAGGTGGTTTGGAATGTGAGAGAGTTAAGATTATCTAATAAAAGCATATGAGTGCATAACTAAATCTTTTTCACCATATTTCACAACATTGCCAGAGTGATACTTCAGAACAGGCAACATTTAATGAAAAGAACAGGCAAAAAGAGGAAGAAATCAACAGGACATACATAGAATGTAAACCCAATAGCTGTAAGCAAAATTGCATAGCCTGCATTATATGGACAATGGACGCCAATGAGGTTCCTTGCTACATGTGTACAGAAAATAACAACAGGAACAATGATGAGCAATAAGGTGACAGCCAGCGACTTAGCATCCGGACCAAATATGAGCCTCCCCTTGAAGATGAATATCTGCAAAAGAAATGTTGAAAAAAAAAAAAGAAATGTTGAAAGCCAAGCCAAGGGTTAAACAATTGATAGTTAATGAATGCATAAACGTCAGTAAGCAAGATGCTTCTCAAGTTAGTCCCTTTGCAGTTCTACACGCAGATATACAAACATCAAAGCCGGCAACGCTGTATATAACCATAAAGAGTAGTGACCTTTAAGACATATTTATGTGCCAATGCCACGGAAAGCTGAAACCATTTGTTATATGAAAAACAAAAAAGAAAAACATTTATTTCCCAAAAGTGGCAACTGAAGTAGTAATTGAGTAAAACCTGAAAGACTCCATAGGATGGATTGCTGAGAGAGGTCAGGGTGAATTATTTGCGGCCACCCACCCACATCAATTTTAGTTCTTTTATTGAAGGATATTCTTATCAATAATTCATCAATTAATACGACTTTAAGGAAGCATCCCAGCATTTAAGTCCGTTTCCACAAGTTGAGAAAGTTATGATGGAAAGTGGAAGCTAGCCAAAGAAAATGAAGCATCAGCTCTAAACCAAGCCAGAATTTCTAAAGAACAAAGGCATTGAAACATATAAGAAAAGGTGACAATTGGATCATCTGCTACTGCTGGGAAAATTAATTGACACCCAGTAAGGTCAATCATTTTTCTAAACCCAAAAAAAAAAAAAGAGAGAGAGAGCCCATTGACGCCGCCAGTCTTAAACCCACAAGGCATATTGACTTAAACAGCGACAGAAATCAACAAACTGAGAGAAAAAGGAAATCGAAGTCATCAAAGTAACTTCACTACGAGGAGTACCCACTGATAGAGAAGAAAGAGCAGAGAAGGGAAACCTTACATTCCGCCCCTTCCAAACTTGATACACACGCTTGGCCATTAGGAGAGGGAGCAGAGCATAACGAAAGGGTGAGCAGAATAATATATTGTCTCAGTTCATTCCGTTTCCTTTTTGAGAAGTGTTTTGGTAGTGCTCGAAAAAATAGGGGTGGATGGACGGAAATGATGAGATGGTCGGTTTTCCAAGCCACAGCCTTTTTTTTTTTTTTTTAGAGCTTTCATTTGAAATACTCCTTTGGAATTCGAGGTTTGCGAATTTCTTCTTTTTCATTTTTTTTTTTTTTTAAAAGGCAAAAAGGAGGGGGGTGCAGATTCCAAAGTGGCATTTTGGGACCTGGATTGGGGGGCGACGGTGGATTAATAAAGCACTTTAAAAAAAAAAAAAAAAAATTAGAGTGAGAGAGAATGAAATTTAAAGCTTAAAGGGACGACCAAATTTTATTCGTAATGATGGAACTGTGTTTTCAGTTTCTCTACGTTGGTTTAATGGCCTCAATTTTTGATATGAAAGCCGAAATTTTGATTGAAAAACCCTAAAAGAAAAAGAAAATCAATGCCAAATCAAAGTTTTGACTCCTCCTGCTTCATCGAACTGATATCAACGCCATTCTCCGTTGTCCTACACGTAGCCACCGCCTGTCGCCATTAGCTTCGCTGGAGTTGAACCGCTGGTGGCTCCACCACACCGTAGCTGCCTAAATCTGTGCGTTTTTAAAACTCATGCGTTGGAACTATATCGAACTTGCCATTCCGCCAACTTTAAGATGCTCCTTTGTTTGCAAGCCTCCGCTCACATCCCCACTGCGAGTCTTGGGCGTAAAGAGATCCACATCATCTGAGTCGCCTCCCTCTATCCTACTGTTCTAGGGTGCTGACGCACATTGTTGAGGTCAACTCAGTATTCGTCGGAGCACCATAAACCCACGGCGACACTCTTCTTGTTTCGTGTAAGGGTTTCCTGCTTCTCTTTTAGTATTGTCTTGTTTTTTAGGTAGTTTTGATATTTTCTGTTTATTAAGAAAATAAAGGAGAAAAGAGTCAAAAAAAAAAAAAAAACAATGTTTGTTTGTCTTTTTTAACTTTCAATTCTAATTGTTTGGATATATATTTATATATCTGAAAAAAAAAAAGAAGAAGAAGAAGAAGAAGAAAAGTGTCAATTATGGGTTTTTAGTCTTTTTGAAAAAGAAAACAAAGAAAAACAAAATTAGATTAAAAAAAAAAAAGACGACTAATACAATGGAAAAGCAACTTTGGTCAATTGGGTATAGGCTAAAAAGCCCTCCTATTTACACTAAAGATCTACTTTCTCTTATGGATTAAGTTGTGTATTAATTATAATTATATATGATGAGAATACCTTTTAATTGATTGTATCATTGTTTCAAGACTTTTCTAATTACTCCAGTTACTCTTATAGTATGTGGATCTTATTCTTCAAAAACTTGTGCAGGGGTGCAATCTTATAATATGATCATGAATCTTGGATTTAAATGCATTGATTGTTGTGATGTTCCACTACTCTTCTTCCATGCTACAAGAGATTATTACTCACCAAGAAAGTATTATGTTTGTGAAAGAAATTATGAACTTTATATTATAAGGGAGTTCAAAATATTTCTCTTGGATTGCTTTTCCAGCTATTAGATATTGTGGAGAAAGTCAATGCTGATGACTCTATCAACACCACCTAAAGCATGGAGTCGTAGCCAAATGATTTTTTTTTTTTTTTGGTTCTCACCGAATCATTAGAAGAAGCAACTCATGTTGATAACGATACACCAGTAGGTGTGACTCTGCCTTTAGAAGCTAAATCTAATGGATGACAATACTGTTGCTGCTTAGACTTCATCCTCTGCTCTAGTCAATAAAGGAAAATCTGTTAAACCAGTGGTGGGTGGGGCAATGATGTTGCATAAATTTTGTTTTGAACACTATACCTCACTTATAATTTAATCCTTCTCCTTATTTCAACTAGACAAAAAAAAAAAAAAAAAAAAGAGAAGGTTAAATCTCATTAAAATATATTGAAAAAAAAAAAAGAGATTTATGTTGTTAATTTATTAAGATTTTGTTATTATTGATAAATTGCATATCTCTTATTCTAATAATTTGAATTTAGGACTTTCAAAACATGCATGCTGATGCATACAAAATATAGTTTTTTTTTACTATGTTATAACTTTTATTAAGAAATACACAATAGTTATTGAAAAAAGAGTGCGTGAGACTGAATTAGTTGATAATTAAAGCATTCAAATTTAGGTCCTTCTGGTAGTTGCGCATCCATGGCTTAGCCAGAAGAACTTCGGTGGGACTGCTTCGACCAGCGTCGCCAGCATCTTTTTAGTTCTCTGGTTCACCTCCTCTTCTTTTTTTTTTTTTTTTTTTTTTCTTGCTTTTTCCTCTTTGAATATGATTGTATTTGTCTTCCTCCATTCAACCTAGAAGAAAGTGCGTAAGCCGATACTTTGGACTTCTCCAACAAGGCGACTGTCCTTTTCTAGTGATCTGTGTCTCTCTCTTTTTTTTTTTTTTTTTTCTCTTTCTGCAATTTCCAGATAAAATCAAAAGTTAAAGGAGGGGTCCTTCTACTTTAGACGATAATCCCTTCTCCCCCAGTTTTCCCCCAAGCCAAGCAACCTAAAACGGTGTATCAGATTCACTCGCGACAAAATAAAGGCGATTTTGCCTCAGCTTTCATGTTGAAAACTTGCCCTCCCCCGCCTTTTTTTATTTTATTTTTTTAATATATTGTGGCCAGTTGATATTACACATTAACCTTTTTTTTTTTTTTTTTGGGTGGGGGGGGGGGGGGGGGACCATTATAAGAAGCTCATATATTTCCCGTTAACTTTCGATACCTTACTCACTTCATCTCTCTCTTTTTTTTCAAGAGCAATTTTAAGTTCAGTTAATCTACTGCAGTCAATGACAGCCCATTTATGCGGACTCTAAACCCATTTTAAGACTCAAATATCAACATATTAAATGGGAAAACTCAAGCTATCAAATATATTGCTTCTCTCTAAACAAAAAAATAAAATAAAAATAAAAAGTATCTTCTAGTTGTCATTAAGATTTTGAAACCAAATAGAACTGATGAGTTCCACCGATAAAGTTAAAAATCTGTCTAATTTTTGGTTTAATAGTCTCTTAAAATTACTAGTTATCAAAACTAGTAGACAAACTAGTGAAATGGCTGATTTGATGGTCAATCGGTGGATCGAACCCGAATTTCATGTTTTGATCCAGTTGATATCAACAATGTATCCCCCCCCCCCTTTTAGTTTTATTTTTGGGGCTTATGCAAAAAAAAAAAAAAATTGTCTTAATTTTTTATAATTAAATTCTTAATTTTTAATATTTTTATTTAAATTATATACTTTCAAATTTATTTCCAATTCGTTCTTTTTTTAAAAATATAAAACAGTCAATTCGTTAATAAATTTTATTTGAACAATATATAATTTTTAATAATTTTAACTATTGTTCATTAGAAAATTGATTTAAAAAATTTTAAAATTCAATTATAAAATTTAAAATTAATTTTTTATATATTATTTTAAGTTTTGGGCCAGTTGTGTATTAGAACTACTAATTATCAACATCAGGAGACAAAAATCATCGGATTTTGACCGGCTACAATTATATGTTATTTTTCTTTTCTTTTTGTTTAATTATATTTTGTACTCAATCTTTTAATCAAAACCATACTTCTTCTACTGAATATTTAAGAAGGCAAACATGCAAATTAATTTAAAATAAAAACAAATTGCAATGTCCTTTTTGTTTAATTTATTTAAATTAAATTTCTTACATCAATGAATACAATATTTAATTAATGTTTTAATATTATTACGTGCTAAATTATAAAAATACTCCCCGGTGACCTTAATTTGTCCGAATTCGAGCGACCTGAACCTGTGTACCCAATCTAAATATAATGTGACTTGTAAGTAATTAACCCGAAATCATCGAAATTAAACCTGTTCAACCCGACCCGTTTGACATCTCTAAATTGTATTTCGGCAGACCCAAAAAAAAAAAAAACAAGGGATGGCGGGGGAAATGCGAGCCCGTTTTGTTGGAACCCAAACTTTACTTTACCTCAAAAGCCCGGCCCAATTCATTTGCGGCTAGCAGTAGCACCGAAGGCATCCAGATCGTTGCTGAAGCTCACACCCTAGCCGTCCATCAAAAAAAGCGAAACCCTAACTCCAAAAATCCTAAATTCCCGACCGCCTAGTAATAATATATATATATATATATATATATGTGTGTGTGTGTGTGTGTGTGTGTATTTACGTGTCCAAGGATCTTCTCTTCTCTCTCTAGCCCTGGCCTTCCCTCAGGCATCCAATCAGCTTGCAATGGGCAGTATTTCCAGGAGGAGATCTGTTCTTATGTCATCTGTGTCTCCTTTTAATCATTCTATTGTTGATTTATTTGTGTGTTTGTTTTTTGTGCTTCGCGTAATTTTTAACAAATCTTGGGGTCGATGCGTTTGTTTTTTTTTTTATTACTATTATTTTTTATTTTTTTTGTGCTATTCTCCTGAATCCATTCTGTAAACTTTGTGTTTTCTTTTCTCTCGTAACCTGGAAATGCTTTCCATTAATTCCCTTTAAAGTGAATTCGTTGTCAGAATTTTGTTTTTTGATCAGTTTGCAATTTGGTATTGGGGGAATCTTAATATTTGTATCATAATAATATGAAGTGGTTGGTGTTTAGGCTATTTTGGGGACTACACGTCTGCCCCTTTAGCAGGATTATAAAGTGCTTTAGGGATGAACAAGTCCCTAACATTTAATATTGTTTAATCCATCCTTATCACTTTATCAGCAGTATTGATTTGATTTTTTTTTGCTGATCATTAGAGGATGGAATATGGTTTAATTCGTATATGACTGGTCTCCCTGTTATATATTGGACTTGTGTGATAATGATGGCGTGCATGCATCGTTTTATTGTGTGGCTGTGGATATTGTTCTGTGTCATTTTAGCTTTTTGATTTATATTTGCACACCCTTTTGATGACGGAGGTCAATGATGACAGCAGCTAAGGCTTGTTTCTCAAAACATTCGCAGTGGCCGCCCAAGAGCTTTCGCCTTTGCCAGGCTTGAGAGCTTGTGCTGTTTTAATCCTTCCTTGGATGTCTGAGATACTCTCATAACCATAGCTCTTAATGAAGTTTTTTTTTTCCTTTGTTTTTTTTCTGAAGTATTATCTAGTCAATTGAAAAAAGTTTGTATTGTGTTATTCTTTTGTTTTAGAAAGATGCTATGCCCTTTTGATGACGAAGATCAATGATGACAGCTGCTAAGGCTTGTTTCTCAAAACATTCGCAGTGGCCGCCCAAGAGCTTTCGCCTTTGCCAGGCTTGAGAGCTTGTGCTGTTTTTAATCCTTCCTTGGATGTCTGAGATACTCTCATAACCATAGCCCTTAATGAAGTTTTTTTTCCCTTTGTTTTTTTTTCTGAAGTATTATCTAGTCGATTGAAAAAAGTTTGTATGGTGTTATTCTTTTGTTTTAGAAAGATGCTATAGGCTTTTGATGACGAAGGTCGATGATGACAGCTGCTAAGGCTTGTTTCTCAAAACATTCGCAGTGGCCGCCCAAGAGCTTTCGCTTTTGCCAGGCTTGAGAGCTTGTGCTGTTTTAATCCTTCCTTGGATGTCTGAGATACTCACATAACCATAGCTCTTAATGAAGATTTTTTTCCTTTGGTTTTTTCTGAAGTATTATCTAGTCTATTGAAAAAAGTTTGTATGGTATTATTCTTTTGTTTTAGAAAGATGTTATATGGTCATGCTTATGCTGAATTCTAATTATTGTTTCTGGTTATAGATTACCTCTGACCTGCTCTATTGCTTTTGTAGACTGTTATTAGACTTGTTTTTCTATGGTTTTAATGTTGGACTTGACCTTTTTGTGTAATTGTTGTGTTCAAAATGATATACTGTGGATTATTTTTTTTTAAGTGTTTGTAGTTATATCAAGGTTTTTAAATGGGCAACAGCCTCTTCATGGAAGAGGGTTATCAATAGACAATTCATTGCCATTAAACAATTTTTTACTTTTCTATTGAAATCATGCTCTCTATTTCTTAATTCATAAACCCTGTTTTCTTATTCTCTTGTTTGTCACAATCGTTTTACTTCCAGAATACAGAATCAAGTGATGAATTTGGATTTGAAGTTCTCACGATGGTCATCTGACAAAACCCTCGGGTGTTGGCTTTGATGCAATGATCCATTGTTTCTGATGATTTCTTCTCTGAACTTAATAAGTCCTCTGCTTGTAGCTTTATGTGCATCATATGAAGAAGAAATCAGTAAATTTTTACAAATTAACGGGCAACTCTACTACGGCCTATACCTGAAATTTTATTTCCCTAATTTGTTGATGATGCATTATGGCAATGCAGTGAGTGTCATGATGATAAGTATGAAAATTTCCTATCAATTTCATGATAGAATTAATACCTCCTACTCATACTGAATGCTCACTCTTAATGCAAAGTATAAATGTACATTCACTTTACCCTTTTTCTTTCGCATTCTTTCATCTTTTGCCTTTTTTTATCTTTAAATTTATTTGTAGTTCCTTTTCATCATTTTGAGCTGTGGATTCTGCTTTGACGTGTATTAACTTTGTTTAAAGCAATATGGTGGGTCATTTAACACACTTTGATCTGGCGAAGAAATCTTCCCATTGCTTCGGTTTTGGATCTGACGGAGAAACCAGTGAGTTGGTTTTTGGTTAGAGTGAGGCTGGCCGGTATCATATTTGGCGATGGGGCCACGGCGAGTTAGTCAGCATTTCTAGTCACATTGGTGGTTAATGGCCCTCCGTTTATCTTTTAGTTTGGTCTGACGCTTTTCGTCTGCTCTGAAGACTTATTTTTTCAAAACATTTGCAGTAGAGCGGTCTGCTACGAGGCTTGAGAGGGTTGTTCGGTATTGATCCTTGGGATGTCTAAGACCCCCTTGTACTAGTAATTTCATCATCTGATAAATTTTTAAACGATTTACCTCTAATGTTTTTTGATTTAACCGAAAGAGATTCACGAGAAATTTATTATTTGAAATATTTACAAAATATTATTATAAATTCCGAAGAGATAAAATTGACCTTACCTCAAAAAAGATTATAAAAAAAAAAAAAGGTCAGTCTAAAATAAGTTCCTACGATGCTTTTTAAAATACGAAAATTTTCAAGCCGCCTGCTTCTGATCCTTTGTTTTCAAGTTACTGTGTTTTAGAAGAAAATTAGCATCTCTCGGTACTGATTTTATTATTTATTTTTATTAATTAATTTTAATTTGTTTACAATGTTAATTTGTTAGACTAGAACTCCTTGTCGGTTAAACCGATAACTTGATAAATTGGTGATTGAACCAGGTGGGTTATCATAAAAGCTACTGGACACTATGAAACTGGAAAAATTGGTTGACTCAGAGAATCGATCGAATCTCTTTTCTTGACTTTTATACGGTAGCATTTCTACTTTAGTCTCTTAGTTTTACGTTTTTTCCTCCCATTTGGCGTTCCAGAGTTTGGATTTCGTTTCTTTTCTAGACGAACTTTAATCTCGTTCTTTGAATTTTAAACAAGTTCAAATATGCTATATTTCAAGCCTTGATTCAAATCAAGAGCTATATGCCTTACTAATCCTTAAAGTAGAGATGTTTGAAAAATAAATAAATAAATATATATATATATATATATAAATATTTCAAGCCTTGATTCAAATCAAGTGCTTTATGCCTTATTAATCCTTAAAGTAGAGATGTTTGAAAATATATATACATACATATACATATATATATATATATGGTTATTAAAAAAAAAAAAAGCAAAGATGAAAAGGAATAAGATTGTATTTTATTTTAGAAACCAATTCATGCAATTAGTTTCAAAAGACTCCATGACATCATCCTTAAGGAAATGACTACGTTGCATGCTTAATAACCAATTCCTTTACATAACATACAAAAAAGACATGTTAATGTTCTTCAGGCCAATTAAACCCCATTAAAATCTAATAAAAAAGGACCCAAGCATTTGATTAAAGTAGAGAATTTGGAGAAAAACACACTCCAAATAATAATAAAAAAAAGGATAAAAAAGCTAAGTGTAAGTGCTATAAAAGGGTAGATATAGGGTTTTGAATTACAAAATATTTGTAAGGATAAAATATCTTGTATATTTACCTTTTTAACTATAGTAAAATTGTCAATTTAGTTT
The DNA here is from genome assembly GCA_037897445.1 of Ceriops zippeliana. Taxonomy (NCBI): domain Eukaryota; kingdom Viridiplantae; phylum Streptophyta; class Magnoliopsida; order Malpighiales; family Rhizophoraceae; genus Ceriops; species Ceriops zippeliana. Next base: position 1,629,997 of record JBAPLH010000056.1, on the reverse strand, counting down.
CATTTATAGATGTAAATTTTAAGTCAAACCACTTAGAATGTTGTTTGTCTTTTATCATTTCTTATTGTATATTGTAATTTTTAAAATTCTATCTTTAACAAATTAGATTACTTCTAACTACTAATCTAAATTTTTTTTAAAGAATTACAAAATACTTATAATAAACAAAATCATTGATACATACATAAAATCTATATAGGCCCTAAACAAAACAAGTAGCCTCGTATATAAGAAAAACAAAAACAAATTCCTTAATATGTAAAAGGTATAATGAATGATATCCTACTTTAAGACAAATACCAACTACTTAACCCCTCTACATAATCCATTTAAATGAACAAGTACATCTAAGCTATAAAAACATGACTTTTTAACAATCCTTACTTTGTCATAATATCTACAAAAGAAATACATTCTTATGGATAAAAGACAAAAGAAACCTAGACTTTAATTTTACAATTATTTCCCTAAATATTGATGCTAGCTTTCAAGGTATATCATCTATTTTATTAAGCCATGCAATAGTTATATTCGAATCACTCTCAATTATTAAATGAGCATCTCTTACTCGATAAATTAGCTATTTCTTTTATTACAAATAATTTCACCTCGTTAATACTTAGAAAAGAAGTAATTCATTACCTTTGTATCTTCCCTTAAAACACCCCCATATTAGCACCCCTAGTGTACCTATCATTGAGACATTAATATTGAATTTAAAAATGTCTTTTGGAAGAACATCTCATGTACAACCCAATAAGCAGTCTTCTTTTCCACACAAGTCAAATTGCTTTAAGGTAAAAGTTAATCTTATACCATTTAACCTTTGCCCACCATCACATCTTAGTATAGGCTAGGTTGCACATTCTTTCCACCAAAAATGGTTTCCTAACAAAGTAGTTCTTATTCCTTTCCAATTAAATGGATCATGTTATCTCATAGAACCTTATTACCTAGATTTTTTTTACTAGCATACTTAATACAACTTATGTCATAACATTAATGACTACTGCCGGAGACCACTCACAAGATACCTACAAGCCTAAGCATTTACACCAAGCATTTTAGATAAGAGTACAATGGAGAAATATGTGATTTACTAATTTATGTGCCATCCTACAGATTGAGCAACTTGTGTCTAGACTTCTATCTCCCCTTGTCATTTAAGTTACTTTATCATCAAAATCCTTTTCCTTATAATATCATTTGTAAATTGTAAACGAGTTAGTTTGACATCATCACTTATAGTGATCCTTTAATCAAGCCTAACTTGACTCCTTTTTAAATAAGGATTAAGGCCCTTTATTATAAGAAAAAAGTAAAAAAAAAAAAAAAAAAAAAAGAAAGGATTTCCTTATAGTAACCCTCTTGTCATTAGTCATTGTAATACAGGTATGCCATTAACTAGTATGGAGATTTGTTATGTTAATATACACTTTTACATCCACTACCTTTATTTTTCACCAAAATTCATATGCTTTAGGATGCATGCCAAATAATCTTATTCCATAAAGTCATTGGTATTTTCAAAATCAATTTTAATCATTGCTCTTCCTTTTAATTACTGTTTAATTTCTCTAATTATCTTATTAGTTATAAGAGCACTGTTTAAAATGTTACAACCCACCAAAAAAGCAAATTGAGATTCCTTAATTATCTTTTTGATCACTACTTTTAGATGTTTAGAAAATACCTTCACTTGAATCTTGTAAATATATTTAACTAGAGAGATTAGTTGGAACTAAATAAGAGATCCTACACTCTCCACCTTTGATCAAAGAATCAAAAAAGTAAAGGTAATAAACTTACATAATCAACCATTTGCATGAAAGCCTTACATGAACTCTATCACTAGTTGTTCAACCATCTTCTAATGTTGTTTAATGAAATTAAGATTGAATTTGTTTGGATTTAGTGCTTTATTTTCATTATAATCCTTAGTTGTATCTTATACCTTCATTATCGTGAATAGGCTTTCCAACACCATATTATCTACACCTTTTAAATTCTTAAAAAAACTACCATCCATCTTGAAATTGGACAGTGCAAAAGTGCCTAATTGCTCCTTTTAATGGTCCTAAATGATTATTTTAATTTTCATAAGGGTAATGAAATTGTCTCTTAGAGATAATGTGTTCAATTGTGTTCTTACTTTGTTAATTGGTAACTGTAATGTGAAAAAAATTTCAAGTTTCTATACCCTTTAATTAACCACTGCAACAGTGACTTTTAGTAGTTCATTTTTCATAAGACATATACAATAATTTAACTTTACTTGCATCAATTCTTTTATGTTTACATCTGATAATCTTTATGTTTCTTATTTTAATGATAATTCTTTCACCTTTAACTCAACCTCTTTTAATTCTTATATTCGTTCTTTCCAATCCTTCACACTTTAGGCCTTCAGAAACTTCTTATTTGATTTCATATGATCATATAACACAAAACCTAAGTAACCTCTACTTTGATACTGTGACCATATTTTTTAAAATTTGTTTACTTAATTCTTTATCATCCTTTTAATAATTAAAATATTTAAATAATTTTAAGTCTCATTCTCTGTCCTTTATTCTAAGGTAAATTCTTGAATGATCATTAAAACAATTATGAACACCCAATTGCTTTAAATTTAATACTGCCACTAGCCAATCTATCTCTACCAAATATTTATTAACTTGGCTCATGAATAGATTATCACAAAAGTTGCACCATATGTATTATCACCCCTTGTATAAGTAAATCAATAGGTCTTATATTATATAAATACTCATTAAGCTGCTAAATAGCCTACCAATTATTTGTAACATATACCATTTAATCGTATGCCATAATCATATTAAAATCACTTCCTAAAAACCACTAACCTCTAAATTTATATCTCATAACTCACAATTCCTCCCAAAAATTCTACTGATCTAAATATTCATTTAGAGCATAAATATTAACCAAAACAACTGGTTTTCTAAGAGGCATTATCTTTTTATCTAATACCATAAACCTGTCAGCTAAAGTTTATGTTGTAGCTAAAATGACAAATCATACTAAAAGATTGCTCAACTCCTTATTACCTCTATTGTAGTTGTCACCACTACTTGAATTTTTTGGCCACCCTAGACTTCTCTTAACATTAGTTCCATTTGAAATACCAAAATTAATCTACATTACCTATATTTTCACCACTTTCCTTTTATTAAATATATTTAACCCCTTAACATTAATAAAGTAAATAATCACAGTAAAATATTGAACCCAATCCAAATTCTTGTATGAACGCATTGTTGACATACTTCTGTCTCGTCATCCATTCGAGACCACTTATGAATAATCAACTTATCATCCTCATTTGTTAATAAGCACATCATTATCCCTAATTCTAATACCTACATAGATTTTCCTTAGTAGATTATTACAAAAATGTATTTGATTGTTAAATAGTTATCCCTTTTCTAATGTAATTTCTCCTACTAACAACTCAACATTTCAAACGTATTTACTGGTAAGATATTTGGTCACTTATATCTCTTTTCCTTTTTTCCCTTTGCCCTTTCTTTCCTATTAGTTTACCCTTTTTCCTTATTAGTGTTACCATGGATAACACCTCTACCTAACACCCTTGTAAACCTTCTTCCCTTTAGGCATAGGTAATGGCATGTGCAAAGGCTTCCTCCTCTTCAATCTTATTAGTACTCACCAAAACACACCTTGTTTCTTTTTAAGATCTTAAGTTTAGTAATGACTTATTATATACATACTCATTCTTAGCAACTACTAATTCTTTATTAGTATTACCATTCCCTCTAATTAGTGACTTCACTCCTATCTTACCACTTTTTAGGACTCTTATTAAAGCTCCTCTCATATTGCTATCCATTCCTCAAAGTTCTCTTATTATTGGGCTAGTGAAGTGGAATGGATTAAGTCAACCTTAAACCTATTTTACTGAATTTTTGGAATTGAACTTGATACTTTCTATTGGATTATAAGACTACAAGGGACTTTATTTAGACTACATAGATAGAGAAAATAAGCTTTTACTTGCTAAGTAACCTATTATGAACCCAACTTGTTTGAAGAACCCAAAATGGATCTATTATTAATAGGCTTGTCATCAAGACGACCCTTAAACCCTTCTTAGTGTTTAATCCACTTGCCTTACTTGGGCTTATCCTTAAGCCCAACCTAATATCCATTCACTAATCTATTAATGCTCCTCACCACCTTCACGCACCACCTTATTAAACCCTTGTGCTACCTTCTTAAGCCTTAAAATAAGCACCACTCTAAATTTTGCCTTTCCATATGGTATCTTTCTAACATTCCAAATATTATTGGTGGGAGTTGTTAATGACATTGATCCTATTCCTTCCTTCTCATATTAGGATTCTAAGATCAATTCCATGTTGACTTTCAAGTCAAAAATTTGTTCATTAATCTTAATTGTCACTACTGATAGGATGATGATATCAAATTTGACTTGCACCATAAACTAATAACGACTAGTCAATATTTTTGCTTTGATAGAAAGTCCATTCCCAAGTACACAACCTATGTCCCCCCAATTGGACCATGAATTCATTAAACCAGTTGTGTAACGATAAAACTTCCACGTAGATCCAAATTCATTGATTTAGGCATGTTCGATCAATCAACCACAATTCCAAACTCCTAAACCAACCCTAAATTTTCTTTCTTTAACCATTTAGCATTTCCATTATCTCTTTAGAATTAAATGTTAATAAACATTGTGAATTGCATATCATCACAATCTTAACCAATTGCCTAGCAACTACTACTAATTAGTTTTTTAGAACTTTAATTCCATAAGGATCATAAACCACTCTTGTCACACTTCTATCTGTCCACTTTCTCTTTATAGCTTTAAACTTGTATGATATAGTCACCAGTAATGAGCACACTCACGAATCTGTTTGTTGTGTCTTACCACTGCATCTATTATGCCAATACGATTAATGATTTCTTTCTTTGGTGTGTTTTATTATTGCATCCTTATGCGACCTATGATCTTTAGACGGTTGAATTCCCATGATTTTTATAACCAATGGTTCCTCCTTTTGTAAGTTACTCGAAGGTGAATAAGGTCTTAGAATTTGGGAATTTCACAAGTTTGACCCTAAATAATATCTCATCCACCTCTTCTTATTCAATTTTCAAGCAACATTGAGCCTTTAAGTAAACTTGATAAACCCAAAGTAACTCCCTTACCTTGTATGGAATCATAATACTAATAACTCTTCTTTATCTTTGGAAGAGCTACCATAAGCTTTTTTAGTTCACTTTTAACAGCAAATTGTCAACGAATACTATAATTGTCATAAATTTTTTAGTTAAATTAAAAAAGATCCAAATCTATTTTTCATGATACAACTACTAATATCAAATAAGTTAGAAATTATGCTTTTTAGCCATTAACATGAATTATCTAATTAAAAATTCAACTATTAATTAATTTCAAATTTAGTTGAAATTAAGTTTTTATAGTTCATGCCAAATTTAAAACTTATTTGCACTAGACTAAACCTAAATAATACTTGTAATAAATCAATTAATTTCTAATTCACTTAAATTCTAATTTGTGTAACCTTTTACAAAGAGTAGAATTGATAAAAAGACTTGTACAAATGTCAATTTCACTATTATATTTTAAAATATAAGCTGTGATTTACACTTGCGAAATTTGTTTTTATAAGGGTTTAGATATTTATATTGTCTTTTTTAATTAACGAATTAATTTTAAAAAAATAACAGTTTAATAATTTAAATTTTTTTAAAAGCAAAATTTTCCTTATGTTAACAAATACTAATGAATTATATTAATTTATACATGTGAGATATTCACGTGTATATGCAAAATTTAATTTAAAATTAAATAAAAAATAAAAAATTTCTCATTTCTCTTTTTTTCTCTGCCCCTTCTCTTACTAAAAGAAAAAAAAGCACCCACGCACCGACAACAAAGGCCTATAATTTATTTAAAAAAAAAACACAAAAAAAAAAAAAGAAGAAGAGGAAAATTAGAAAGGGTTATAAAGGGTGGTTTGGTCCATTGGACGCTGCAGGAACTCTGGGTGGCGTTGTTTCCAGAATGAAAATCGAAGGGCACGAAGTCTGGAACTCAATAATTGGCAGTGTGAAGCCCGGGTTCAAGCATCGGAATCACGCCAAGGGTTTCTGCACCTGGGTTTCACATATCGGTTGCTGGACTCGTGGGCGTTACTGGTTTGGTTTTGGCTTTACTTAGGCACTGCAAGTTAGGCCCTTCATTACTATTAAGTGGCTTCGCCAAAGAAGATGATCGTCTGGAAAAGCTCTACTTTCTTCCCGGCTTGCAAAATCTTGGAAATAATTGCTTTTTGAACGTTATATTACAGGTCTGATTATAAGTTTTCTTTTTTTTTTTTTTTTTTTTTTTTGCAAGTGAGTTTCTGTTTTAAATTGGCTGAATTTCTTGGAAGAACCTTTTGTTGTTGCCATGCTCTTGGAACATAGAACTTCACTGGTAGTATATCTATTCCCATTAATCTTAGGGCTCAAGATTTGTCGCCTGTATCATTACTGCTATCTTGGTTTTGGATGTTGAGTTAAAAGTGGATTTTCTCAGCACTCTTTTTTATTTGATATTTGAAATTTTATCCAGGCTCTTGCTAGCTGTTCGTATTTCCAACCTTTTCTTCGAAAGATTATAGAGGAATGCGGATCATCAGCCTCTGAGGACTGTACTGATAGCTTGCCGCTTACAGTCTCATTGGCCGATTTATTAGAAGGTATCCAAGTAACGAATTTTCGTTAAACAAAATATTGTAATGTAATTTAGGTTGTTTTGCTGTCGCTTTAGGTGGGATACTTTTGTGCCTTGCACACTGTGATAGTTGGACCATTGAGCTGGATTATGCTTTTGTTTTTCCTTGTTAGTCACATTTTACAATCTGATGCAATGTGCTCACAGATACTCGAGTTACTTGTGAAAAAGGGCCATTTATATTTGGGATTTTGAGTTTCATTTTTTTGTGACATCATTCGTTGCACTCTGGAGATTTTTTTTCCTTTCTTATAATATTGTAGTATGAATCATTAAAACAATTGCTTATTGGTCTTACCAATAAATTTTGAATAATTTTGATAGAAATGGTGCAATTATGGACAGTATGGTATGTGTGTGATTGTATACCACTGGTTTCTGTTATCAATGTTTCCCAAGTAACAAGTTTTCCTTATTAGAATTATGTGCATTTGGGGAGCAGAAAGTTATATTGACTCCACGAAATGTTATGCTTGCAATGGCTCACCATGTTCAAAGTTTCAATCTAACCAGCCAACAGGTCTGCTTGCATCTTTTCAATTTTTTGAAAGAGCAAATTCTGTTGTAGTCTTTGATCCATTGTCTCTGTGTATGTAGGATGCTGAAGAAGCATTTCTTCATCTCTTGTCCTCTTTACGAAAAGAGTTCTCAGATTGTTACCCTATGAATCAAAGTACTCTTTTGACTGCTTTAGCTTCTCCTAGTTTTAGGATGCTTGGTCCAACAAGGGGCAAAATCTACAATGAGCAAGAAAGATGGCAGCAACACTTTCTTGGACCATTCAATGGGATTCTTGGCAGCAGTTTGACTTGTCAAAGTTGCTCATCTCAGGTTAACTTCATCTGCATTGTGAGAAACTTGGATAAATTTTCAGTCTTTGATCTTCCATGGAGACATGAAAGAAATTGTGATATATTTGGGATGTGTGAAAATTATTAATGATAGGGCTAGAACTCCTATGCTTGCTAGTTGAAAACATTTGTAGAAGGTGGTCTCCTAAGATGAACATTTTATGATTGATTTTCTTGCTTGTGTACTGTACAGCTTAATTTTTTTTTATCTTATCTTAATCTCCTTGGTCTTTATACCATCTGTATTCTGCAGATTTCATTGAATTTTCAATTTTTCCATAGCTTGCCTCTTCTGCCAGTGCTTCAACATGGTGTCATCATTGTATGTTAAATGAAGGTTTTGATATTGGTATTGCAAATATTCAAGCTTTTAACTTGAATTTCTCTCTTTATTGTTGATCTTTTCCCTAAATGAGGCTCTTTTCTGTTTTACATTTTTTTGGGTGCACGAAAAATAGAGGGCTGGATGTACCTTGGAGGATTGCTTGAAGCAGTTCATTGTTGCTGAACAAGTTGAGAACTACAGTTGCAGCCACTGCTGGCACATTGCTGCCATAAAATATTTGTCTGTAAGGGGAGCATCTGAGGTAATTCCCTTCTTGATAATTTTTTCTATTTCAGGCTCATTGGTAAGAATTAAGCCTGGTGGCCGGTGTTGTGGACATGGTGCATGTGCAGAGGCTCTAGACATGTGCATCTTTCTCCCTGCCACCTAGGCAAGCTTGCATATGTCCTGTTATCTGAGAGAAGGCCATGGCACAAAATTTTAAAAAAAATGGAAGGCCCACAGGTTACGGACTTTTCATGCACTGCTCCTCATGTTGTTGTCTTGTTCTTTCATGCTTAATTTCATCAACGTTCCTTTTTCTTGTTCTCTTATTTCATGACTTTTACCGCTTTTGACTGCCATGGTCCCATTCAGATTGGCCTTTTGCTTGTCAATTTTTCAATTTTATTTTCAATTCATTCCAATTGAATCCTATGTGCAGTAGTGTATATCTTCATGCATCTAATCTAATTAACTGACACTAATGATATGTTCTGTATGATATTTTGACTCTTTTTCAGATGGAGATTGAAAAACTCAAGAGATGTAGCAAGCAAGATGTTTGTGGATGCGAAAGTCTAAAAGGTCTTGAAAGTCTACCATGGTCGAAAAAATTTTCACGTACTCTCAAGCAACTATCCATTGCTCATTGTCCCAAGGTGTATATTTCAAACTCTGAACTCTTAATTTATTATACTGGATCCAAGATCAGCTAGAACTGTAGCAAGTATCATTACATGGTGAAAAAGCTGCTGTGTTCTGAACTGCTTTCAGAAATAGTTACTGCCAACTGCACTTGCAAATAGGTTGCTTTGCTTTTTATTATTCGAGAACTAATTTCTTGCATTTGAGGTACATCCTAGGATACTCATTAAAGTATTCATGAATTTGCAGATTCTATGCATTCACATGCAACGTGTTTCAGTAAACCAGAATGGAGACCTTGTCAAACTAGAGGTATTTCGATTTCAGAGATTCTGTCATGTCTCATGTTCAGACTTCCCCTTGGTTTCTTAGAGATGTTTCTGATTTCAAAGTACCCATTTCTAAAATTGATGGAGTAGAAAATACAGTGAAATCTTAGAAAAATATATTCTAATCTAAACTATTTTATCTGATCATTGTAGGGTCATATCAGTTTTCCATCAATTTTGAACTTGCTTCCATTTATGTTGGAAGAGACGCAATATAAAAAACCAAGCATTCATTCAAATGCTTTTAAAGGGCGATCTAACTCAAGAATTCTAGATTGCCTTTATGGACAAAATCTTAGCTCAGAAAGACTTTCTGCAGATGAATTTGGTTGCATCGAACATATTGAATCCTTTCTAGGAGACTCCAACATGGCCCAAACCAAAGCATCTTCCTCTAATGTGTGTATGGATGTAAGCTTGACAACTGATGATAGGGTGGGGCAAAGGACTACTGGTATGAATGTGGTAAGTTAAATTTTCTATGCTAGGTTCTTAATGTTTTGGAAGTATATGCTGTTAAAATTGATTGTGTAGAGTTAGGAGACGAGCTAGGTACATGGGTTGAGTCAAGGCAAGTGTCACTGGACATTTCCATGGATATTCTATGTAGAATTTTGTTTTAATCTGCTGTAAGCTCCAAATTTTAGCACATGTTAATTTGTGCCATTTGACTTGCTTGAGAATTGTCCTCACCTTTGAGGAGGAACTATTACTTTATATCGAAACTAAAGCTTTTTTGCACTTGCTGAACTAGCAGATGGAACCTCTCTCTCTCTCTCTCTCTCTCTCACCCCCCCTTCCTGGATTCTCTCTTGAATCTCTGTCTCCCCCTCTCTGTACCCCTCCTTCCTCCTCTCTACCCCTCTTTCCCTTGGATCCCTTGTTCCTCCCATCCAACAGAGTCAACATGTCAATTGACCTTTGTTGATCATATAAGGATTAGCTTTTTGCATGTGTGCAAAATATTTGAGTTATCTTTAATTTTTACCTGTAATTGATTTACAAGAAACAGTTTCTTAGGTTTGATAGCAGAATCTTAGTTGTGGTTTTCTATTTGCAATCTAAATGGCATTACTCTGGCTCAACATTTGGTGAACTCTTAACTTTAGTATCAGTCTTCAGAGGTTTGTATAAAATTATTCCCATCCCTATCACTTGAGCTCAAATCATAATGTGCCAAGATATTGAAGTAAATATTGTATGGTAACTTGTATAATTTGGACAAGATTGCTATCTTGTATTCGAATTTTGGGTCCATACTTGGCCTTAGAGTTAGTCATTTAATAATATTTGGGGTCATTGTCGCAGGTAAATCCGAATGTCGAAGCAGTCCCTGCAAAACAACGTATATATCATCTTGTTTCTGTTGTGGAACACTCCGGGAGGGCTGGGGGCGGACATTATATGGTTTATAGAGGCATGAGAACCAATGCTGACAAGGAATGTCCTGTGGAAAATTTCAAGCCTTCGCTTATGCAGTGGTTTTGTATTTCTGATTCTGAGGTTTACAGTGTTTCGGAGGAGGATGTTCTAGCTGCGGAAGCTAGTTTGCTTTTCTATGAGAGAACTTCGGAGGGCTGAAAAGTTACACGTGCTAAAGTCATCGTGGTTCTCAAAGCCTTACCGTAACATTCCTTCAGCTGTTTTCTCTGTTGCAGGACTGAAGGATGACTTTATTGCATCACATGAATCACAGGGCCCGATTTGCAACTTGTTAAGACCTGAATAAAATTGGTCTGCATGCGATCCCACAATTGAACCCCATGTCATGTCTCGCGGACTAGAAACCTTAAATTGTGATGCTGTCGTGGGATTGACTGCGGGGAGGAGATGTGGCGTGCCCACAAATAATTCATCATTTACCTTAAACTTGGAAGGTTGTTATAAAATGGCCGAAAACCTTCCGAGATCCTGGAGGGTTAATTTGAGACTTGGGTCGTTTTGTTTTGTTAGAAAATAATTTATGCAACTAAAATTTTGTTCTAGAAAGATTCTTTCTTCTTTTTGGGTGATGGATTTTGTGTTTGGTGCACAGGAAAACTGTCAATTAAAATTCTTAATATAATTTTTCTTCTTTCTGTCTCTCTTTATTCTCTTCCGTCTCTTCCTCGTTCTCTCTATCCATATGTCCATTAGAATTTTCTAATTGTTACAGCTCACAACGACTGCAGGTTCAAGAAAATAAAATTAACCATAATAGGAAGAGCCTCTCACTGATCAAAGTAAGTTCGAATACTTGATATTGCTTTGGACCTTTATTGGTGTGTTAAGTTTCAGCGACGACACTGAAGGTCCTCCGAATATAAATTTCAATTTTGTCCTGCACCATTGTTTGTATCTTAATAGGTAATGGCGTCATGGATTGCTAGCTTGTCACCTAATTGGGATAGATAACTTCATGGGACACTTTAAAGAGCATCCCCTGTCTTGAATTTTTCATCCACTCAATGTTACCAACCGTGCTTGAGATGATGAAAGATTAGATCAGCCGATGGACCAAGCCACACTACACAATAAGAGAGCCAAACCGGCCTGAACAGCAAGCAAGCATTGACATCGCCGACTGGCATAGCAATCTTATAGCCAAGCTGTTAAAACAGTACCTGAGCGTCGGTCCTCCTACGACAACAAAATATACAAACAGGAACCCACCACACATGTTGGGCTTTGGTTGCCTCTTTTGCCCTAATGGCCGCAGATCATGAGAAATACTCGAAATCAATGGGCTCCTGCAGGGAATTCTCGTTTTGTACAATAACAGACTCCTCCGCCGCGAACCATCCCCCGCAGACGGAGTTTTCTTGGTCAAGTGACTTCGTACAACTCTGAAACATAAAACAAGAAGACAGCAGCGCTGTAAAACCATTGAATGACCTCCCACTACTCATCCTCGAGTCCAAACTTTTACTAAATATATGCTTGCGTTTTGTGGATTATAAATATCTAATAAGAAATATTAAAATAACAGAATAAACATTTTTTATTAACTAAATTGGATTTGAGCTAAATTTATTTTTCTGGTTAATTAAGATTTGAGACAATTTGCAAAACTAAATTGATTTTAGGAAATTAGACTTCTCTTTTTTTTAGAAGAAAAAAAGTGGAAATTTTTGAGAAATGTTTTTTTTTTTTAAGTAAACAAAAAGGAAAAAAAAAAGACTTGCATTATGATTTTTTCCCCCTTTTAGAAAACAAAAGAAAATTTAAGAGTAACTTGTTTCATTTTTTAAGAAAACAAGAAAGAGAATTCAAGAGTATTATTTTTTTGAAAGAAAACAAAAAAAAAGAAATTTGAGATTATTTTTTTTATACTTTTTTTTTCTTGAAAATAAAAGTTAAAATTTAGAAGTAGCTTTTTACCTTTTTGTTTCCCTTAATTTGTGAGTCAAAGAAAAACCGTCCTGACATGGCTAAGTGCATAGATGTTCAATGAATGGAAAGAAAATAGATCATTTTGCGTTTGAATTATAGGAGCCTTACCCTGGGCCTGGACCTCGTCACGGAATTTTAGGAGACGAAATGTTCACAAGTTAAAAGAGAACGGTACATTAAAGTACTCCTTAAGACTAGGATTGGGGTAAAATGTTCTTTCCTTTTATTTCTTTCAATACTTATTATTTAAATACAATGAGACTTAAACAACATTAACGAATTCTTTGACACTAAACCACTAGCAGTGGGCAGTTTATTGGCAAGTGCTAACAACTACCTTATTTCTAGCTAACTAACATGCTAGCCCCTAATATCCATCACGCTTATAGGCTCATAACATCCCTTACCTCTTGAAATTATTGGTTACTTACTGATAAGTCTATGGCTGGTTGAAACTTAACTTGAGTTGTTTCTTCAAGAGGGAAATATGGAGAATATACGATGTATTTTTGCACCTTCTGCCAAAATCAGTTTATACTCCACTGGTCCCATGCATTCCTCCACTTGGTAAGGGTTATAGCTGCGAGCTGATAGTTTACGCATTTTGACCCTCGTTGCTGACTTGCTTATAAGGTTAGACCTTTACATAAACCCAATCTCCTAGATCAAATTCCCTATCTTTCTAGCCCTTACCATCATCAGCTTTTATCTGCTCATGGGATTTTAAGAGTTGCCTCATAGTTACATTAGCCTCTCGTCCGCCAAGTTAATTCCCAGTCCACTAAGACATCAGTTGCAATTCATGGCTCATAGTGGACAAGAGTATGGAGTGCTCTGCCCTAAACAGTCTCAAAAGGAGTTGCCTTGGTTGCAGAATTCCAGCTAATATTGTAACAAAACTCTGCCCATTGTACTCATTCACCCATTGTTTCAAGTTTTCTCCAGCAAAGCATCTCAAATATATTTTGCTAATATAAGACTTTATTATAAATATTTACCATGTTAGTATATATGTTTAATTATAACCTTTAATACTCAGCACATATACTTTGCATATATAACAAACTAACAATTATTAAGTTGATAAGATTCTACTAGAAATCTTCACCTAAAATATTAAATTTTGTATAAATTAAAATAATCTATTATTAGTATAAAAGAAGATGATTGGGAACATTATGAGTTTTCAATTCTTTAATTAATTTTGAATTATTGTCAATCTATTTCAATATTGATGTAAAATAAATAATTAAAGTATCAATACTAATTATTAATAAATATTTGGCGGGTTGCCGTAACCATGAGTACAAAGAATATTGTTAATGAGCTTAACAAAGAGGAGAAGATGAACGGTCAAAATTATGACATTTGGCACCATAAGGTTCAATACATTCTAAAAGAGCATAGTATTGAAAGTCATGAACCATATCATGGTGAATCCTAGAGAAGGTTCCTCAACTCAAAAAAGGCAGAGCCCAAGAGGCCTTGAAGGTTTAGAAAAGAAAGAATAGTATGGCTCGCATAACTTTGCTTAAAAATATGGAAGATGATCTCATACGTGAGTTTGAGAAGCATGAAACTCCTTAGGCAATGTAGTTGGTTTTGAAAAACAAGTTTGAGGGTACTTCAACCACTAGACTAAGAGCTAATTGTAGAAAAACGTGATTATTGGCTTATATTGTGCATAGTTAATTATTTGTAGAATATATCTTTAGAATAAACTAATTTAGGTAAGTTTTTTAAAGTCCCCATAAGTTATGAGATTTGATATATTTTTTACTTTTTTATCATTTTTTTTATTACGTCTAGCATTTATAAAACTATTGTCTAATATATTATTCAGAATAAGAAGAATTATTACTCTTTCAATCTCTAACATGGTATCGAGCCTTTATTCTTCGTAGTCTTCTTCCTTCTGTTTTCTTTTTTTCTAACATCAAAAAATATTGTTAGCCTTTATTACTGGTGATCTTTACTTCACGTGGAAGGCCTTAATTACCTAGAATTGTTATTTTTTCCATAAAAGATGTTTGAAGTTGCAGAAACAATTTCTACAACCCAATCAGAGAGGGTTTCAATCTCAACAAATTGGAGAACTACAAAGTATCCAAGCTGCATATAGGTTGGATGGAAAAAATTATCTTAAGTGGTCCCAACTTGTTCGGATAGTGCTGAAAAGAAGAGGGAAGATCAGTCATCTTATGGGTACAGAACCTAAGCCAGGAGATCTGGGTTTTGAGGCATGGGATGAAGAAGACTCCATGATTATGGCATGGCTATGGAGTTCTATGATCCCTGAAATTAGTGACACATGCATGTTCTTAACCACTGCCAAGGATATTTGGGATGCAATTCAACAAACCTATTCTAAAGTTAGAGATGCAGCTCAAGTATATGATGTCAAAGTAAAGACAATAACAGCAAAACAAGGAAATAAAATAGTCACTGAATATGCCAATCAATTGAAATCCTTGTGGCAAGAGCTAGATCATTATAGGGTGATAAAAACCAAATGTCTAGATGATACAGCGGTTCTCAAGGCATTTATTGAGCAAGACAGGGTCTATGAGTTCCTCGTTGGTCTTAACCCTAAATTTAATCAAGTAAGGGTCCAAATTCTTGGCAAGTCGGAAGTTCCATGTTTTAATGAGGTGGTGGCAAATATCCAAAGCGAGGAAAGTAGAAGAGGTCTAATGCTAGAATCACAAATGATGGATAACTCAGTCATGATAGCTAAGGGTGACAACAAATTAGTCACAAATATGAAAAGAACACCATATTTTGGAAGTGGACAGCTTAATCAACCAAAAGTTCAAAACCGTGACAGCTTGTGGTGCAACTATTGTAATAAGGCATGCCATACTTGTGAAAGGTGTTGGAAACTTCATGGAAAGCCTCCCAATTGAGAATGGGGATAGAAAGGAGAACAACCAAGGAACTATAGGCAAGCTCACGTTGCTATAGTACAACTAAGTCAATCAACACCAAAGAAGATAAGCAGTCCTAACCAAGAAGTGATCGAGAGAACATGATTACTTATCAACAACCTTGAAAAACCCTCAGGTACCTGTTCTTTGGCATATTCAGGTGAGTTTCCATTTTCCATTGGGTTAAATGTTTCGGGTACAACCTTTGCCAACTCTTGGGTCATGGACTCAGGAGCTACTGACCATATGACTCACTCACCAAATATTTTTCCACGTATTCCCCATGTCCAAGCAGTAGAAAAATAGCCACAGCAGACGGTTCTGTGACCACTGTAGTAGGTGTAGAAAATGTTAAAATAGGTCTATCACTGATCCTAAAAAAATGTCCTTCATGTCCCTAAATTGTCCACAAATTTGATTTCTATACAAAAACTTATTCAAGATTTACATTGCAATGTTGTTTTTCATCACAACTATTGTGAATTTCAGGACAAGGATTCGGGGAAAATGATTGGACATGCTAAAGAACGGTATGGTATCTACTACCTTGAAGCACCAAGTCAATTAAACATAACTAAGGGCAGATTATCTCATTCTTTTATGTCAGAAAATCTTTCATTCAATAAAGAGAAAGTTTGGCTTCATCATTGCCGACTTGGACATCCATCTTTTAGAGTTATTGAAATTTTGTTTCCTTCTTTATTTAAAAATCTAAATGTTGAAAACTTTCATTATGAGGTATGTGAACTTGCTAAACACAAGCGTATACCAATTCCAACCAATAACAAAAAGAGTTATGTTCCTTTCTATCTCATTCACAATGATATTTGGGGTCCTACGTTTATTCCTAATATTTTTGAGACAAGATGGTTTGTTTCATTTATTGATTACTGTACTCGTATTACCTGAATTTTTTTTACTCAAGCATAAATCAGATGTTATTACCGTTCTCCTAAATTTTTGCTCCATGGTTAAAAATCAATTTGGAGTCAATATCAAAAGGTTTAGGTCAGATAATGCTAGAGAATATTTCAATCAAGCCCTAACTCCATATTTTCAAAACGAAGGGATAGTACATGAATCATCTTGTGTCAATACCCCACAACAAAATGGAGTAGCTGAAAGAAAAAATGGTCACCTTTTTGAAAAAACCCGAGCCTTTATGTTTCAAAACAATGTGCCTAAAAATTTTTGGGGGGAAGTAGTTCTTATTGCTGCCCATCTCTCATATCGTTTACCGTCTAGAGTTTTGGGATTCAAAAGTCCTACAAAGATACTCTTCACATTCTACCCTGACCTACAAACTACAAATAACCTTGTTCCTAGGATATTTGGATGTGTATTGTCCACCTAAAGGGAAATTAGATCCAAGGGCAATAAAATGCATCTTTGTGGAGTATTCCTCAACTCAAAAAGGGTATAAGTGCTACCATCCTCCATCAAGGAAGTTCTATGTCTCAATAGATGTCACTTTCAATGAATACGAGTCTTACTTCACCCATCCTTATTTTCAAGGGGAGAATTTAACAATAGAAAATAAGGATGAGGATGTTTTACTTGATCTATCGCCACTCTCCATGTGTAAACCATCCAATTCATCTTGTCCCATTATACCAAACCGTGTGCTTGAAAATCTTCCTAAACATATAATTGAAAATGAACCTGAAATTATGTTTGAAAATCCTCAAGAAAAAATAGATTCTGCACTTGAGAATGTAAGATTTGGTAAGGACAAGGTGTTCATAAGGAAGAAGATGATTATTCCTGAATTTCTGCAGGTCCAAGAGTCCAACCCAAGTCCTGAGAATGAGGTAACAATGTCTAATCCTACATTGCAAAATGAAACTGAATTTCATGTGAGTAAGGATGATTAGGATCTTCTCATTGCTATTAGGAAAGAAACAAGAGAGTGCACAAAATGACCTTTATATCCTCTTGCACGCTTTATATCTTTTAAGAAATTTTCACCATCTCATCGATCCTTCCTTATTAGCTTAAACACCATTACCATTCCTACCACCTTATCCGAGGCACTGTCCAATGAGAAATGGAAACAAGCTATGAATGTAAAAATGGAGGCATTTGAGAAAAATAAAACTTGGGAGTTGGTAAAGTTACCAATGAGAAAAAAACCTGTAGGGTGTAAATGGGTGTATAAAATGAAGTATAGAACAAATAGATCGATAGAAAGATACAAAGCAAGGTTAGTGGCCAAAGGATATACTCAAAATTATGGAATTGATTATTTAGAAACTTTTGCTCCAATTGCAAAAATGAATACTGTTAGTTTTGTTGTCGTTGGCAGCTAACTATGGTTGGGAATTACAGCAGTTTGATGTAAAAAATGCATTTTTGCATGGAGAACTAGAGGAAGAAATTTATATGGAGGTCTCACCAGGTTATGGGAAGAACTTGGATTCTCAGACTGTGTGTAAATTAAAAAAAGTCTTGTATGGTCTAAAACAATCACCATGAGCGTGGTTCAAACGATTTGCTAGAATTATGATAGCTATGGGATATAAACAAAGCCAAAGGGATCATACATTGTTCATTAAACACTCAAGTTCAGGGGGAGTCACAGCTCTCTTGGTTTATGTCGATGACATAATAGTGACAGGAGATGATGACAAAGAAAAACAAATCTTGAGTCATTGTTTGGGCAAGGAATTTGAGATCAAAGCATTAGGAAGGCTGAAATATTTTCTTGGGATTGAGGTTGCTCACTCTAAGCAATGCATTTTTATCTCCCAACAAAAATATGTCACGAATCACCTTAAGGAAACAGGCATGACAGCATGCAAACCAGCAAGTACTCTAATATATCAAAATGTCAAACTTGGAAAAGCAGAGGAGGATGTTGTGGTAGACAGGAAAACATATCAACACCTTGTAGGAAGACTCTTTTATTTGTCTCACACACGACTAGATATAACATATGTAGTTAGTGTGATTAACCAATTCATGCATAACCCAAAGAAAGTTCATCTACAAGCAGCTTACTGAGTATTACAGTACCTTAAGGGAGTACCAGGGAAAGGTATTTTATTCAAAAGAAACAGAGGTTTAGTACTTGAGACATACACAGATGCTAATTATGCAGGATTAATTGTTGACAGAAAATCAACCACTGGATATTGCACCTTTCTTGGTGGAAACCTTGTAATATGGAGGAGTTAAAAACAGAATGTAGTAGCCAGGTCTAGTGCAAAAGCAGAATTTCTAGCAATGGCTCAAGGTCTGTGTGAAGTACTTTGATTAAAAATCATTCTAGAAGACTTGAAGAGTAAGTGGGATGAATCAATAAGACTCTATTGTGACAATAAGTCTACAATTAGCATAGCTCACAACCCAGTACAACATGATCGAACAAAGCACATCGAAGTTGACACACTTTATCAAAGAACACTTGGAGTGCACGTTGATTTGTACCCCTTACATGCCTACACACAGCCAACTTACTGATGTACTTACCAAAGAGTTAAACAATTCAATGTTTCAAAATATAATATCCAAGCTGGGAATGGAGAATGCCTATTCACCAGCTTGTGGGGAAGTGTAGAAAAACGTAATTAATGGCTTATATTGTGCATAGTTAGCTATTTTTAAAATATATCTTTAGAAATAAACTAATTTAGGTAAGTTTTTTAAAGTCCTCATAAATTATGGGATTTGATATATTTTTATTTTTTTATCAATTTCCTTTTTTACTAGGTCTAGCATCTATAAAACTATTGTTTAATGTATTATTCAGAATAAGAAGAATTATTACTCTTTCAATCTCTAACACTAATAGTCAATTTTGACATCTATATGAAGAAATCATATCATAATATGAGGTAACACTTAAGGGTAATGTCTAATATGATCAAAGAACTTAAGGCAGTTGGTTGTACTCTCACAGATGAGCAGCAAGTTCAAGCTATCATTTGTTCTATTCACTACTAACCCACTACACACCTATAAGTGGGCAGTTTATTGGTTGCTGCTAACAACTACTTCCTTATTTCTTGCTAACTAACTTGCTAGCCCCAGAAAATCAGCACGCTTGTACACACTTAATAGATTATAATACTAGACCCTTTCAATATCAACCAGCAAAACCCTGTAGAACAACCGTTCCATTCAGCCTATTCATAGTATTAGTTTTGGCCTTCTAACAGGGATTCGTTTTAGAATTTTTGCCTTATTTTGAGCATGAAACATAAATTCACAAACATAAACTAAGCTCACAGCCTCTTCCAAGTCATCTACATCCACATTTCCCATATATCCTATTGAGCCACATCCATAATTCAATCTCCAGGATTTAACCAAGCAACACTCGTTGCATCAAACACTTGCAAGTTTTATGTAAACAAAGCCAAAAGGCTGCATGTGAGGAAAACATCCTCACTCAGGGAGCAGAAATCAAAAACTCACCTTGGAGCAAGTGCACACAATAAGAGTCATCCAGTTCCATTTCTCTAGTGAACGTTTCTGCTCATCATCAGCCGCTTCTTGTAGAAAGTATATTACTGAAGGCATCAACTGCATTTCATATTGCCTCAAAGCACCACAAAGTTTGCACCTCCCAGGGTCTCCCACCTCTTTTGTAGCTAGAAGTGGCTTACCACCATACAAGGACCTATGTGAGAAGAATGTAATAAAGATTTAGTACAACAAATAGAATAAAAGGTTAGAACTTTTAAGTAAATTTGTTAGGCAAACTGCATAACTCTAAAGAGTCAGCTTAATAGATAACTTATTATTGAAGAGAACATCCGCAACTCATGTTCCCACCAACATATGCAGAGAACCCAAGAATGAATGATACTTCTGGAAATCAGTCATGTGCTTCAAACAAGTGTAGTTGGATGGCATCAAACTTGAGGTCAACATGATGAACCTAAAACTAAAACAGATTAAAATTTTAAGGAAGCACAAATCATAGAAAATATTGATGGAGCTTTAAAAGAGCTTTTTGGCAAATAAGTAACTTTCCAATTAGCCATCCCCCCCACGTGATACAGATTTGTATACAAGTGTCCATTGGACCAATGCATGTTTTGAAAATTTCCAGTTCTTACAGGGTGTCCAACATCCCAGCTCTATCAACATAAAAGGGCTGGACAAAGGTGGTCTGTTAGTGCAGTTACAAAGCAACAGAGGTTAAGTGCTAGGTAAAATTAAAAGGTCTCTCTATTATGACCAAGAAGTAAGGGTTCAAGTCACAAAAAAGCCTCTTTGCAAAAACAGGGAAGAGAGTGCTTACATGTGACCGTCCCAAACTCTACTAATGCCATTGGATAGCTTCTTAGGTATTCCAGAGTGAAGGATGAGGGTGACCTAATGTGGGATTTCAATCATTACCTGTGCAAGTAAAACTTTTTAAATACCTAAATATAAAAACATGCCATGCAAAGGAACATTTTGGGTTTCTTAGCTTGTTGCAGCCAACCTAGTTAAGCATCTTCCCAGAGCTTTGCTCCTTCAAGGAGACAAAAGCTTCCATAGCCATGCTTAGTCTAGAATTTGAGACTAAAATGGGTCAAATAAAAGGAGTTAAATTAATGACAATCACAGGAACTATTAACACAATTAAATTTCTGCTAGTCAGAAAATTACATCTCATCATCTTAAGACCTACCTAAAGCATTGAAATGGGTTTGCATCCAGCTGTTTCTTGAACTTTAGGTATGTCCTGTCCACTGTTAAAGCTTTATCATATTCATAAGCTTCTTGCTCCCATGTTTCTTTTTCATAATCATCATCATCACTTTGTTTCTCCTTAATCAAAAGGGTGGAGTAGTTTGAACTTGTAGAAGAAACATCCACGGATGATGGTTCTTGCTGGGTATAGATATAAAAGCAAGGAAGCACTGCAATTATGAAAAACAGACCAAATAATACATCAACTTTCTTAACCAGAAACAACCCATGCTATTAGTCAGAAAAGAGTCATAAGAATCCCAAAGAATATGCAAGTTTAATTCAAATCCATAATGAGCAAGGAAGACTGCAAATACAAACTCCAAGTGCTAAAGACCATGCACTTGCCATCTGCCATGAGCAAGAGAAAACAATGCAAAGTAGTAATACCAGCTACTAAAAGCACTGCAATAGCTAAGTGTTTAATCCCAGACAGAATGCGAGCCTGAACACATTTAATCATAACTCAACATAGGATAGAATTCAAAACATATTTAGTACCACATTCAGGAGAAAAAACTTCACCTGGGGTATCAATGTCTAGTGAGCTAGTCCGTGCAGAGGAAGGCCCTACAATAGCCTCAGATTGTGGGTTCTTAAGTGGTTTCTTGGAACAAGAAGTCAACATTCCAGCATCAGAAAGAGCTTTACCCAAAGCATCAAGATCCACATCTTCATCAGTTTCATCACCCAGGTCCTCTAGCCAGCTGGTTTTTGAACCTGACATTGAAGGAAGCTTTGATGGGGCCACTTCTTCAGAATTTAGCACTGATTCAATGTTGTCCAATTTCTGGATGCGAAGAGCTCGCCAGCTGAAAGCAACCATAAACAGATGCAAATTAAGGAACCGTAGTTGAAAATATCACACAATAAATGACCAATTGATAAAGAGATTGACATTAAAAGAGACCTAGGAGGAAGGCCCCCACAATTTGGCCCCATGCAAGCAAAAACCAAAACAAGACGGTCTTCAATCTTCAAAGTTCCCATTGAAATGGGAGAATAAACCTAAAGAATGAAAATCACAACACCGAAAACTTTTTAGAATAAATAAATAAATTAATACAAAGCAGAAAAGAAAAGTAAAAACACAGTCATTTGAATTCATATGTTTTTCAAAAATAAAATAAAATAAAATAACCTGAGCAACAAGACAGAGTCTACTTCCACATGCACAACAATCAAGCAGATGGGAGGCAAAGGCCTTAGTAGGAAAAGGCCAGTCCTGTTCAGGAGAAGAAACAGATTACTTGGACTCACTTATTCATTATTCTATAAGCAACCGAAGATTAACGAAAAAGGGAGACAAAGAAAGCTAAGATCAAGCAGGGAAAAATAACTCACAGGGAGTCCACCAATCTTCGAAGTATAGTGATCAGACGGCTCACGGTTATCATCTGCCCAGGGACCAGGCAAGCCAAGCAATGCTCCACCACCCATAACTCACTTCACCACGATTAACCAGAAACAACAAGCTTACCGACGGATGGGCAGGCAGGCAAGCAACCAACAATTCAAAATTTCAAATATCCAAAAACCAAAATACTATAACAAAACCAAGAAAAGAAAAGGGAATATTCTGACCACAGAACGGAACAGTATTTTGCCTTCTAAGAAGAAGAGCAAGAAGCGGCCTGGCAGGCAGACGAATTTTGAGATCAACCGTCTTTTAGCCTAATTTATTTGCTTTATACGTACCCGCTAATATATAAAAATGAATTTAATTATCTATTTAATAATAAATTTCAAGTTATATTTATAATAATAATAATAATAATAGATTATAGATCCTGTAAAATTATTTTATAAATATACGTGTATATATATATATATCGTAATTAATGAATTCCATTGATAGTAAGTAAAATGATGTGGCATGCTAACTTTGCTCTCTCTCTCTCTCTCTCTCTCTCTCTCTCTCTCTCTCTCTCTCTCTCTCTTTTACATTTGTTTTGAAAATTGGGAACAATATAGAGAGCCGGCATTTAGGAGAGCGGAGGTGGAGGAGGAGGAGGAGGAGGAGGAGCAGAAGGAAGGGGCACAAGAGTAGAGTTGGGTGGGTTCATGTTTCATTTTTATTTTTATTTTTATTTTCTCAGTAGTAGTATATGTTAAGAGAACTAAGTGGGAGTCATCCCCAGCACTTCAGGCGTAAACTGGCGTCTCATCCAGGGTGGGTTCCGCATGGTTTCACAAGCCGTTAAAATTTATCTTTAAAACAAGAAAATAAAATCCAGCGGGAATGGAAAGCACGAAGTCCGGTTGGTTGGTTGGTTGGAAGATTTATCACTAGAGCCCCCCCAGGACACAACCTACACTACCTTTCTATCTAATCGATAGATATTATTATGTACAATGACACCCCCAACAATAGCCCCCGTATTTGCTTTCCAGTATTCTTTACATGGTAATACTCATCGAATAATTAACAATGTCCCCTCGTCCAATCGTATGCCTACCTCAGTTCCATCTCTTTGAATTCTTCTGCCCTTTTGATTTTTGTTTAGCAGCCAGGAATGCCTGCATTTTTTGTTTCTTTCGAGCTTCTTTCTCAGCCTGTTACAGCATACGAAACAAGGAGTTGGCCCAAACTGACACACCTAAATAAACAATGTGCTTACATGGATCAACCTTTTTACCTTTGACATCTTGGATTTGGCCTTCACTTTGGGAGCCTTTTCCTCAAGCTCTGCCTCACGTTCAAGTTCTCTTGCCCTAGCATCAAGATTTTTCTCAAGGTAATACTGCAAATTTTATGCAGTCAAGACACACAAACCACGAGACCTCATGAGTTAGCCCATCCAGGAAACAGCAGAAATGTTTTATGTCAGCAAGCAAGAATTGGAATACATAACAGGTAGAAACATAGAAAGAGGGGAAAATACATAAAAGTCAAAGTCAACTTACTTTGTAATCTCCAGCATAGTCCTGTAACTTGCAATCGTTAACTTCCACAACTCTATTAACTATTTGCTTTATGAAGTATCGATCATGAGAGACTGTGATAACCGTGCCGTTGTATTCTGTTATTGCCTCCTGATTCAACAACCAGACATGATTGGCGCAATGTTTACCACAAAACAAATAATTAGCACTCAGACAGTTGTGGAGAAAGCCAAACCTCAAGCATCTCTTTTGAAGGTATATCCAAATGATTTGTTGGTTCATCCAAGACAAGTAAAGTCGATGGCTTTACCATAAATTTGCAAAAAGCTAGACGTGCCTGGATTGATCAGCAAGACAACATTCAGATATCAATGCATTGTTGAATTTCATGGTACTCACACACTAGATTTGGCATATTCTAGAATTTGACTTTCCACCCAGCTAGTACTAAAATTATCTTTTCCTGACATTGGGAAGACAGTGGACAGAATTTCTAAAAGTAATTCAAGAGTATAATGACACCTACATCAGCTAAAGCCTGTGAAACAGAAAGAGACAGCTGATTCATGATTACCAGAATGCATCAAGTTAGTTTACCTTCTCACCACCACTCAAAAGGGAAACCTTCCTATCAAGCATATCAGCTTTGAAATTACAACGCCCAAGAAGCCCCTTTATGTCATCAAGCCTCCAGTCCTGTGCAACTTCTTCCACTGTTTGAACCACTGTTTTCTCTAAACTAAGTGCCTCAGCCTAAAAGGAAAGTCAAGTAAAATCATTTACTGATATAGACAAAGAGAATACTGGTCAGATTAGTTAGAAACCATGGAATTGAAGCAATGCAAGCATGGTAACAAACAAAAATGACATCTCTCTGGAAAAAGTTGTATACCTGGTTCTGCTCGAAATAGTTTGGTAGTACATTATGGTCCCCAAGCACAATTTCACCTGCTGTTGGCTTCTGCAAACCCATAATCAGTTTCAGCAAAGTGCTCTTTCCACAACCATTTGGCCCAATAATGGCAATTTTTTCACCCCTTTCTATTGTAAGATTTGTCCTATTAAACAGCACCTGGGCACACAGAAAGTGAAGTCTTAATAGATCCATAAACAAATGTTGTGATCACCTTCTTTTGTGCGATATGATATACCTTATCCCCATAATTGAAATCTAAATTTCCAATTGCGACAACAGATCTTCCACTCCTTCCACGCTCAGGGAACCTTATTTTCATTTGTTTGCGTTGGAATGGCTTCTCCACTTGATCCTCTTCTTGAAGTCTTTCCAGTTTCTACTTGCAGGAAATAAGAAACTCAGAAATGATCAAAGCAACAGCCCAAAATAATAATAATAATAATAGTAATAACAGAGGAATGACACAATATGGAGATCAGAAAACAAAATGTCCAATAGCTGCTTCACAAGGGAGAACGAAAAACAAAAGAATCCAAATAGGTTCATTTTCATGACATACAACTCAATCATACTTTTAGAAAAATCTCCTGTTATAGAAAGACAATGCCTGTGGGATTCTGCAACTGGAAAAAGAGTTGCACGTGTATAATCCCTCCACATAACTTCAACAGTCCGGATGACCATCTTGAAAGCTATGTTAATACATGCATTATCATGTTAGAGTGAAATTGTGTCATTTAGGGACCATAGGAGATGCATCAGATCTAGACAAATAAAGTAGCGAACAAGCACAGTATTCATGACAAACTGATCTGTCTGATAAACAATGCCAAAGAAGAAATCAATTCTCCTGCAGATGTTATAGGAAACAGCAGGAATAGAGAAGAGAACGGCTACAATGGATAAAGGTGAAACTATCTTGTTGCTATTTAGGGGCATGAACAGAGTTAAGCCTAATTGAGCTTTTCACCTTCTCGGCAGAAGAAGCACGGCCAGAATTTGCTCCAGCACTTAACCGGTTTATCAAGTCCCTTGTCTGCTCAATTTCCTTTTGCTGTTTTTCCCATGCAGTGTATTGAGCTTCGATCCATGCTGCCTTTGATATGACATACTGAGAATAATTACCCCCGTATGTCCTGGAGACTCCCATATCAGTTTCCACAATTTGTACACAATTGATCAAGAAAGGCTCTGTCATGAGATATGATGACCATTGGCACAACTTGCTTCTCTAGATAACCTTCGAGCCACTCAATTGTATCAAGGTCAAGGTGGTTTGTAGGCTCATCCAAAAGCAACAAGTCTGGGTCCTGCAGAAATGTAGTTTAACACCTATGTCAATTACCGGGCTATGTCAAATCAAGCGAACTATTTATCAGCACAAATCTGGTTAAAAGTTTATTTTAAATGAGAGCTCAAATTTCAGTTATAGCCATATTGCACCAGCTACTCCCCTTATCACTTCTTCAAAAATGAATAGTCTCAGACATTAATCAGAACTAAGGGGCAGTGCCAGAAGACCGACAAAAATGTCAGCCATCCCCAAACTGCAACATATAGAAAATACCTTTAATTCCAAACTTATCTGGAATAATGGAGCCATATACCAACACAACACTTTCTTCGCATTCAACTAGTCACAAAAGAAGCCAGAAGGCAACACATAGCAACTGATTACAAGCCCCAAACATGAGACTAGCATTTAATATCGTTTATCACTAGGAAAAGGGGGGAAAAGAACAGACAAATAAAAAAATTTTAGAGCAAGAGAGAAACCTGCAACAAAATCTTCCCAAGCAACATTCTCATCTGCCAACCACTACTAAATGACACCACCAACCTCTCAGCATCCTCGGCTGTAAACCCCAGCTCAGGCATCAATTTGCTGATCTTTGCATCAACTTGGTCCAAGTCCAAAGCCTGTGCTCGCCTCTGCAACGAATCAAATTCATCCAACAACCTCCCCATCAGCTCCAAATCCTCCCCCGCGGCCTCTAACGCCTTTTGCACCCTCTCCAACATTCCGGAGATCTCCATTTCCTCTTTAAACGCACTCATGAACTCCTCTCTCACCGTCCTACTCATCGAAACCTCAAATTCTTGGTTCAAGAAGGAGATTTTCATATTGGGTTTCGCCCTAATTACATTTCCCGCATCAGGTTCTTCTAGTCCCGCGATAATTCTCAGCTGGGTCGTTTTGCCTGCCCCATTTATGCCTACTAGCCCCACTTTCTCACCCCTTTTTACCTCCCAGCTCACGTCTTTTAAAACAGTGACCCCTTTATAGCTCTTGCTTATGTTTTCGAGCTTGACGCCCGATGAAACCCCTGACGCACCGCCACTATTCGATTGCCTGTTGTTCGCCCGTTTCCTGTCGAAATCACTGCCGGTATTGCTCTTCGAAAACAAGGACTCGAAATCAGTTTCGGGCTCAGCAACGGACGTCTCAACGCCGACAGTCGATAATCTGGCGGTGATTTTAGAGTATCCTCTTCTTCTGCGTTGAAGAGGAAGAGGGAATTGGAGCGAATTGGGATTTTGGGCAACGAGCTCCGTGGACAGGGGAGTTGAGTTTGGCTTAAAACGGGGCCGCAGTGGTGATAACCTGGTCGAACCAGCGAAGAAGGTGGAGTGGAGGCACAGGCGGTGCAACTTGGCGGATAGGTCCATGCTTGGCGAGTGGAAAAAAAAATTAAAACTCAGGAAATGGATGGGAAAGTGTGGGAAAATAGCGGCTTTTGGTGAGGGAAAATTAAACCAAACAGGAAAAACGAAAACGAACTTTTAATTTAATAAATTAGAGTGGCTGCAGGCAGGCGAGCAAATGGTTTGGACAGTGTTGAGGAGTTGAGGGCAAATCGGATATTTCTCTGTCTCGCTCTCTCTCTCTCTCTCCCTCTCTCTGTCTCGCTCTCTCCCTCCCCGTCTCCGGGAACCATGAAACAGCTGCGCACAGCCACACCGAGCAGAGAAATTCTCACACCCACACTTCCAATTATTTCTGGTGATCCCATCAACTTTAGTTTCCTGTGGCTGATGTGGCGACAGGCTAACCAAGTAACCTTATTTGAAATTTTCGCCAAATAATAAATAAACTATTTATTTATGAAAATTGTGGCCGTGGAAAGCATAATCGGATAGGCCCCGCCCCGCCCAGCCAACAGTTTTATTCTGTGATGCGGCCGTCCCAGTCCGAACTCCCGCAATTTGTTAGGCCCCCCTTCATCTGAAGCCACGTGTTACTTTAATTAAAGCCCAAATATTTAAGGACATTGTTCGGAGACCCAAAGTTGATCAACAAACTGAATATAAAAATAAATTTTTATATCACGTATATAATATTTTATATCAAATTTAAAATTTTTGTGTCCATTTAAATCTATTAAAATTTATATTCACATAATCAAACACTTCAGCCCCACGCCCCATTCCATTTCTCATGCCCCCTCATGCCCCCTTCTCTCTCTCTCTCTCCCTCCCTCGGCCGGAAGGTTCAATTAAAATTTAAAATGAGGAAAGAAATCGATCATTTGTTTTATTGATTGCAGAAACTGAATACTAGAGATATTGCTGTAATAAAAAAAAATTAAAAAGAAAGTTACTAATTTTTCTATTTCATTCTAAAATGACCATTTACTCATATTAATTAGTATAAAAAGTAAAACTTTTTAGGGTAAACTTGTTATTATACCTTTTTTTTATTTTTTTTATTTTCACTTCTCTCCAAAGAAACTCCTAGTTTTTTTTTTTTTCTCTCTCTCTTTCTCCCACGTTACCGTATTCTTATATACACAAGAAGGATAATTCTTTTTTCTCTTTCACTTTTATATTGTTCTTATTTTCTCTCACTTACTTTTTATTTTTTATGTCTGAGAACAAAAGAATTGGTGAAATGCAAAATGAAATAAAGATGATGTCAGGGTGTGGTTGGATTGACTTAAGGTTTGGTTTGTTTATATTAAGTGTTAAAAGCAAAACAACGCCATTTTAGTTTTTATATAAATTGAAAACTAAAAAATTATAATGAATTAGGTTGATTTTTGATTATTTAAAACCTTATTCCCGAGTGGTTTTTGAAAAATAAAAATTATCTACATATTCATTTCCTGTTTTGCTTCACTTTGCTCCTTATATTTCAATTTTTAACATATTGTTAGAATTTTCCTAATCACTTTAAGCTTTTAAATATTTCAAGTCTCTTTAAAATATTCAACTATAAAAAAATAATTACTTACTTTTTGCATTATGCGTTAATTAGTTATAACTTAAGTTTTGCTCAAGTATTTATCTTGTTTTTATAGTGGCAAGATTTAATAACTTAAATTAAATATGATTATTGTATTATGGTCAAAAAAAAGAATTATATTTAAAAGTTGTAAATCTAATATAGATGAAATTGTCAAATTTTAATTCAGGCAATAAATATTTACAAATACAAAACTTACAATCTAAGTCACAATAAAATTTTAGTTATCAAGATTTTAGTCGAATTTACATTGAATTCATAAGATTAATAAAATCTTAATATTATTATTAGTCTTATAATTTTCATTTTTCTTTATAATAATTATTAGGCTTTTGCTCTTTTCGCTAACATATCTAATAAATCCTACTTGTTAAGTCTAAAAGAGAGATTATTGAAATTATTATGATCTATAAGGACATTATGATATGATCAGGCATTAAATTCTAAAATTTTATATTTAGATGTGTTCCTTGTATGCTTAATTGAAATAATTACTTATTAGAGAAATTCTATATCTATTTAAATAATTATTATTTTGATCCTTTCATGAAAAAAAATGAAATTCAAATTTAATTTAAGCTAATAATTATACAAATATCTTGTTTTATGTGAAATCTTTATTTATAACAATGATACTAAGTGAAATTTTAGGTGATCTTGATGAAATGTGAAAAGAATCATGAAGATTTAAAATTGATAAAAAAAAGGGATAAGTTAACTTATGGTATTAATCAATCATATAATAAATAAGAGAAAAGAAACGAAAAAGCTATACAAAATTTGATTTGGTTGATCAAACTTATGAGTACAGTTGATTTAATACCAAAGAAAATGTAAAAAAATAAAAATAAAAAATTTAGGTCTATCAACTTGATATATAACTATAGGTAATTATACATTAAAGAAACTATTAAGAGAAAAACATATAATTTAGGTCAATTAATTAGATTAGTACAAGCAATGAATTGAACAAATACCTATGGTTGATTGAATGTTAGACAAAATTGTGAAGAAAAAAGTTATAAAAATTTTAAACTAATTGACTTAGATTAATAACTACATTTAACCTAAAGATTAAAACTAAATAGTTGAATGTGCATAAGTTTGAAAAAGTTATAGAAATTTTTAGTTAGTTTGTAGTTATAATGTTGTAATTGACATATACTTCAAAAAGAAAATTTTTTATTTTTGAAAATTGATTTTATTTATGAAAAGAAATTAAATTCTTATAGCTAGTTTGCCATATTTATCTATAAAATGGATGTAGAATTCTTTTTACAAAGAATAAGAAAAAAGTGAAACAAACATAACAACTTGTGGTGAAAAAAAGCTAAAACTAAGTGATCATAAAAAACATATTGAAAAGAGAAAAATTATGATTATAAAAGAATAAAAGTGTTTTAGTTAAGATTAAGAAAAAGAAAAAACACTTTAACAAAAAGAAATAGAACATAGGTTTCTAAATTATGAAGAATTGTTAACTCTAATAAAAGTTTCATGAAAACTTTGTTATTGTTTAAATAAGAGTGACTTAGTATAAAAAGTTATCTTCACCCTATAAAAGAAGAAAGAGTTAGTTTAATTGAACTTTTAAAACATAGATATTGAAGAGTGAATTTAAGCTTCCAATTTAAATCACGCACCATTTTTTCTTTTATATCTTTGTTTTTAATTATTATCATTATTTACTTTATTATCTTTATTATTGTTCTTTAAAGTTAAATTCAACATAAGTTAAGTAATCAAATTGAGTAAATCCAATTAACTTTTTCTTAGATTATCCTAAAGACTAACAAATGTTATAAAATACTTTTATATTTATGTGACATGTCAATTAAGCCTTCTCAGTGACTTGCTTAAGAATAAGAAAGAAGTAAATACTATGGAATAAGGTTTGGTCCTATTTATTAGGGATTCCATAAATATTCCATTCCAAAAACAAAAAAGAGAAAGTTCAAAACAATTGGGATTTTTAGAGATTGGATGCAATTACTAATTCATGATATGGCATGTACATAATGAAAACATCATTCTTAATTCCACAAGAATTTTTATGAAAGCCTTTCATTTGCTTCTCTTTGATAAAAGTTTTATTTTCCCAGAATGTATCCTAATTTTTAGCCTAATTCTTCTTTTAAAAATTGACTTAACTCTGATCAAAAAGATATATCTTGGTTATATTTCATCTTTTCAACAAGTTTACTAATTAGTATAACGACCTTATTGTTTCGATGGAAAGAAGAACCTATGATTAGCTTTTCGAGAGATTTCCAAACGAGCAATTTCAACGAAATCTTTCAATTTCTTATATTATTATGTTTAACTCTATGTATTCCTCTATTTATAGAGTACATTAAATGTATAGAAATGACTACAACAGAGTTTTTCTTATTCATATTAATAGCTACTCTAAAAGGGAAGTGAAAAAATTCTTAAACCTTTTATATTTAATGGTTTTAACTATAATTACTAGAGAGATAAAATAACTATTTATATCTAAAATTTTGAGAAATAATTAAAGTAGTCTTAAGAAAGTCTAAAAGTAAGTACTAATAAGAAAGAAAAAGAGTCCATTATATAGTTTAAATGATTCACAATCCTTAACATTGAAACTAAATACATGTTTTATTATGATATAAATATTGGTAAATACAACACGATATATTCATATAAGATAAAACAGAGATTTAAGTTAAACTTAAAGTTATTTATAAGAATATAATACAAGTAAAAGACCTAAAGATCAATTTTCTTATATATGAATATAAACTCATATATATGAGTGAGAAGTGGTAAGTCAATTTTATAAATGAATATAGAGTTTATTAATATTATTAATTCATTCAATAATCTTAAAAAGGATATTAAGATAAGTGATTTTATATAAAAGATATATTAAAAAACCTTAAGAAAATAGTAATTATTGAATTTAGAGACTGAAACACCTTAAATTTGATAAGTTAATAAGGTTTTTGCTAATCCCTAAAATAATATTCACTAGGTTATTAAAAAGAACAAAAGAGTTGTTTTTAAAGCTTTATTTTCGAAAGAATAGTAGTTAATACAATAAAAAAAAATGAAATTGAGTTTGTCATACTAACCCAAAAGATCACCTAATTTTATAGAAAAAAAAAAAAAGTGACAAAAGATCTTTTAAGAGTATGTATTTTAGTTGAGTTTAAATTTGATTTATTTGAATTTAGGTTACCATATGTTTACATCACAAATTTTAAGAAAATATTTTTTTACTAAGTTTTATTTTATTATATATTAAAAAAATAAATGTGATAAATATACAATTAATATGTATTTATATTATTTATGACAAAAGAGACGGATAAGCTTAATATTATAAGTATGCAGTATTTAACCATCTTATAAGGTATTTATAATATTATAAATATATGAAAATAAAATAGATAATTATATAAAATGAATAATTTAATGTTAATATTAAATAATTAAAAATATATATAATAAAAATATTATAAATTAAATGTAATATATATATTTATATAATATATAAAAATAAAGTTGTGCATATGTAAAATGAATATTCTCATAAAAAATAAAAAAATATATTAAATAATAAATTTATTGTTTCAAAAAAAATTATCAAAGTTAAAAATTTGTGATATTGTTTAGGTCCGATTGGGATTACATTTAAGTCGGGTCATTTTTACACGTAGGTCATGATGCTACATTTAAATCGTGTTCCAGTTCAAATTTTCTTTTTCTTTTCTTTTTTTTTTTTTTCCGAAACAAGTTCGTGTCGAATTATTAAGTCGGATCTAGTTTTTAATACGACGACCTCGCACATCGAGCACACATCTATCTGAACAAATCCCGCGCTTTTCGAGGACTCAAAAGTCAAAACGGGAGCAAACCCCACCCCCCCCCCCCAAAAAAAAATAAAAAACCTGAACCGATACCCAAACACCACGCCGGCTGGGGAGCCCCCTCCAAATTGGCTCTCTCTGTAAATCACGAATATCGCCAAATGTCTATTGATCTAATCATTCTCTCCGATGAAGAAGAAGAAGGAGACCGGAGGACTCCTCTTCAATTTCTATCTAAGAAGCCAACCGGATGGGGACCCGGCCCCGACCCATTCCCCACTGTCCTAGTCCTGGACGATGACCCGACCCCTCGGAAATCCTCCGCCTCCTCTTCCACACCCTCTTTTGTAGCGGAGACACCCATGTCCGACTTCTCCGTCGCCAAATGCACAATGGAGCGTCCCTCAAATCCTATAGTTAGGGTTTCCGATCCCAATGAGTTCGCTGGTGAGTTAGTTCACTCTCCAATTCAATTTTCTTTTCTTCTTTCCCATTTTTTCAGCAGAAATTAGTTCTCTTTTTTCTTTCTTTAGTTTTTTTTTTTCAGTTGACAATTTTCTTTAGCTAGCTAATATGTTTCCTTTTCATTTGTTTTGTTTTTGGTTTCAATTTAAAGAGAGTGGTGGATCATTATGCTTGGAATTGGAAAATGATGACCTGAAAGGTGTGTCTGGAAGGGGAAACTCTCAGGAGGGCAACACAACCGCTAGAGGTGGTGAGAGGGACGAGAGTTGGCGGAGTTCCAGATTTAAAGGTTCCATGGATTCGGTTGGTACGCTGTTGCATCTGAATAACAGTTTATATTTGTGGTTTATCTGATTCCTGAATGATGCCAGCATAGCTTTGCGATTAATATGGGGTTTGATTTCTTTTGTCTTAACTTAAGCCAACAAAAACATGTTTATCAGGAGATGGTATTCTAATGCAGATGCCTGGAGAGACTTTTTCCCACCAAAAATTTTCAGGAGACCATGTCAGTGAGGTACTACCTGTCACTTTGTTTTAAAGATCAATGCCATTGACATGATGCTTAAAAAGAGGCAACTTAGGAAGTATGGCAATAAAATTATTTTGTATGCCTTTAATGCTTTTTTCTTTGTCTTTGTCTTTGTCTTTATCTTCTTTTTTATGTGAAAAGAAATTTTACCATGGATATGCCATAGCATGGTTGCTGCATTGCCCAAGCTCTTTGTATCCACCTATGCATTTTCATGCTTGGAGGATTCATATTATAGGAATAGAAAATTTTAACAAATAGATGGATGGAAAAGATTAGAATAGTCTTGCAAGTTGGTTTTGTTTATTTTGCTGCACACTTGAATTGAATGGGAGGATGTTCCATAACCTTGAACCTAGTCTCTGAACTTTAGCAGCCATCATGTTGAACCTAAGAACCTAGTTTCATGGTTATGAGCTGAATATTTTATTGTGTCTGACCACAAGCCCCATTTGCCTAGTTCTTAGTATGTAATTCAGTTTTATCTACACTAATTTGCAATCTCAAAATTTCTATAAATGTTCCAAGCTCTTGCAGCTGAAATTGACTTACAAAAATGTATTGTAAAAAAGTTTTTTTGGCTCAGCAAGAGCTATATATCAGGGGATATCCCTCACCTTTTCCAACGAATTTTAGACTTCCAAGACAGGAGTCCACAAGGGCGGATACAAATTTAAAGTAGCGAGGGCAAATGCCCTTCTAAGTAAAAAAATAAAAAAGTTCATAATCTAATGGGAGTTTAGAGGCTTGCCCCCACTCAAAATCTGAATTCATCGATTGATTGACTTAAAAAACTTCAACTACTATAAAATTTTTGAGTTGCCATTGATTTTCTTTGCAATTCCTCTTATGAACTAATTTATTATATGTATTAGATTTGGTGTATATGAGAATCGGTTATTACTATACATAATTTGAGTTGTACAGAATCTAAATAAATTTATCCATATCTGCTCTCAACTGTCAAGTTGTCTCCTTGGGGCCAATATTGTTTAAAAGTTGCATAAATATTTTGTGACATCCCATATTGCAGGATGAAAAAGATCCATACATTAAAGTAATTAAACTGGAAAATCAAGCTTGGCATCACTATACGAAGTCCTGTCTACAGAATTGAAATGATAGCAGTGAAAAGGAAATGGGCTCTAAACAGAAAGCATGCAGTGCACACACATGAATTTTACTCCTTAGATATGCTTAAGCATTCTAATTGGTTTTTATGACAGTTGAATCTGTTTTATTTTATTTTATTTTTCAATTTGCCAATTTTTGTTCATCCTATTGATTGAGTGTTCATGAATCGGGTTCATGGTAATTGTGACAAGGATAATTCTAGCACTGAGCAGATGGGTAACAAGGTGAACCAAAATATACCCAAAGTTGGGTGTAACAAGCTGAAAAGTGCAGATGAAGTGGCAAGAAAGAAGAAAATGACAAAAGAAGAAAGAAATTGCATTGCTGAAGAGAAGAAGCTAAAGAAAGAAGTAAGCAATTTTATAATTGTACTGAACTTTTTGTACCATATGATTTAGATAGATGGCTAGTTGGTTAAAGTTTGTTTTACAGGAAGAGAAGCTGCAAAAAGTAGCTCTGAAGGCTCAAGCTGCTGAGCTCAAAAAAATGGAGAAAGAAAAGCAAAAGTGGCAAAAAGGGAAGTTCGCTGTAAAATCTATAGTAGCTGAGATTGATACCAAGGTGGTTGAACAGGGCTCAGTTGGAGGTTGGTGCAATATTTTTCTTCGTCTTTTTAATGTGGTTCATTGTGCTTGCACTTGATTCTATTGCTGAAATTTTCTACCTTATTGGATTAGGTCATCTACTCACCAGATTTGCTGAGAAAGGCCTTACCTACCGCATAACATCAAATCCAATCCAAAGATCTATTGTGTGGACCATGAATGTTCCAAAAAGTGTTTCTCAGGTACTTTTTGTAGGCCTTTAAATCCTGCTTAATGGTCATAAAACTGTGTTACATTCTCAGTTTCCTTTAGAATTGAAAGGTGTTTGTAGGCGTATGTTGTCATTGGTAGGCTGCTTTGCAGGGGACTCTTTCTAATTATGATATTTTGATATATATACGGCTTCATTATTTGTTGCAGTTTTCATCTGAAGGAATTAAGGTCCAATATGTCTTACTTGTTTATGAAGCTGAGGAATTCTGCAATCTTGTTACTAACAATGCACTTCTGGATCATGTTGCTAATGTGCGGAATTGTTATCCATTTTATACACTTTGCTATCTGACAAACAGGCTGATGGCTTACATTAGTAAAAGGTGAGCCTTCATAAATTTTTTTTAGTGTTTCATTTGTCCTTGTGAATCTGGTTAGTGTTCATTATTACAGAACAAAACCAAGGGTATCCTCCTGGATGCTAACAAACTAATAGGATTTGTATTGATGGAGATTTTCTCAGTGTCCACTTTTAAACTAATATTGGTGAATGATCGGTTGGCAGAAAAATGAAAGGGAAATTGGTACTATATATGCAATTTGGTGAGAGCTAGAATTCAAGGATTTTCACCTCCAATTTTGTTTAAAAGAACTTTCACCGTAGTGGCAGATATCATATGTTGCTTAATATTTACCATCTTTTTTATATTTTTTGGACAAGCTGAAGCACATGTCTTGAGGACTGCATTTTATCTTCACTAATTTAGGCCTAAAAAAAAAACTCAAACTGTTAGATTTTCTGCTCTAATTTTTTGTTATATGTATATTTTTGGTGTAGCATTACTTGAATTGAAACATGGATATTGGCAATTTATTAGGGAAAAGGAACAGTACAAGAATCCAGAAAAGGATACTGGTTGGAGATGTCCACCTATTGAAGAGGTCAAATCACCAATTTAAAATTGAGGGGCTTTGTGTCCAACAATTTAATGGTATCATGCAGCTGACATGATTATTATGTCTGCAACTCTGTTTTTTCAGGTCTTGGCAAAATTAACCACACTTTATTTTGGGGTGCATTATAGGCAGCAGAGATGAATCTGAACTTGCCGAACATGTTGTTGATTTGACGTGCAGCCTGGCATCTTGCCAATTCAGGTTCTGGATAACTGTTTTCCCTTATCAGCTTGCCAATCTGTGATATTTGGTACCTTCTTGCCACTTGTTTCTTTGCTGCTTAAATATTTTTCCCTTTTCCAAAGGGATAGAAATTTAGAGGATGGCATCTTTCATAGCACAAGAGCTGATGTCTAAAATGGAGTTGTACCCCTGGGGTTTTGCATGACTGAAAAATTCCCTTTAAGTTAAAGGGCAAATTCTGTTGAAATACTAATTAGGTTGGCAATGTACGGTTGTAAGGATTGGGCTGTGAAGACACATGATGTCCAAAACATGTGTAGCAGAGATGAGAATAATTGGATGGATCCGTGGTCATTCGAAAAAGAACCAAATAAAACATGAGAGTAGTAGTAATGTAGGTGTAGCACCCATTGGAAATAAATTGAGTGAGGTTTGTGTTTGTTTGGACATGTGCAAGGTAAACCTACGAATGCTCTAATGAAGAGGGATGACCAAATCTAGCTGGATGGTGTGAGGAGAGCAAAAGGACAACTTAGTTTGGCTTGGGAATCTTTGGTTAGGAAAGATTCAAAATTATTATATCTCATTTCAAACTTTGCTTCTAATAAAATGAAATGTTGGGGAAAGATTCATGTAATTGATTCCAATGAAATTTGGAATTAACATATTGTTGTTATTACCGTTTACTTGTCTCTCTACTTGGCATTAGTTTCTACGCTTCTGAAGAATGTATTTTTGGGATGTACTTTTGTGTTTACTGTTTACTGCAGAAAGAAGTTGACCCGACTGTCCGTAAATGCCAATGGATCACTAATCCCTAAAGATTCTCTCGACAAGAACTTAATAAAGAAAAGCCCATGGTGAGTAATGCTCTTCAAATTTTTGTTATCGTATATTTCATAGGAGTAGTTTCTACATGCATGGCTTAAACATACTCAAAGGGTTCTTGTGCCATGTCAATTGTTTGTTGTGTGTATAATTGCATTCTCCAACACTTTCTGACATGGAATATTTTTCTGTGAAGTTGGACATGCATTTTTTCGTGTTAGTCCTCATTTCTACCTTTTTAACTCATCTTTGAAAAGTGCATAATGCTTGCTTAAGAGAGAAGAAAGCAAAATTGTAAGAGTTAAAAAGCCTAAAAGCTTAAGTTTATGCTCAAGTAATGGTCTGTGTGAGTACCAGTTCTTTCTTTTCTTTCTTATTTATCCAAATTCAGCCAAGTATATTGAATCAATATTGCTAAGAAACTGTGTGGGCTGGACTTGTTTTTTGATTTTTCTTTTTTTCCTTTTCCTCAGCTTACTAGGGATTTACTTTGATTTCTGCAAACAGGTTGAAAGCTTTGGTGGCTATTCCAAAAGTGCAGCCACGTTTTGCCATTGCAATATGGAAAAAATATCCAACAATGAAGTCTCTGCTGAGAGTTTACATGGACCCCAGTAAATCTGTAAGTATAAGCAAGCTTTATTTCTTTTGAAATTGGTTATTGTGCCTTTGATTACACCCCTTTTGTTTGTGATGGATTATATAGGTGTTTGTCAATTCGGTAGCATCTTATCTAGTTGTGATTTCTGTTGTGGTTTCCCCAGTTTTAGCTGATTAGTAATACTAAAGATGATCAATCTTCTCATGTAAGGTATAGGGAAAATGTCGTGAAATCTTCTAATGGAACTCTGAATTTGAGATAGTATAATAGGACAATAAACAATTTGAAGATGGGAGAGGAATATAATAACGGGATGCTTTAATTTTGAAGCTTCTCCGCTAGATCAATGCTCCCGTAAACCTCTCGTTTTCACCTTGTCTGCTGCCCAGTAGTCACTTGATTGCAACAAAAAGGAAATCCCTTTTACATTTTAACAGAAATATGAAAGCCTTGAGGGTATATATCGTAGCAATTTTGATTGAGGGGGGCAAATAATGGTTTATTCCGTTGGATTTTGCATTTTCACATTCATTGACAATCTAGTGTTTACAGTCCTAAAAATACAAACAAAAACAAAATTGTTTACCATTTCACCAGTGATAATTTCACGTCTTGAAATCTATGAAGGAGGCGGATTAAATTCTAGAACGGTACTTAATTGAATCTTTTACCGATGACAGAACTGGGACCTTCTCAGAATCTGTCTGGCTGCAGACCAGTTCCGCTTTTATGTTCGATTCGTACATTTTGTGCCAAGAATAGGCCTTCAAGTTTTGTAATAGGCAGCAGTACAATGAGAATCTACTTGCCCCTAATATCAAAATTGCAGGTGCACGAAAAGGAGTTTCTGCTTGAGCACCTGGCTACAGAGGGTTTACTTGGCGCTGATAGAAGAGTAGGCAAAATTTGTTCGAAGCGGATCTACAGGATACTCATGGCTCAAAGTGGAGGTATAAAAACTGACGATGTTGAGGATGGTGCTGATTTTTTCAGACATCAATCTTTCTAGATAACATCCCGTCATCATTGGAGTTTTGTGGATCTCAAGGACATTACCTCTAATCATGGTGCCATGCATTCCGTCTTGGGAGTTGGGGAGAACCTATTGTCCAATAGACTGTGAAGCACAATGGAATTCTTGATTTGCTCCTGGTGGACTTCCTTCCAAGGGGGACAGTAACATCAACGTTCGCCTTGATGCCCGAGGTGTCATGATTGAAATGGGCCTATTGACAATCCAACGCAAATTTTATCAATGCTCGATGAGTGTGGTAGCGTTGAGATTCTTCCTGCATGAGTTAAAAGCTCATTGGTTACCATGTAAAGGATGATTGATGCCACCTTAGGGATGCATGCCATAACGTGGATCCAAAATGCTCAGTACATGTGCGTACGACGGTAAATCTGGTGAATACCGACAAAATTCTTGTTTTCTTTGGTTTCATTCTCTCTGTGACGGCCCCCCTTTTTTTTTCTTGGGCGGGATTATTGACATTGGAAATCTTAAGACAAAACAATAGATCGTCGCTTCTATAATATACGCTTCTAAATGTTCTCAGCCAGAAAGCCCAATCCGAGCAAGGTGATCATAACAAGCATTCTCCCCTTTCAAACAAGTCCTAGCTAGTCACTCTTGGTAGTCATGAGAGCTGCAATGAGGTGTGCCTGTCTCCTAATCAAGCATTGAAGCAACTTGTGACGGTTTGGATGATCGGACTGGATCCGTCGGCCAGTAAAAATGGATAATGCGCTGGCCTTTTGAGTTCACTCCTTATTAATGTATCTTTCATAATTATAATGAAGGTGACTTCAAGTAT
This sequence comes from Ceriops zippeliana, assembly GCA_037897445.1. NCBI lineage: Eukaryota > Viridiplantae > Streptophyta > Magnoliopsida > Malpighiales > Rhizophoraceae > Ceriops > Ceriops zippeliana. The sequence continues at coordinate 1,589,656 of JBAPLH010000056.1, read as the reverse complement.
TAATTATATAATCCAATTGAAAAGAACCTTTTCAAAAGTAAAGATGTTCAGTGTTTTGAGGATCAAACTATTAATAATATTAAGATGACTTTTTAGGATAATAATAGTTTTGTTGACGTTGATCTAGTTTCTAAAGCACCTTTAATGGATCCAATTGATATTCATGAATATTATAAAGAGAATGTTCAACAAGATCATACTAATATACAATGTTTGAGTAATATTAATGCACCTATAAAGGATTACTAACTTGTAGTTTCACCTCTATTTTAACCATAAAGGTCCAATAAAATCTTTTTACATTTTACTTAATACTCTCCAAATACATATGTGACATTGATTGAATGAGAGGAAAAGTGTAAAAAGTAATAGTTAAAAAGTAATCATATCCAATACTTGATTGATGCCATGAATAATATAATAAAATCATTGTATGATAATTCCACTTATGGTTTAGTAAAGTTACCTAAGAGTAAAAAAGTTTAAAATTTTGATGTATTTTTAGGTTAAAGTAAAAGGAGAACAATTCATGTCATAATATAAAGATAAATTAGTTGTTAAGGGATTTAGTTAAAAACAAGGTTTTATGGTGAAAGGAAAGTGGAATTAAGTGTGTAGATTGAAAAGGAACTAGTATAGTTTAAAACAAGTTGCAAGACAATAGTATAAGAAATTTGAGTCTATTATGGGAAAAAAAAAGTTATAAAAAGACTACTTCATATCATTATGTTTTTGTACATAAGTTTGAATTGTATTGTTCAATGATTCAAATGCTCCATACCTTTATATAGTCAAAAAGGTAAAATTGTTAGATTTTAGATCCTTTATTATGTGGAGAAGTTTAGGTTTTATTATCATAGGTATATATTATCAAGGGGGGTTTTGGCCTATAGCTCAAAACACTTTAGAAAGGGTTTAATAATATACTTTGACTACTAGAAACCTAATGAGAAATAATTAATAATAAAAAGAAAATAAGTTTTTGGAAAATTTGGAAAATTTTTGGAAATTTTGGAAAATTTTTAAATTGAGGCAATAACTTTTAAGCTTAATATTACAAGGTGAAATATGATTTGATTGAGTTGAAATTTGAAAAACTAATAAAAGATGTCTTGTTCTTGATTTTGAATGAGAAAGGTCTATTTTGATTCGCTGTAAGTCAATGTCTTGGCTTTTCATTTCTGGTATGCATTCTTGGTAGATTTTTTAATGTAGTTTTAATCATCTTTGTAATTGAAAGATGATTTGTGACCTAATTGAGCTAATTTTGGCCAATTGCTAAAGTATATATATATATATATATATATATATATATATATATATATATATATATATATATTCACTATGGATAATTGGATTCTTATTTAGGTTTATACAAATATGGTTTTATTCTTAGAATTAAAACTTCTATTTCTTAGTAATACTCTAAGATCTTCCCTTTGATTGTTTTTATTAATCAAGTTGTTGAATATCCATTCATTATCTAATTAAGCTAAAAATTTGTACATTAGTAAAATACATTTAGAAGTTCACTTTGTTCAGTTAAATTGTTGTTTTGAAGTTTACATGTTGAGTTGTTAATTATAAAACTAAGTGATCTATTTAAAATTAACTCATTTAATGAAAATTGATGTAATTTGACTTGCTTGATATAATTGAAGTTATATACCTCTTATGTACTTACTTATTGATTATAAAGGATCTTAGTGTCTAGTGAATTTTTCCCTTTTAACTTAGAAGAGTTTTCTACGTAAGATCCTTACACTCTCTTATATGATTAGTTTAATACATTATTTCAATTACCTTCTCATATGTTCAAGCAAGTAAGAAAGGTTTTTCTAAATTTGATTGATTGTACTTACCCTTTCCCATCTATGTCAAGGGAGGAGAAGTCTTAGAGATCATTTTTATTATCAAGCAAAGTAAGCAAAGAAAGTTTATAACTTATCCTTTTTCATAAGAGGTAAGTTAATGTTGACAATAAAAAAGTTGGATAACTCTTTCTTTCTTATTTTTTTTCTCCACCTTTCCCTTATCCTTTAGATTTCTTTTTAATAAGAAATTGATTATTTAAGGAGATTGTAGTGCTCTCACTCATTAAAGAAATAAAAGAGAGAATTTAAAGATAATGATAAGTTAGTTGTTAATGGTTGTAAAAGGGTGTCAATGGCATTTTTGGAGCTGCCTTTTTTAACATTATCTTGAAAAGCTAAAGAAAAAAGACATTGGCTATATTTTTGGATTAATTATTTATATATTTATTTTAAATAAATATTTAGTAATTAAAAATAAAATGCAAAAATAACAAAAGGGTTAAGTTTGCAATGAACAAATGATTAATTGAAATAAACATTTATCTTATTTTTTGGTTTTTTTAGGTAATTACAATAAAATTAATAAAGGGAAGGAAGGTATGGTAGGGATAAATTGGCTTGGGTTCACAAATATTTCTAGCGTGCAAACAAAGATGAAGAGAGAGATAGAGATTAATGTGAGCAAAAATGATTAAAATGATACGAAAAAAACTAAAAGAAGGGAGAGAAAGTGAAAGAGAAGAAAGAATGAGAGGAGAGATTAAAAAAAGAAAGAAAGAAAGAGTTATTTGGTGTAAAAGAGAAATGTTAAAATAGTTAATTTTATTTTATCACTTAACATTAGAAGCTTATTAGGATAAGTTAATTTGATTACATTTATTATTACATAAGCATTATCTTAACACTTAACTGGCAAATTAATATTTTAAAAGTTATTAATTTATTAATGTCATTTTTTAACAATATGGATATTAATTGGATATTTTTTTAATTATAGATTAGGATTTGAAAATTCATAGACTTAATAATGAACTCAATACCCTTCTCTTATACATTTAAAATACTTGGTGTTATCACCACATGATCCAATTCAATCTAGTCTTTTAAATTCCACCTTAGATGACAAAAACCTTTTTGAAATTCTAAAATTCATGTATTTATAGCTTTTCCTTATCTTCTTCTTTCTCTTTAATAATTTGGTGGACTATTTATGATCCTTAATCCATACTTCTTTTGAATATTCTATTGTAGGCTATTGTTGAACCAATTGGTGATAATGATGGCTATACAATGGACATCTCTTTGGAACCTATTCAAGGATGAATTTGATAGTGAACAAAACTTGTTTGACGATTTTTTAAGTGATAAAGTAATAAGAGATTTAAGGTAAAAAATAATCTAACATGTAATCTTTGTCAAAATAATCATATTGGACATTATTTTTAAGAATAATTTTTGTTCTTATAAATAAATTGTCTCAATGCAATAGGTTATGACAGTTATTCTTTTATGATATGATAAACCTTCTTACTAATATATACTTTAAATAATGAAACAACAAAATAACTCAATTTTTCATTAATTTAGTAATAAGCTATAGATTATTGTAAATAGTATATACTCTCTCTTCCAAGAATAAAAGGAAATGACTAATTTATATTAGTTATAACTTAATAACTCGTAAAGTAAAATAATTTTAGATAAGTCTAAAAGTATGGTAATTAGCTTTTGAAAATACATTAATTTGTAACAATTTCTTGTTATTTTAAAAAATTAATTTTACTAAGTTAATCAATGAAAATATAACACATCATCTTTAGTGACTTTTAGCTACAAATTAAATATTAAAATATACATATTTTGATACTTAGAAGCATGATGAAATAAAAATTTCTATAAACCATGACTTTCTTATGAATATCAATAAAATTGCCTCCATGATATATTTTCTAAAATCATACTATATAATGTAGTTGGCCATTGTTAGGCATGTGTATAATTGGTTTGTAACCATAAAAGTTCTAGAGATCTTACTTAAGATCTCATAAGAGTGGTCACACTCCATTCTCATGTAGTTAAATTTATTAAGTATGCATTATAAGAACACACTACCCTCAAGAATTATAAAATTTATTAAAAGTATAACTAAACTTTAAACATTGAAATTTTTTCACTATTTACACCATAGGAAAAGACTTATAATTTTAATGATACATATAACATCAATTAGTGAAATATTATTATCCATATGAATCTACTTTAAAAGACCTTTTATTGTAGAGGTTAAGTTCCCATTAATTCCCCTTGATACAATTTACACTAGCTTTTTACTTAATGATTTAGAAAATCATCTTAATTTATGTCTAACCATATAAAATCAAATGATCATTCTATCACATAGCAATTTGCTTTATCAAATTATGAGTTGGACAAACATGTTTATTCTTTTGATTATATGATTTTCTTTTGACATAAATTTCTATCACAATACATCACACTTATGGTATAGGTTTTACCTATAATGGAATATCCATTAAAAAATTTATTAGTCAATTTGTCTTTAAGCTTACAATATTTATGGCTATAAGCTTATATTGGATGTAAATCAAATGATAATTATTTGTTTTTCAAACTTTTAAACTACTACTTTACCTTTAAAGATAAACAGATTTCATTTGAAACAAAAATTTAATTAATATTATTATACTTTTCCAATATAATAGAAATTCACTATAAAATATATTATAGTTGATAATAAGCATGAAACTTATAGTCTAAACCAATACTCCTCGAAGGCAAACCTATATAGCCTTACTAGCAGTTGTAACTTAGATTTTATCCATATAAGCATTATATGGTATAGTAATTGTTAGTAATTAAAAAAAAAAGCCCACAAAATTAGAATCTTAAGCAAATCCTTATTGGCCTTTTTATAAAGAAAATTATTATTAATAATGAAGATGAAACTATATGGTTATAACTCATTTAGTTAAAATATCTAAATATTCTCAAACTATCCATAACATTTTTAAATGAGTGGATGTCAATGACAAAATGATGTCTACAAAATTTGTTATTTATTTACCATATGACCATTAGACATCTTTGCTTGAATTGCATATAAACTTTAAGCTTTCATAGTTTAAAACACATGAAATATGTATAGAACAACTTATGCCTTAAATATGGTAAAGAAGGGCACGTGATGAGTCATTGTTGCGAATTGCATTAGGTACAATAGCTACTCATTGAATGGTAGAGAGCCTGATAGATATAGTTCAGGGAAACCATCAAGGTCAAAATATTGAGGAATTCTTACTTAGATTTTGATCTCGAGGATATTGATTTAGAGATAATATTTTAATTGGCAAAGCCAATTGGCCTATCCTTGCGCTTCATCTTGTTGTTTACAGGATTTCATTTTCATGAATATTGTTTAAAACGCCTGATTCCTTATTTATTTATTTAGTGAGATTTTAATTATAATTGTGTGGTCAAATTTTTCATACTAAAAAAGAGAAGTAACTATTATGCAAGTGAAAAAACCCTAGATAACCAAAGTTTTAAGGTTTTTGGTTCAGATATGGTGTCGAGTCCACGATTCTATTACTTGCTCAAAACCGGTTTAGTAATTGGCTCTTTCATTTCTCATATTGGTGATCTCCTTATAATAGACTCCAACAAGGGGTATATTGGTAATCTCCCTATAATAGTTTCTCTGAATTCTATAACGAGTGTGAAGATGCATTAAAAGAGAGTGAACCAAATTTGAAAAATATTCACACCTGAGGGAGACATGTGGAAAGGAAAGGAAAACATGAACATTCACACTTGATGAGAAGATGTGGAAAGGAAAACGTACACATATTTAAGGGAGAGACGTGGAAAGTAAAACATTCACATTTGAGAGAGACATGTGGAAAGGAAAAGATTCACATTTAAGGGAGAGGCGTGGACCAAATTCACAAGATTCACATTTAAGGATTTGAGGGGATTTAGGATTTCAACTATTATGAAGTGTGTGCTAAAAAAAGAATCCGGCAATGTGGAAAACATTCATACTTGGGGAGATGTGGAAAAGAAAATATTAACATTTATGCTCGAGGAGAAGATGTAAGTTGAAATATATTTAGGAAGTGAAAAACATTTTAAAAGTTTTGTATTTTAATTTTGATAAAAAATTGAAATTTATAGATATATATAAAGTTATTTTCATTATATAACTAACCATCTAATGGTTTAATGGACCAAAAAGTCAACAGAAAAACAAAAAGTGGCCAACCACCCAATCAAGCTATCATCGTACCAACTTTCACCCACTAAGTTCCTCGTAATTTAAGGTTTTCAGTTTGAAGCCAACAAATTAGTACCAGTCACAAGTTAAACCAAAAAAGGAAAGGATTAAGTAATTTTTCGCATCGCAGGCTTTGTTTGCATAAATGCTACTTGGATAGAATATCAAACATAACGAAACAATTACACTAATAATTATGGCGGCGACAAGAATGACGAACTCGTAGCATCCCCATCAACACACGGCGGCCAAAAAAGATGTAATAGCAAAAGCCAGACTAACATGCAAGAATTATCCAAAGGATGAAGTGTTATGACTGCAATTTGACCATGGATGCATGAAAAAATCAGCATCTACGCCCCCGAATGATGTCAGGTTTAAATTCACCAGGCAGTTGATTTTGAATAGAAAGAGGAATAGAAAGATGGGAGGAAGAAGAAGACAAAGAAGCAGAGGAAGCAAATGAAGAAGATGATAACTGAAAGGGAGATGCCATCGAAGAAGACACTATCACTTGGTCATAGAGACTCATAGGCTGCCTTTGAACCTACTGAGGATGGTTCCAACAGTCTCTGGAAATCTCAGAGGTCTGCATGTCTTGAAGAGATCGAGCGTGAAATATGGGATTGGTAGAGGCCGGATTGGACACAGGGGCATTTGAAGCATCTGACATAGTCAACTGGGTTGCCATCGGATTGGAGGTAGGTGATGGCCTGAGCCTGACGTTTTCAGGGAAATTGAGTTTGGCCTTATTGCCTCTAAACCTGAGGGCAGCTTCATCATAGGCTCTTGCTGCAGCTTCAGCGGTGTCGAAAGTGCCTAGCCAAACTCTGGTGGCCTTGAACGGGTCTCTTACTTCGGATGCAAACTTCCCCCATGGCCTTCGCCTCACTCCCCTGTATTTTCTCCTCGGCTCCTCTCTGTAGGTTTCATTGTGTTCGTATATGGGAGTGGACGCCGCTTGTGCTGTTGGAACCTGTCCCGTGGAACTTCTCGCAACTGTCGGAAAAAAAATTAAAAAAAAAAATCAAAAACAAAACAGAGAGTTCATTTGGGAACATCAAATTAGCTATTTATTGTATACCGTGTCGTCGAACAGGACACAGCTCAGTTTTAGAAATAAAGTCCTGAAAACATTTATTTTCATTCATTTGGAGATTGTACGGATTGGGTGCACTATCCAACTCAAGCACACGCAACATTAATACAATTTTCTCATCACAAGTCTCATTTCTTCTACATAAATGGACAGTGCAGAAATAGAAACGGAAAGGAAAAGAAAGAGAAAAAAAGAAGGCTAGCTTACCTATTTGGACAGCTGATGACGAGCCTCCATGTACTGAGAACTGATGATCATTGGCGGACGCTCCACAAAGCTTTTTTTCCTCTTGGCCACCCGGCTTTTGCGTCGGTCTCTCTACTCCAGCAGCAATGTTAATACTTGAGGCAGCCGATGTACCAACTTCGCGTTTTGCGGTCAGAGAATTTGCATCCGGCACGTCTCCGGTGACAACATGCGTCAGAGCAGACACCATAGCAGACATCTCTCTCTCCCTGTTCAACCCGGAGAGCACCAGAGGTACTCTCTGGTTATCCGACGGTTGTATCAACGGCTGATAAAGCCATTCTTCAATGTCATCAATATTGTCTCTGTGCTGGTTGACAGCAACTTTCTTTCCTTGATCCGCCACCTTTAGCATATAAATGTAATAATCTATAGCTATCTATCTGTACAGCTACTTAATTAAAACTAATAGATAGATGTAGCGAGTGCAAGGCATGCAAGTTTATAATCTGTCGAAGTTTCAAAAGAAAAGAAACCCTTCAAAGGAAGTAAGTTCCCAAGCGACACTTCTCTCTCTCTCTCTCTCTCTCTCTATCTCTCTCGCTATATATATATATATATATAGATAGATATATGGGGCCAAGGAAGAGTTTTATGTGCACGTAAAACTTAGGCAAGCCTTGGACAAAGTCGGTTATGAGCAGTTTCCTCAACGTGAAGCAAGTTGTTGAATGATGTTCTCGTCTTATCGACCCAATAAACAAAAGGAAGAAAAGAAATTGAAATTGAATGATTTTTGAATTTAGCTTAGTGAGTATATATATCTAAGGAGAGGTCAAAACATCTCTGTTCTGGGCTCTCCCTGTGGGGGCGGTGATGGAAGCGTGAACTTACAAAAATGGGAAGCAACAACGGAGGAGGATTCCACCTACAGCGCTGGTGTTGCGGGAGGAGAGTGAGAAAAGAGGCAGACATGGAATCTGGGTCGGCCATTTAGAATTGATTACAGCACTGTAGCCATGTGGTGAGTTTTTTTTGTTTGTTTTTTAATGGAAATGGAGGGGTTTCTTTCAAAGGTATGAACCAGATACACCTAAATTGGAGCCAAATTAGTTCTCATCCGTATAGCCTCTCCGCGACGTACCGAGTCTTGCTACTCTATTATCTAATGCAATGCAAAATGTGTTGGAATACTGATTTGGGTTTTGTACACCACCCACCGCTGTCTATATGTTTTTGTTTTCAGAATTTTGAGTATTGAAATATTTAGACAATTTCGACAGTTTAGCACTCTGCTAATTAGTCGATCAAAATTTTGAGCAAATACAAAATTACAGTGCGACTTCTCCTAATTTTAGATCTTAGTAAATTTTGTAGTCAAAAGCTTCATTCCAGTCATCCCCATTCTTACTCTAATGCAATTATCCAACTCTGCCCCACCCATAAATCAAAAACATAAAGAGCTGATATTATCTCCCCGAAACATGAAAAATAACAAGATGCTACAAGTAAATAACATGGCATACGTAAACCAAAAAAGGAATGGGGTGTCCAAATCCAAAGGGTGCAGTTATATGGATGAGGTGGGGGGGGGGGGAGTTTGAGACACTTCGATTGAATTTCTTTTTCTCTTTTTTTTTTTTTTTTGAATTCTTGACCATTTTGTCAAAGAATTACTATATGTGCAGCTAAACTGACGAAATAGGTAACTAGCAACATAGAAGGTGCAACTAAATTCCATTTAACTCTTTTATAATGTTACATATTCTATTTTCTCTCTATTATATGTTATGTAATTTTGATTGAACATCTAATAATACCCTTTAACAGAAAACTATAATTTCAAAAAAAAAAAAAAAGAGGAAAGAAAACAGAGAATGTTTGTTAACCGTGTCTATATATATGTCCATCAACTTTTACCGAAATGGAAAAGCAAGCAAATGGGAAACAGGAAGAAAACAATGGATAAAAAATAATAATAAAAAAAAGAACGTAGAGAATTGCATGTTTGTAATAAGATATTGGTTTATAGGGAGGGTTGTGGTGTGTAGCAAATTCCGAGGTAGACGTCGATCGCGGCGCGTGTACGCAATACCGTTGCTTGAAATTGAAGTTTCATTTTCAACGTTTGACCTCAGTCAACTGCGTCACGCGTTTATGACCATTTCTATTATTTAATATAGTATAGACTTTTATCTGTCTGTGATGGCGTCCCCCAAACCACCCCCCCCCCGACGCCCGGGATCTCAAAAAAACGCGCTTTGGTCTTTCCTGATCGAATTCTCTTACCGGATAAGTTTCATCTCATCTTCCTGATTAGGCTTTCCTCGACGTGTTTGTTTGCGGTCGGATCAACCCCCCCCCCCACCCCCACAAAGTCATGCTCTCAACCTTTCTTTCCTTCTTCTTCTTCTTCTTCTTCTTCTTCTTCTTCTTCTTATTATTATTATTATTATTATTATTATTATTATTATTATTATTATTATTATTATTATTCCCAGTCAATTTGGATAGCAAAAACAAGTAATTTATTATTATAAGTTTGATTACTCTTCGGCTTAAATTTGTGCCTCACCTTTAAAGCAGAGGCTGCGATGTTTCTCGTTCAAGCTCCTCTTGTTACAAAGCCACGCATCGCACATAGTACGTCGAACTAGTTATTAGAAAATTTTAATTAGTGATATTAAAATATTTTTATTAAAAACTTAATTTTGTCCATTATTACATTATTGAGTAATCTAATACCATGATTAATTTAAGTATTAATCAATATACTTAATTTAAATTATGTAATTATTTTTGTGTATATATTATATATATATATATATATATATAACTGACATTCTTTCTTCTTAACGTATACAAAACCTTCTCTAAAAATATATTCTTATAGAGAATAGAAGAAAACATTGATTATTAAGATAAAATAAACTTTCGTTTATATTAATTATTCAGTTTCAAAAGTTAAAATTAATGTTTAATAACTGATATCAAAATTTATAGTTTTAAAATTTGAATATTTTTTACATATTGTAAATAATTGATATTTGATTATTGATTGTTTAATAACTAAAAGTAAGATCTTATACAATTATCACTTTAAGAATTTATGGATTCTTTTTTTAAGTTTGTGGAAATAGAAATTAGGAATTATTAATTCTCTATTTATGATTGTTCAAACTTTTATGATGTTTATAAAAATAGTATCTTTAGCCTTGTATATATATAGTTTTATGATTACACAAGTGGACTAAAGGAATTATTAATTCCATTAATGTGAAAGGTAATACTTGGTTCTTAATTATTAGTAAATATCAAATAATCTATATGATAATTGTTAAATAAAATGAGGAAAACAAGGAAACTAAGACTTATTACTATAAACTAAAGCAACATGATTCAAAATTATGATGACAAACTCAAATATTACTAATTTAATAAATTGTTTTTAAAGGTAAAAGTATGCAAGTCATACTAAATTAGGTCATATAAGAATAAAACTCATGTTTCTTGTATGAAAAAATTGTTTGTAACCATCAGGTCAATTTAATCATATTAATTAGGGCGTCATATAATGAATAAGACTATTTATACTTAAGGAATTAGTAACTTTTATTTCAATGTTTAAAGTTTAGCTACATTTTATGGATCCAAAGCTAATGACAGCCAGATCATTTTAGCATACAAAACAAACATAAAATTATATTGAAAGGAAAATATTATAGTATGTGGCATTGTTATACAAAAAGTTGCTTAGGCAGAAATTTGCTTTTAAAGCAATCATTAGTTTATAACTGATATGCTACAATATGAAAGTTACAAAAAATAAAAAATGATTATAAAATTTTGTAAACAAAAGGAAACTTATAGAATTTTGTAATACAGGAGAATAATTGCATATCAAGTTAAAGACTACTCATAAAGGGAGAGGCAGATATATTACAAGGAATTTTGAAAAGGTTTGTGAGGATTTTGGAGCATTTGTATTCTTGGTTTCAAAAGGATATGCCTTCTCTTGATATTCAAGTCTCCTTTTATAACCTTAAGGATGACCTCTTGGAATTAATTATGAGCTTTGGATTTTATGAGAATACTAAAGTTGTTTTGTCCTCTTGTAAAGCTAACAATCTTTATGCCTTATTTACACCAAAAATAGGTTTATTTTTTTATAAAGTTGTAAAACTACCTTATCTTATTATGAAGTAAGCAATTTTTATATCTTGAATGCATTGAAAGCAAGTTTGTCTTTTTGTAAAGTTGTAAAGTTATCTTATCCTATTGTAAAACTGTCAATCTTTGTATCTTATTTGCACTAAAAGTAGGTTGGTTTTTTTGTAAAGTTCTTTTGCATTTTTTTATCTTTTCTTTTCCTTTTACTTTTGTATCTTTTTTTTTTTTGCTTTCATAAAGTTTTCTTTTTTTTTTCTTCTTTTATTTTGTTTTTATATCTTTTCTTTTTCCTTTTGCTTTTGTTTTTTTTTTTTTTTGAATTTGAACAATCATCTATCCATTTGGTTGTCAATGTTGGTGATTGTTTTGTCATTGAAAATATCATCTAGTTTTGCATCTTAATGATAATGTTGTGGTTATAGCAATTGAATTTCTTTTTGGATTTCATATTTTTTTGCTAGTCTTATATGGTTAGTTCTAAAGGGTAGTGCCAAAGTATTTATTTAATTTTCATTTTGTATGAAGACTTTTTGAATATTATTCATTGCCAAAAAGATAACCTGAATGATAGTATTCTAAAAAATAATTGTATGTTAAGGTTTTCATTCTACATCAGTGATGTTGTAACTCAATAGACTTTTCACAATCCTTGTGGGACATTTTTAGGAGTTGTATGAGTTTTATGAATCCTTAAGGGCAAATATGGTGTTGAGTTGGTTTAAGTCTTGTCTATATTGGTTCTAAAGGAATAGATTCCAAATTTATTAGGATTTGTATGTATTTCCATTTTTGGAAGAGTTAGAGAATTGCTATGGATATCAAAGTATTTTATTTGATTAGGATGGATGAAAATGGCTTAATTGAGTAAGTTCATATCCATCAATGCTTAGGTTGTCTAAATATTTCCTTTAAAGTGTATTGGAGTATACTAGCCTAGATGCATGTTGGCCAATTTGATGATATATACCTTTTATTCAAGAGAGATCATAATGTATGTTTCTCTTTGGCAATTTTTGCAATCATAAATAGACAAGAAAGGAGTATTTTGGAAAATGGAGATTCTAAGGAAAGAAAAAGGTCTAAATTGGATTTGAACAAAATTTTTTTGGGCTAATTTAAATTTTTTGTAAATTTTATTTTGAATTTTTTAGGAAATGAGATTTTTATTTCTAAAGGAAAGTAAGAGAGAAAGGTCTATGGTAAAAAAAGAAAATGATAGGAAGGAATTTAAATGGAATTAGAAGAGGTTTTGGAAAGGTGTTTTGGATATAGACAAAAATATTTTGTAAATATAATAGTGTAAATCTTATTTTATAAATTAAGTGAGTCTTTGTGAGGTTAAGATTTGTGGTTTTTGGCTTTTCTAGAAAAGGAAAAACAAATTTCTAAGATTTTATTTTGAAAGAAATTTTATTATAATTAACAAAATAGGGAGTAATCAAATTAATAAATGGTATCCTTAAAATAATAAGACGATGCATATTTTTAACCAATATAAAATGGTTTTGATTTGAAAATTTTGGTTTTGTACACAAATAGTAGTTTTACTAAAAATTTTTATTTAGGGATCATTTGCTATAGAAAATTTTTCAATTGTATTTTTTAAAAATTTTGAAAGAATGACTCTTTATTTGATATAATTTAAATTTGCATTAGTATCAAATAAAACAAAAAACATCATTTTTAAAATCATTGGAAAAAACAAGATTAACTTTGACCAAATATTTTTATTGTTTTCATAGTTTTCATATAGCTTCCATTATCTAAATGTTTTGAAAAGAGTATTTGCAAAATTTCTTAGTCTTTCTATTCTTTGAGCTTTGTTTTAATGGTTTTAATTTCTTTTTAAAGGTATTAAAGGGTTAGAGTTTTTCTTTGGAGGGTTTGTTTGGACAAAATAGTTGTAAGATCATAAAAGGGTTTGGTAGTTGAAAAGAGATTTAAAGAAATGGGTTTTAAGGGTTAAAGGTTTTAAGGAGTTTATCCACGTATTCTTCTTATAAAAAGGGTCAATAACATACTTAACAACTTTTAAAAGAAGTTCTTGATTTTTACTAAGTATATTAAGTTGTTTAAAGTCTAATTGGACTTTAGAAGAAGAGGTTTTAATTTTATCTATTTGGAAAGAGTCTTTATTTGAGGAGTTTAAAAGGGTGATATTGGATTTAGATGTTTGGAAAAGGGCTTGAAGTTTTCAAAATTTTTAATTGATTTTGTAGTATTTGAAAATATGTTCTTTCTTATTATATTTGTAAAAAGTGACATCTTTAAAAGGTGTTTTGGAAGTAGATTTGGATTGAGATGGTTTTAGTTTGGAAGTTCTAGGGTTTTAGTCATAAGGTACTTTACTTAGTCTAAAAGAGACATTGTATATAGGAAATGATCTTTTTGGCTTGGAGGTGGATAATCTTGACTTTAAGAAATCTAAATCAAATTATTGACAAAAACTTTCTACTTTAAAGTAAGACTATTGCAATTCTTATTTGGGATATTTTTAAAGTTTAAAATCTTGATAGATTTTGAATCTTTTTTTTTTTTTTGGTATAAATGACCAATTCTCCATAAGTAAACTAGTTATATGAGATTGGGTTTTCAAAGGTGTTTTGTAAGTCTTATAATATTTTTTTTTTCAAAAAGGTTAGCTAAAGTCTTCTCTAAACATAACCTTAGTAAGAAAAAATGGCTTGTAATTTTGGAAGAAAAATTGGTTGTGAAGAAATTTAGCATTTTAATCCTTAAGATGAAAAGAATCTCTAATAAAATGTAGGAAAGTTGGAAGAATAACACAAATCATTGTATTCTCCATTAGGCTACTTATACTATTAAGGATAGGAATATTCTCTTCTTCTATGCTTTAGATGGATTTTGGACTTTGGATTTTTAAGTCTGTGAAATGGTAACCCCACTATCTTTTGAGTTGTCCTAAAAATCATGAGATGAGATATTTAGTACAATTTTATCCAAAATTTGGTTTTGAATTTAAAGGTGGTTAAGTATTCAAATGCTGATTTTACTAGTTATGTAAACAATGGAAAACCTACCATTGAATGCATTTTTATACTTGCTAAAGATATTCTATCTTGGAGAAATATTAAGTAAATTGTCGTTGCCTTTTTTACTATAACAGTAGAATTTATTGTGTACCATTAGATTATAACATAGGTTTTATGGTTAAAGAATTTTTATTGCAAGACTATAAATTATGGATTTATTTTTAAACAACTAAAGATATAAAGATATATTATGATAATTTAATTACAGTGTTCTTTTCAAAGAATAATGAAAGTATAAGTCACAACAAATATATTGATATAAAGTATTTAATTGTCAAAAATCATATTAAAGAGCAAGCAATTATAATAAAGTATATTAATACTTAACTTATAGTTGTTGATCCAATTGTTAAAAGATTGCCCATTAAGTCATATAGAAATCATATTAAATATATGAAACTTGTTAGTTTTACTTAAATTTTATTTTAAACTATGCTTTCTAATATTTGACATTTTTAAAGACCTTTTCATTATTTACAAATAAAATTTTATTTTATGCATATAAAGACTATTAGCATAAAGTTTATTTAGAATTTAAATGAATTGAGACTTAAAACTTTTTTAATATAATATTTGATTAGAAATTTACTAACATTGTAATACATGGAAAGATATGCTTCTAAAAATGTTGCATAATCACCATGTTTCATGTATAGAAATTTATTGTTGAGTAAAATAAAGTTTTGGACTGATTGGTATGGGTAATATAAGTAATAGTTATTATTAAGGATATCATTTATTTGAAATCTAATGGGTCAAGTAAAAGATTATTGAAATTATCTTTAAGGTGGCTTAGATAATTAGAAATAATTATAAAAATATTTATTTCTTAAAGTATAAAAAACAATTATTTAATTATAATAAAAATTAGTTTAAGTTTAAATGAAGATTAACAATTAGTATGTTTAACAGCCTAACCTATAAAAGAAAAATTTGTGAAATATTAATGTAAATTTTTAAAAAATATTATATTATAGATTAAAAGGCTTAGTTAAAAAAATACGAAAATTTATCTTTATGACAAGAAGTTAATATTTGTTAATTAAGATGAATAAAAATATATATTTTTTACTCAATTTATTTTGATTTATGAGTAATTATATTTTAACATATACTGGAGAGACTCATTTTCGATGAGTTTACAAATAGCCTCCGAACGCCACATTGACACCTTAATCTCAGATGACTTTCAAAACTTGCTGAATCGAGGTTTACTGATATATATATATATATATATTTGGTCTGAGGATAATGACAAAATTCATGGCTGGGGAATTGCTTGAAAATCTAATATACAATGTTGGAGGCCCGAGTTGTCCAACGTCGACTTCAACGAAATATTGCTTTACATACGAGCGGAGGCCGGCCGACCACGTCCTCCAAAATTCATGGAACAGGTTCAAGTGGGCCTTAGAGGAATGCATTGTTTACATACGAGCAGAGCAAGGAGGCCGGACGACCACGTCCTCCAAAATTCATGGAACAGGTTCAAGTGGGCCTTAGAGGAATACAACGTGAGAGATTTCAGAGGCTTATATTATATATATATATATATATAGTTCACATGGCCGACGAACGGCGGGAGAAAGGCAACGAAATCATCCACTCTCTCCATATCTATTATTATTATTATTATTATTTACTTTTTTACTTTACGACATTAAGATTGTAATTTCTTGACATGTTCTCATGGAATATAAATTTTTCAAAATTTTAGCGTAATATATATATATTTTTATTTATATTCTTACTATTTATTACGAACATGCAAAACATATTATCCATTTGTGGAAAATCAGAAAGCATTGCCACGAGATGCTCTATTTCATTCGTCCATTTCATTTGCTTCCCGCGTAACCTAATCTGACTGGCTCCCCCCCCCCCCCCCCCCCCCATACGTTGTTAGAAAGCAACGGCAAGAATGGCTGCTTCTGCTTCACTCTCTCGCTGGTGCCGGAGAGTGAAAGCCTCTGGCCGTCCGGAGGCTAGGAAATTTTGCCCATTGTCATACTCCAAGTTCCCCAATCTGTACGTCGACTCAAGTTTTGCCAAATTGTAAGGAACGTCATCGTGTATGAAAACACGGCCGGGAGGGCACGCAAGAAGGGTGACAGAACCAAAATTGATGATACTGTTCGTCTGGGGCTTTTTTTTTTTTTTTTTTTTTTTTTCTTCTCTTGACAACAACTTTCAAAGGTCGTATCTCTCAAACGATAAGATGAAATTTTACGAAGTATGCATGCTCCCTTGGAATGCTAACGACGATAGTGGGGTAGGCAGCGGCTCTGACTATGGTGGCGACAAGTGGAGAGGACTCCGTCTGGGCTAGGTTGACAGGCTGCAAAAAAAAAAAAAGATGAAAGAAAGCATTGAATATTTTTTTGGGTGTTTTCAGGCATTAATCTGGCAGAATCAAGTATAATTGAGAATGGAGCTTTTTCCGAGAAGTGCAGGTAGTCGGAGACAGTGCATGGGAGGAGCTAGGACGTATATTTAAAATGTCTTTGGGTTTGACATGTTTTCCGGGCTACTTCTGGCACGCGAATGACTTGGAATTCAGAGAATCAGGGCAACCGATTGTAGACTCGCCCTCCATGAATGGCAAGTCTGACTGTTTTGTTATTTTAATAATTTATTTTTTGAAGGGGAAGATGAGGCCAATTTTATGAAAAAGCAAAAATGATCCCGCCGGAACGACAGATTTGAAATTTATCCAACCCACCGCAACTTCTTTAACACCGCCGAAACGAAACAGTGGCAAAGGCCATGACTACGGGACTTTGACTCACCAGGCTTTTTCTTTTTAATGATAGTAGGCATAAGCCAATCTATGAACCTCCATACAACCTGAATTTTTGAAGGATATGATGATGATGATGATGATGATGATGATGATGTGTGCTTCTGTTATGGGGCTATGTTGGAGTTAAAGTTGGAGTTAGGAGTGAAGCCTAGCTGCTAGCTAGTCAAGAATTAGCTTCTCTCGTTCTACAACCTGAGATGACCAGAAATGCCTTCGTCAAAAAAATCATTGCTGACCTCTCTCTCGTCGACTCGACCCCCTTCGCTAAACTTTTGGATTCTTGCATTAAATTTCGGTCCTTTCGCGACGCTCATCGTGTTCATGCGCGAATTATCAAAACCCGATTCGCATCTGAAATTTTCATACAGAATAGGTTGATTGATGCCTATGGGAAGTGTGGTCGTCTGAATGATGCACGCAAGGTGTTTGATAAAATGCGTCATAGGAACACGTTCAGCTGGAACTCATTTATTAGCGTCGTTATGAAATTGGATTTTTTTGATGAAGGGGAACGGTTGTTTGCTTCTATGCCTCAACCTGACCAGTGCTCGTGGAATTTGATGGTTGCCGGTTTTGCTCAACATGATCAGTTTCAAGAAGCTCTTGACTATTTTGTTGGGATGCATGGGGAGGATTTTATGCTTAATGAGTACTCATTTGGTAGTGCCCTTAGTGCTTGTGCAGGGCTAAAGGACTACCGAATTGGCATTCAGATTCATGGTTTGGTGTCAAAATCACAGCACTCGTTGGATGTTTATATGGGGTCTGCTCTTATAGACATGTATTCTAAGTGTGGACTTGTACCCCATGCACAAAGGGTTTTTGATGAGATGAGAGAAAGGAATGTTGTTTCTTGGAACAGCTTGATTACATGTTACGAGCAGAATGGTCCAGCAAGTGAAGCACTACTAGTTTTTGTGAAGATGATGGAAAGTGGGTTTGAACCGGATGAAGTTACACTAGCTAGCGTATTGAGTGCCTGTGCAAGCTTGGCAGCAGTTAAAGACGGTTTGCAAATTCATGCCCATGTGGTGAAATGCGATAAACTCAGGGATGATCTTATTTTGGGTAATGCATTGGTTGATATGTATGCAAAATGTGGTCGAATTGCTGAAGCTAGATGGGTGTTTGATAGAATGCCAAAGAGGAATGTGGTCTCTGAGACCTCAATGCTGAGTGGGTATGCAAGGGCAGCCAGTGTGAAAGCTGCAAGTTTAATGTTTTCAAAAATGAGGGACAGGAATGTTGTGTCTTGGAACGCCCTTATTGCAGGATATACACAAAATGGGGAGAATGAAGAGGCAATTGGACTCTTTAGTATGCTAAAGAGGGAATCGATTTGTCCAACCCACTACACCTTTGGGAATCTACTAAATGCCTGCTCAAATCTTTCTGACTTGCAACTTGGCAGGCAGGCGCACTCTCATGTCCTAAAGCACGGATTCCGGTTTCAATCTGGTGATGAGCCTGATATTTTTGTGGGAAATTCTCTCATAGACATGTACATGAAATGTGGCTTAGTTGAGGATGGGTATCGGGTTTTTGAGAAGATGGAGGAAAGGGATCATGTCTCATGGAATGCGATGATTGTAGGGTATGCACAAAATGGTTGTGGAGTGGAAGCCCTTAGATTATTCAGGAAAATGTTAGCATTTGGAGAGAAACCTGACCATGTTACAATGATTGGTGTTCTATGTGCTTGTAGCCATGCAGGTCTTGTTGATGAGGGGCGACATTACTTTTTGTCCATGACTGCAGAGTATGGTTTGGTACCACTGAAAGACCATTACACATGTATGGTTGATTTACTTGGTCGAGCTGGTTGCCTTGATGAAGCAAGGAATTTGGTAGAGGCAATGCCTATGCAACCTGATGCTGTTGTCTGGGGATCTTTGCTCAGTGCTTGTAAAGTTCATCGCAACATTACCTTAGGTAGGTACGTGGCAGAAAAGCTTTTAGAAATCAACCCCACAAACTCTGGACCATATGTTCTTCTCTCAAATATGTATGCTGAGCTTGGCAGGTGGGGAGATGTTGTTAGAGTTAGAAAATTAATGAGGCATCGCGGAGTTGTTAAGCAGCCAGGTTGCAGCTGGATTGAAATACAGGGTAGGGCACATGTTTTCATGGTGAAAGACAAAAGGCACCCACAGAGAAAGGAAGTGTATTTACTATTGAAATTGCTTACAAAGCAGATGAGGCGAGGTGGATATGTCCCAGATATCAGTGAGCATGAGGATGATGAGGAACATAGTGGACCAGAACAAAGCTCTTATGATGAAATGGATGCACCATCCTATGCCACTATCGTGTAATTTGTATGCTTGACACTCTTCCTTGTATCCTCTTCTGCAAATGAAGTTTCTCGATTGCTCCTGAGGTCACTCCTTATTGTAATTCCTTTCAAATATGTACATTTTAGATAATGTTCAAACGGCCATTCAGCTTCATTTATCATTATTGGTGAATAATCTTGCAGAGCAAGCCAGTCACACTGATTCTGCGACCAGATTGTGCTTTGCCAAAAGAAGTCAAGGAAAACGGGGAAATATATGCACCAGAAGGATTCCTTTCTCGGAATTTTTTTGGGCCTTCGCACTCCATCATGCAGTTCAAGGAGGTACCCCATAGACTGCATTGTTCTGCTGTGCCCTTGCATCTTGCCTTTTTTTTCTTTTTTTTTTTTTTTTTGGAGGTTTCAATACGTATTTATACCAGTTGAAGGCTGCCATTGCCAACATGTCATGCTATGGAACAGTCATTGCTTGAAGTAGCCTGCAGGATTCTAGTAACATAGGCAGAAAGCTTGGCTTTGGCCTTCTTGATTGCCAAAGGCTATTTTAGCTTCTAGACACGTTTATGACTTGGAAAAGAAAATGAAGAAAGGGGAGAAGAAATCTTAACACTTATAGATTACCTTACAGATCATTAGCCAACAACTAGTTGATGTGTTTACTTATTTGGTGATTGCAGAAACAAATGGCAGGAACCAGAGCGAGAAATTGATTTTACATCTTGCCAGCCACCATGAAGCTCATACCTAGCCCAGACCTCCTCTCAAGGCATGCACTAATCTTAATTTTACCTTGATTGTTTGTCGGATCTTCCAAAAATTTTGCTGCTTCTGACCTAGGTTGGTTATGAAATCCAAGATACTGGCACACTTTAGATGTTCGTATTGTGAAAGTATATGGCTGAACCAGGTGTACATGGTAGTGGTTAATCTCAATGTTCCAGGCTTTCCAACCAATTTTCATTTCTTGTAATTCTTTTTTTTTTTTTGTAAGCATTCTAGTGGAGCAAATTTAATTATGCTGACATATTTCAAATTGGCAGCTTGAGTAACAAGCCATTGACACAGTGATGAACAAGCGTTTGAGAAACATAAAGCTTGGTGAATGATTAGGGCAGCAATACAGTGTATTCTTGTAAGAACTTTTGACCATGTACTTTTTCCTGATCTATTCATGATGTGATGCAGGCTTGTCAGGGCAGTCCAGCATTTGTTATGTTTCAATCTTCTGTTTTTCGTTTCTTATAGGTTTCTTTCAAGTCCAGAATGAAATCGAGTGGATAAAGGTACTCTAAATGGTTCTATATGAAGCAAGCTAGATGTCAAAATGTCAATCAAATTTCTCCTAATGTCGGTGTTCTTTGCCGTTCTTGACTTAATTGCTTTGGCAGAACACATCTTGTTAAGTGTTGAAAGAGGCTGTGCTGTGTATTTTCAAATGGCACATTAATTCCTGGCCTCTGGAGACGTGTCTCAGCAAGTTTCATGACGACTGTTAGCTACCTAATTGGAAAGGTTGTGGCAGACAAAGGTATGCATATGATCATTTAGCTTCCTTGGCTGTCCTAGCTGAATATAGCTAAATATGCAATAGTTCAACACTGATGCCGGTCGAAGCAGAAACGCAAACACATCAAACTCATTGTATTGTGTGCTAAGTTGATTATGACCGTCTGAATGCATATAACTGGCCTGTTAGAATTGCCTATGGATTCATGGTGATGAAACTCTTTACCAACTAACCCAGGACATGGGACCTTCTTCGGTGTGTTTATAGGACATGATCTAGCTGTTGCAGATCAACAGAAGTCATTCATTTTCATATCCAATAAAAATATTACCGAACAGGCATGGAAGTGGTTCCTTGACGGCTTTGGTCCCATGTCTGGGGGCAACCATATGATGCTTATAAAATGACTCCACATCTTCGGTTTTGATTTTTAGGAATGTTGACGTATAACTGAGCCCTTTAGTTCATAAAAAACCATTTTTGATATGGATTAGAGGTGTTATTCTGCTGTACAATGCATTTTGTTCATCCCGTGGCTGTCCTTGTAGTGATGTAAGATTGAACGATAAGACTAATGCAAATCTACGTGAAACTGAAAACTAGTTTGATCAATGAAATTTCTCATATAACTGCATTACATAATCGGCAGACAAACATTGTTTTCACAATTTTACTTTCATACACTCCTTAGCACAGATTTTTTGTTTATTTTGTTGCAAATATTGCTCCTCAACTATTTTCAACCATTGAAACTGCAAGACTTGACCAACAATATTTTTTAGCTTATTTTTTTTTGCCATTCTACTAAAAATAATCATTTAGCTTAATTTCCCAATTAAAATAAATTCTATATATCTTTACATGAAAATCTATAATTTCTACTTTAAATCCGCTGTCGTCCAAATCAAGGACACGAATTAAACCCACTTCCAAATCACCTCTTCCTGCATGATTAACGGCTCCAACATTATAAAACGAGTATTCAAAGCCTTTCACACTCGTTTCTTCCACAAAATTGGCTTCTGGCCTATCCAAGATATTGTGTTTCCCTCCTGAAATCTCCATTCAAGCTCCCACAAGTTCTTAATTGTTACAAAACTTGAACAACTCATATGCCTTGAGTCCAACAATTCAATTGGTTGTCCTACTTTTCCTTCGCCACGATTGCCGCCATGTCCAACCAAAATGGGAATATAAAATGCTAATGGAATAACAAAATCTATTGAGCTCCAATACAATTTTTTTTTTTTTTTGGTGTAGAAAAGCTGAAATAAAACTAGATTTAGGTACAAAAACTAAATAGGAATAAGATAATTTGGATAAGAATTGCGAGAGAATCACTGTTGTTACTAAACATTAATATTTCAATAAACTAACACATATATAAAATCTATTGGGCAATCAAATATAATATTCTCACCTCCGAACACCCGTCTTTGATGAGATTTTGGGCATTTTCCAAAGCGCTGAGAAATCTAAGTACTATCCTCAAGTCTTGACCAGATTATGGCCCTGTCTACAGGCGCATAGAAGCCGAGCTTGACGACGGATAATGAATAGATTATAAAACAACTGCAGGGATGTGGTGGATTTAATAGATTATGAAACAAACATCCGCAAATATGTGAGGCGACTGTCTACACAACAGAAAAGATTCAACCTTCCGCAGAATGCTGACAAACAACTGCTAAAACAGCTGAGAGAAGAAAAATGGAAGAGTCATGGTTAGGCTACATGCATAGAGGTGGACGTCACTGTTCCCCCACCCCCCAACCCCACCGTTGGAGGTGATTCACAAGGTGTTATAGTGTGACCACAAATGGTTAACGGTGAGGGTCAGAGTAATAACACAAAAGCTACCCTTTTGCATTCACATGCTTCCTTCCTGCAGCACATAGTCTACATGAGAACGATGGTAACACTCACTGAATGCTCGTGGTTAATGGAGCCTTTTGCCAGATATGGATAGCCGAGGAAGACAGTCCAGGCTTCCCCAGTTTTATCTTAGCCAGTGGAACCCAAAGGCAAAAGGTAACAGAACAGAAAGCTAGTGCCAAGAAAGGCCAACAAAGGGCTGCTTTTCTAGTGAACCAGGGCGGAATTTAACCAACCAGCTCTCAATGAATTTCTGGCCCCCAACCACAAAACAAGAGGTTTCACTCCTCTCTTCAGACTTTTCATATGGGCCCAACTTGAGCAAAATTAAAATGTGCTTTTTCCCCCACTTTTCTGAAGTGTATATGCATGCATATGTGTTTTCTTAAGTGGCGCATAGTCAGTACCTCAACAACTGATTATAAGGAGGGCTCTCATGCAAACCACAAGCAAATGCAAAATCCCTTGTCACATGAAATGGCTGGCCATCAATAGTTGTGGCTTTTCCTTGTCTTCTTCAACCTCCATCAAAGCTTCAGCTTTTATTTCCTGAACCCGTTTGTCCCAAATGCCATCTATGAGCTTCCAAGTCTCATCACTGACAATTTGGGTCTGGTCACGAAACAATTTGGAAGACAGACCCAGTGACAAGGGTCAGCATTTGTCATGCAATAAAAAAATTAGTTTGCAAGGAATAATGAGAATAACAAAAATCAGAGAAATTTATTTACCTCCATTGGGCGAGGTGCACCAAAGGTTGAAAATCCCACATTTCCAGGTGCAAATGTAACCCTCCCAGGAAGTGTGATCCCATGGATCCCCCATCGTCCAGCATAAATTAGAGCTCCATATTCATCAATCGGGTTTACAGCGGGCTGGATAATGAGCAATGGAATAAAGGTTCTAAATTTTAGAAATAAAAGTTCACCTATAGCTACCAATTACAATTTCCATAAGAGTTACTACTCAATCTAGATAATGCTAACTCGACACAACAAATAAGGATAACAATCATGAAGCGATTTCCTAAGTGCTTGAGTAAAAGAAAATAACAATTATTATTGTCACTATTCTAAGTGGCAATAGAGAACAACTGTTCTAAATGTTCAATAAACCTACCATGACAACCAGATTATAAGCTGAGGCAATGAATCAAAACAAGCAATACCAAACTGCAATGACAAAGAGTGTTCCAAGCATATTTTTCAAGAGCTTTACAGCAGATTTCAAGATCTTAACAGCAGAGAACAAAAGGAAACCAACAACTACTAATCATTTTACAAGTTTTTAGCTCACATTAGTTACATGTTCATGCTGCAGAAAGAAGAGTTTTGTGATGCCAAGAGGAGACAAAAAAAAAAATAAAAATCTTCCAAGTGCCAAAAACTCACTTGAGGTATTCGAGGAGCTCTTTTGTATACGTTCCAAATTTCCGCAGCATTGATCTTTCCGTTCTCAAGCAATATATCTAAATGAAGTGATGTCATAAAGCCAGCATATAATAAATATGTGCAGTGAAAATGCAAACTTTGCACACAAGTTTAATCTAATGACCAACTCAAATAAACATAATTTTAACACTCTGAGTCATGGATTCAATGACTCAAAAGCTTAAGAAAATCAACTAAAACAACCTGTAATTGTCTCCACAGCTGAATGGTATTCCCTAAGCACTAACAAACATTTTTCCACAGCATACCGCATGTATTCATCCCTAAGTACTTCAAGTTTGGCAGCAAGCTGTTCCAGATATTAAAATCCAAATGAAACGCTGGTTAGCTAAAAAATATATGTGCCTTGTAATGGACAGAAAAATTTGAAAAAAGAAAAATTCAGCACATCAATATTTACATTGGGAACAAGATCACTATGATTCCTGTAGATGCATTCCCAAAAGCTGTCATTCCAGTCTGCAGAATCAAAAACTCTGCAAGCCTTGAAGCCTCTAATGTAGCATTTGCAGATATCCAACACAAATTGTTTGCCCCAAACATCTCCTCCTCAATCACTCGAGCTGCACATTAAAGAAGTCAATGAACAGAGACAACTGCCAACATACATGGAAGAAGGCTACAACTTCTGTTCAAGTCCCTGAAAATCAAACATTACACCTGAAACAAAATCCTTGCATTCAGGAAAAACAGTTTGGTCATGGAAGAAAATAATGGTACCTTTACAGGATACACTCTTTGAAATAAGTGATGCTTCTTCCAGTTACAAGTCATATTCAGAGAAAAAGAAAGTTTCAATTTTCCAATTATGCTTAACCACAGTGTTTCCCTTCATGCAAGGCATCTTTCAGTATGCTCCTCCTTACAGTTCTACATTTTTCCCCTTTTTCTTGTTTGATTCTCGAGGTGTTGACAAGGACATTGAGAAAGAGGTCTTCATTCATTTAGGTAACCACTTTCATGCAACTCTCTATTGAATGAAACAAAAAGTTTGGGGAACAAATAACGTATCTTAAAGCATGTTGCACATCTTATGGCAATAAGAAAAATGTCATTAGCCACATTAGGCAAGATGAAACTATGAAATCTCCAATTTTCAGAAAGCAGTAAAAGTTTCTTGAGCAGATAGTAAGACTGTTACCAAGCCATGCAACTAACTCTCTTCTCTCTTTTTATCTACTTTATCAAAAGCTTTGGACTGGTTTGTAGGCATAAAGATCCATGACAATCTAGCTAATGCTGAAGTTTATAATTAAGAACAAGATTTATGTATCTTACGAGCACATGCACGCACTATGGAGTCCACATAATCTGACTTCCTTTTGAAAACATTGCCCACAATTTCTGCATAGCGCATATTTGGCTGGCTCGAAATAGAATTTATATCCGTCTGCAGAAGATACATTTAAGTTTGTATATCAAAACAGTCAAAGACTATGGCAACAAATGTATACTTCCAATAACCTCCATGAAAGGGCGATAAGGATCAGGTAAGTAGCATGCAAGAACTGCAACAGCTGCTTCTCGGTAAGCCAATCTTAGTTTTAATTCCTCTGGAATTTGGGTGCTATCTTCTTGTCCCGTTTCAAATGTGCCCTTTTGCTGCAAAATCACATAATAAACTCAGGAAAATGAAAATGCAGCACTCAAACTAAACAACAGTTCCCATGTGAAGTAATACATTCTCGTATACCAACCCACCAAAGAGAGAGAGAGAGTACTAACCCTTTTCAAAGCCTCTAGAAGTTCTTCTTGTCCAATGTAGTCTAAATCCTTCCTGGCAGTCAATATTCCGGCCTCATTCCTGCCATTCATTTCAGAGAATGTTAACCACTCTATCCTGATATTAATGCAACAGGATATTCTGAACTAGGAATTGAGTACAGTATATTCTGCAGCTCTGCCCCAGTGAAATTTTCAGTAAGCTCTGCAATTTCTTGCAGTAAAGTCTCCTTTTGATCCTCTGAACGAAAGAATTTATTTCTAGCATGCACCTGCCAAGTTAAGTCTCAATGCCTAAAATGTAAAATTTAGGAAGTTAATCTGAAATATTTTCACGGTAAGAAGCAAACCTTCAATATAGCTAATCTACCATCTTTAGATGGCAAACCAACTCTTATGATTTTGTCAAAACGACCCTTCCTCAAGAGAGCTGGATCAAGAATATCAAGTCTGTTTGTTGCGCCTATAACTAGCACCTAACACATCCAAGTTCAGTGATTGATTATAAACAAATTACTCTTTTCAGTTAATGTTAAATATATAAAGGCATACCTGTGATGTAAATTCTTTGAATCCATCCAACTCAGTTAATATCTGAAGAAGACCTTGCTCTCTCTCTGCACCACCCTAAAGAAACAATTACATGTTCAAGCCATTTGCAAGAATTCCACAGAGAGAGAGAGAGAGAGAGAGAGAGAGAGAGGGAGAGAGAGAATAGAGAGGCATATATCCCAGTTTTAATACAGAAGTCATTTGTCTATAGACTGAGATCTGACAGAAAGTTATCATCATGCTTCCCAACACAAAATTGATGCATATTGTAAGTGGAATATATATCCTAGCTTGTACATCTCATTACCAGAAATGAATTAAAGCGAGCAACAAAGTAAGCTATCTAACCCCACCAATATCAGGTCCACCACGCTTACTGCCAATAGCATCAATTTCATCAATAAAGATGATGGAAGGAGCAAATGATCTGGCGCTAGCAAAGAGGTCCTTCACACGAGATGCTGCCACACCTACAAACATCTAAAACTTCAACTTTTAAAGTCAGCCAGTTTCCCAGGGTTTCAAAAATTCCAAATAGCTTGTATGTAACATATACAAGTAGTTTCATCACAATGTGTAAGCCTGAACTTATTGCAGTTTGAACAATAAATAAAGCAAGCAATTCAATTATCATACAATATAACAGCACATCAAACAAACAAATGATGCAGCAGTTTCAGAGGCAGTTGATTTCAGCAGAAGTGCTAAGAAGAATGATGGTATAAATGCAACTTTGGAGAGCAGAGATAAAAAGTTGAAGCTTCAAGAAGGAAATAGTATGAAATGGAGGCTGGCAACAGAGAGCAACCAATACCATAAACATAAAACAGCAAAACATGCAATTAAAATCAGATGTGTTTTAGTGGGCATGCATTGTACATGTTCAACAAACAATAACTTATTTGCTTTAACATTGAAATCATTCAGTAGTCCATTTGCACATTGTGTAGAAGTGACAAGAAAGATGATAAGATCACCCAAACTTATCACGGGCATTTTAGGGCTTGTTAGAACAAAGATAGATGGTTTTTCCACCTGCAATTTAACCAATGTCTGTCTGATTGCATAAACATCCAAGGTGATATAAAATTTACAGCACAAGAGAGAGAATTGTGAAAGAGTTGACCCAATTATCTATTTCTTTTTTACTTCTGGTTTTCTTTTTCTATGTCTTTTAACTTCACAAAGGTAAATTGTCACAAAACCAGGTATAAACAGGCACTGAGGAGTCCTGTCCATACATGCTAACACACCAACTTAACAGTATATGAAGACAATTAATCAATACACCATTAAACAATAATATATAAGCTCATCAATATATTTGTTAATTATTGTCACTGTCACCATCACTATCACTATTGTCACCAACTTATCCTCACTTTTCATGTCACAGGAAATTTCTCAACTTGATTACATCCCTAAGTTATCATCATCCACAATTGTGAAGGGCAATGTAAGGGCCAGACAACTAATTTGCATCTGCAGAATGGTCATTCTATGAAGCATGGCCTTAACAAGCTTTGAAGGATCTGACATTCTGCAGGGACATGCAACATCCTAAGTCCGAAGTGGCTACCTCCCCTACAGTTTCTTATTTGTTTATTCTGTTTTCAACAGAGACTAAGCTCTCACCTCTACAAAATCTGTGCCATTTGCTGCAAAGAAAGGCAGTCCTGCTTCACCAGCAATAGCTTTAGCTAGCAGTGTTTTACCAGTTCCTGGAGGTCCATGAAGAAGGACACCTTTTGGACAATAAATACCCTTGTCCTGGAATTCTTCATCATTCTTTAAAATTCGTACAATCTCCTGTAGTTCTCCTTTTATATAATCCTGGCCAGCAAAATCATCAAATGCGACACCAGTAGTTTCTTCTGCTGATATAAACTTTGCCCTGATTGAAAGGCAGTAAAAAAAAAAAAAAAAAATTAGGCTCCAAGAGTTTCATTGGAAAAATCACCCTAATTATGTTCACAACAGATTTATTCCATGTTCTCATTAGTTTGTTGCTACAGTAGACATGACTATGAAGATCAGGCAATCTTCCATTACTGAAAGCTCAACTATTAGGCAGAACCCTTGTTGTGCTTCTAAATAGGACCATTTGGAAAAATATAAAAATAAATAACACTAGAAACAGGAGTCTGGTGCACATGAATAAAGCTTCAAAGCAAAGGAAAGGTATAATCATGATAGGATTTGTTAAAGATCAGTGCAAATATGTACAGGGAGGTCTTCTATATCAAGGATTTGTGTGTGTGTGTGTGTGTGGTGCAGCAGCTGGCTTCAAATGTATGGAGCCTTCTGCATTCGAGGGGCAAGGGATGGTTTGAAATGTATCGACCTTTCTGCAGTCCCCCTTCAAATGCAGAAAGATCTCCATGACTTAAACTTATGACCTCTAGGGACAGTTTTTATAAGCTTCTGTGGGTACTTAGCTGCTCATTAACACATCATTTCTTCCATTTAGTTTCAGAATTTGCAACACCCCACTAAATCCAGGACCGCATATTTCAATTCCAGACTCCACTAATCTAATTGGTGCACAACAATAACAAGGTGAAGCATAAAATATAAAACTCAAAGAGACTCAAAGCACAGCAAATTTGGGAACTCCAATGATTAAATATTGCATGGTTGCATTTACAAAGTGCAGATTCACACTTCCACTAACCTACTCTTGCCCAGCGACCCAAGTGCATGGCGCTTGAGAGGCTGGCTAACTGTTTTGCTTGGTTTACCCAAATCACATGGTATCAACTTAGCATAAATTGGTCTCATCATATTGTCAATCCAGAGATATAATGCAACAGAGAGAGCAAGCCGCATAGCCCATATGACTGCAGTTGCAACTGTAGAATAGACTTCTGCAGGAACTGTGTCCACATTAATGACATCGACATTCACTATTTGTTGGTGCAACTTATGCCAAACATCATTCCAACAATCAATTGGCATACGGTCAACAACATGGCGCCGAAAAACAATCTCCTTTGCTTTATTCTCTTTTGCTCCCTTCAGTTTCCCATCTCTGTAGTATGGCAGGATCACTACAAAAATAAGCAATGCATTTTTGTTGAAAATTTTAATCAATCTTTCTTTAGTTGCATATTTGGTGCAGGAAAATGCACTAGAAGAGTCAGCTAGTTAAAGCATGAGTGGATCAATGCTTGAAAAAATCAATTGACTAATTCCGATGAAAAATTTAAAAACTAGCAACAATAGCATGGACAGCTGTGTAACCAAGAAGCCACTTAAAAGTTACAGTCAGATACTACACAATCTACATAACAGGGACACCAGAAACAAGTAGAGAAATGCTACAAGAAGTAGTAGAAAAACATTACCTTAGCCTAAAGACTCGACAGGATGGTAGGATGCCGAAAAAAAGAAAAAGCATTTGATTAGAAGAAGACATATAATATGCACAATTTTATTTACCTCTCGGCCTAAACATACTCAAGAATCAAAGTCCTTGAAAATGAAAATACAAATTGAGAAGCAAAGCATTCACCGAAAATGCAAACAACCACAAAACCTAAACAAGAGTAAACACCAATTAAAAACACAAAAAGGAAGCAATTGAGACTTTTGAGAAGACCTGAGACAGTCTGGCCATAATTGGAGTACTCCATGAACTGCACATTATTGGAGTTGAGAAGACTCAAGAAATCACTGAAGTTAATCCGATGGGAGTTCTCCGGGTCCCACTCCGTCCCCTTGAGCTTCCCTCGCAATGCCAACAGGGACCTGCTCCAGTTAGAAGCCAAGACCAACTGCCTTTCCAGTTGTACATCAGCTTTCCTCTCCAGCTCCTCCAACTTGCCAATCCTTTCCCTCTCCGCCTCTCTCAATCCCTAAACAACAACGACGACGACGACGCCTAATCGAAACCCTAAGAAACCAAAAGAAAAAAAGAAAAAACGAAAAAATGAAAGAGACAAGACAACACCTCGAATAACTGAGTGGACTGGGAGTCGTCGTCGTCGCCGTCGTCTCGTCGTGCTTCTACTGAGTTGGAACTCGAAGAGGCAGCAGCAGCAGTGGATGCAGAAACAGCAGTAAATTTAAATTTGAGCTTCGGACAAGAATGGTTGAGCATTCTGATGGAAGAGCATAATTTGGAAGTTGTTCTAGAAGCAGATAACGACTGATTTACGTGACATAGGGGTTTTGGAAACTGCATGCAATCAAGAGGCTTTTGAACCAGAGATTTCATTGTTTATTGTTTTTTTTTTCCTTCTTTTTTTTTTTATCCCTTCTTTCTTAATTCTCTGGTTTATTGCAGCAAAATCGGAATGGAAATTCCTCCCAATTTCGGCTCTTAGCCCGCCACCATTTCTGCTTCTGATACGCCGGCCTTTGCAGCTCCGTTGCCTACGCGCCGCGAATGGATATCTTCTTTTGTGTGCAATGGGGGAGGTGGTGGCTGATCAGTATAAAATCTAACGGTGTCGTTTTCTGTTTTTTTTTTTTTTTTTTTTTGACTTCTTTTCCCGTCGGATTCATTTGCACTCCACGTGTCATTTAATCCTTGCAATAATTTTGTTACTCAATTTCACGATATCAAAAGCACAAGAAAGAAAAAGAAGAGAAGAAAAAAGAAAAAGAAAGAAACTTTTGTTTAAGTGATAAGATTTTATTTTCTCCTCAGTCTCATCTTAAGTATATGTTGCCACGGAACATGAAAACTATTATTTGTTATTTAAATTATTTTTTTATTCAACTAAATTCTATTGCTTCTATTATATTACATATACAAATTATTTGCCCATATTACTTTGTTTTCCATTTTTTTTTCTTTAATTAAAAAATAAAAAAGGGGTGGGGTGGCAAAAACTAGAATCATTGGACCAACTAAGTAAGTTCACCATTATAGATATTCATAGCATCATGACACTTAAGAATTTCAAAGATAGGTTAGGGTTAGGGAAAGATAAAACAACTATTAAATAAAAATGAGTATTACACCAGGCAAAGAAAGAGAGAGGGAAAATGTAAAGAGGTGGAAATGGTTTGGGGGCAATTGTGGGTGACGCATATAAGGTTTAATTAATATCTTTTTGTTAGCTATAAGTACAAAACCTTAATTGCTAGGCTATCTTATTGTATCTATGTATTCATTTTGACCTATCATAGCATCTGATTACATGTCTGACATAACTTAGCACAGAAACATCCGCCCCCACCCCACCTTTTTTTTTTTTTTCCAAGAGATTCTTTATGTTATCTGTTTATATATATTGCAATTTGGTTGGATTTTAGGTGGCATACGGCGCAGAGCAAGAGGCATCATAAACTCCAGCGCCGAAGATATAAGCTGGAGCCTCATTCGGGCGAAACGGCACCGCCCCCACCCCACCAAGTAAGTTTGTATTGTAAGACACAAACGCCCCTTGTTATTCTGCATTGCCAAGAATAATAGCCTTATGTCGTCACTAATTACAAAGGTTTAATAGTAGTAGTAGTAGTACGTAAAAAAAAAAAAAAAAATCAATTTTAAGGTACATTTTTCATTTATACAAATATGATTCCTACTTCTTACAACCCCCAAAGCGCCCCCCCCCCCCGCCCCCAAAAAAAAAACAGAGAAAGAGAATAAAAAATCATAGCCTTCTAACCATCAAACCGTCCGTTCACAAAATGCATACACACACATAGCCCCCCACACTGCATAATAGAACCCAAAAGACAGGCCGGCGATGAAAAGCGGGGGAAACCAATGCCAGACCAACGAATTTGCACGCCAGAAAGAAAGAAGTGCGGCGGCAGAGGAGGAGGCGGAGTACTTTAAGACGCCCCTAAGCATTAGATGCATAAATTTGATGGCTGTAAAAAGAAGGGGGGGGGGGGTGAAAGGGAAACGGAGGGCCAAACCACGGCATAGCTCCCGGAGTAATGTACCATGTCACAAAGGATATTCAAAAGAATCGTGGGCATTTTGAGTAATGCACCGCCTCTCTCTCTCTCTCTCTCTCTCCTGGTGGAGTCTATACCAACAATTAGATGGGGCAAACAGAAATTCCCAAACAAAAAAGCCGCATTAAAAAAATCTACAAGTCTGGGATTGGAATTGGAAGGTTAGCTTACCCTTGAGTCAAACAACCGAGTCAAACAGCGTATATCGTTCTACCAACTTCATTAGCATAATAAACTCACATTAAATTATGAGCTTGCTCAGTATGACAGTATGAATTGGAGGTTCTTTGTTTCATTTGTCCTTCTGCAGTTTGCCCACATATGCCTGCAACAAACATTGAGAAATAGACGAATAAATATGCAAAGAAAAACCATAGCTTCGCTAGCATGGACAAGCAAACATGAAACACTCTTTTTCTTTTTTTTTTTCTTTTTTTTTTTTGGTACTCAACAAGCAAGGTGAATCTGAAGCAAAACACTGGATATTAAATCTTCTCACTTTCTTTTCAATCAAATATGATGGGAACTAGAGTTCATCCATTCTGACCTGTATAAGTTTTGTCAGCTTTGGCTTTGCGAATGACAGGTATTGCTCTATTTTCTCTTGTGTTTGTGGAACATTAGAACCCTGCATTGTGCCAGTAACTTTGTCAACCACTTTCTTCACTATATTTTTGTAAGCATCTTTGCTCATTTGACCTTCCTTCCACTTAGGTTTCAAAACCTCCTTCACAAACTCGACGAGTGCAAACTTGAAGGCACGAATCCCCTTCACGTCCTTGCTTTTCTTGTTCTCATCTGGCTTTCCATCTCCATCATTTTATCTAAGGGATCATTCTCTTGGGCATTCCTCAACTCCTTTTCTACTTTTGCGCTCTCCCTTACAGCCACCCCATTGCTTTCCTTCATAACTTCTGATTTTGTATCTGGTTCCTGCAAATCTGGTGGGTACCCCTCATTGTGAGGTTCTCCTGAACTGCAGAGCACGTTATTATCACCATCATTTAGTGCACCAGAAGAAGATGGAGTGGGCAAGTTTTTCGATGACATTTCTTGCTTTCCATCAGCAATGCTGTTTTGTCCAATGGGAACAATTCTGCAATCATGCTTCTCAAGCTCAATGCTATCACATATGGGATCATACTGCTTCTGTGGTCCAACAGCCGGACTTGGCTGAACCATTGCTGCAGATTCTGGTTTAACACACCCCCCACCAGCAGACAGGGAAGGTACATCCGCACCATTATGGGAACCATGAGCAGCAAAATGTTCCGGAAGCTGCTGTTTATTTGCAAGTAACTGAACCAGAGAGGCCTGAATGTCAGTGGCAAGTTGAGCCAGCTGCTTACCACTCACCGTGTTTGGACCCATTGGAATTCTGGAACTCAAATTGTCAACATTAGCTCCCCCAGCATCTGGCTTGTTAGCCCCTTCATTCTGAAGCAGTGACTGGTGTGCAGCATCGACCATATTTCCGACTCTTGGCAAGCTAGCAGAATCTGTTACCTGACTTAGTCCAATCACCTTCAAGCTTGGAAGTGGTAAAGCGTTGGAACTTGGGCCATTTTGGTTAAAGATTTGTGATGCAAGGGAGTTGGCAGAAACATCTATATGACTAACGGTTTTTCTGGTCACAGCTCTGTCATCTTGTGGGAAGACAACAGCATCAGCCTCCCTTGAATTGTAGTCATGCTGACGAAAAGATTTTTCATGAATCCTTGATCCAACTGCAACAGCATCAAGCACTCTACCGGAAGCATCTTGAGTTACTCCTGCTTCAGAAGTACATAAAGGAGCATCCTGTCCTTTTTCAATATAGCTTGAAGGTTGCAACCCAGGATTCCATTCAGGAGACATTTCCATGTCACCAAGCCAATTCTCTGCAGCTCTCTGCTCCAGAGGACCCATGCTATCATCAGCTTTATCCATCTTCCACTGAATGGTGCCCTCTTTGTCATTCTCAACTGTTTTATGATCAATTATTCTCTTGTTCTCATCCAGAATGTGGCCCCTTCTGTCCTCCATAGACCATGTATCAAACCTTGGATCAGAGGCACTCATTCTTTCACTTTTATAATCACCTATCTCTGCAGCATGTGAAGAAGTGGCTGTATCGCTCCATTTTGGGCCATTCCATGTTTTTGCCACATCGTCTGAATCTCTGCCCAGAAGCCACTTATCATTTCGTGACCTGTCAGGGCTTGCACGCGTCTCAACTTGATGAGAAAACCTGCAGTATTTTCCATTTCGACAATTACCTGCAGCAAAAAATTTGCAGGGAATATCAGCTGTTCTGCGGGTTTCACGCTCACTGCGTCTGTCGGGAGATGCATCTCTGTTCCTCCTGTCATTGTCTCTGTCTCTGACCACCCCATTTCTGTACCATAAGCCAGATATATCAGGAGTACTATCATGGGGAAACCTGCAGGAAGCACCTCTCCTACAGTTGCCCTTGAGGAAATCATTACAACAATCAACTTGTCTTCCACCCCCTGCAGAGTAATCCCTGGTATCAGGGGGGCTGGAATACCTTGACATTACAGGTTTTCTGTGTCTTTCCCAACTATCCTCATGCCGCTGGTGAAGAAACTCACAATGACTGCCTCTCCTGCATCTCCCAATGGAAAAATCCTTGCACAATTGATCTGATAAGCTTGATCTGCTTCTACTTCGGTCATATGCTCCAGATTCTCTACTAAATCCATGGACTGGACTCCTGCTCCTGCTCCCGCTTGGGCTCCTAGGTCTGCAAAGCAACCAGAAGCTGGATAATACATCAACAAAACAAAATAATGCCTCTGGGGCATCTGATATAAAGTTAACTTGAAGTTATGCAACAATAACTTGTACTTTTTTTTACATTTTTTTTTCCTCCAGTCTGACAAGTAACAAGTACTATTCAAAAATGGGGGTAAAGCACTATATTTACACTTGTAAATAGGCAGTATACCAAACACCACAGGCTGCAAAAAGCCAGAAAAATCTTAAGTCAAATCAAGAATTGAAAGATTTGCATGACTACCTACACAACCATGAACTGGATCACAAAGAGGGCAGTTGCAATATCACAGAGAGTAACATATGCTAACTAGATAATCCAACCTTCTTGATCTTTTCCGTTCATTTTTGGGAGAGTGGTGAGGGATTTGCTGTCTCCAATCATCCAGACCAGGAGACATTCTCATCCCGTAGCTCTCATTTACATCCCATTTAGTCATGGCTTTCAAAGCTCTGTTATGGTCTTCATCAATTGCATCATCCCTACGAAAGTTTCTTCTACCAGACAAAGTTTCCACAGAGGAGCACTTCGGGTGATCAACAGCAGAGTCAGGGGAAGCCCAGCCATGGCATGATTCCTTGTCATGAAAAGATGTGCCCGATCTCCCAATCCAAGCATGGTCTTGTAAATTTTCAAATGAACTTTGGGACTCTTCCTTCAAATCCCACTTAGAATCGCGTTTTCTGCCATTCCCACTCATTGCACAAAAGCAACACCACTTTCTCTCAGTCAAATGCAGTAGAACCTGAGAGAAGGGAAAAAGCGAAAATATTCATAAATCTTGATGATAGCAAACATTCCCAATTGACATTTTGCCCATCCTGATTCTATTTTAGTTAGCTGCACAAAATATTCATCAAACTCAACAGTATTCCAATTTCCACATTCTAGAAATAGCATACATTGTGAGATGATAGGATGGAGGATAACTACACAAAAAGATATGGTTATCCTACATGCAGTATGTCCTGCACGTAGAGAAGTTGGAAGTCAATCCTACTAAGCATCTTCCATTCCAGCTAGTAAAAAAGTATAATCAGAGAGGAAAGGTGAATAGTAAGAGCATTTATATTTATAATATTAACAAATGCAGAGTGGTTAACATGCAAGATGGTTTTTGGACAGAAAAACACTATTTATAGTAGTTTGTCCAGAATACCATTAGCAGTTTAAAAATACAAATATTCATACATGCATAGTTAAGTACATGTATAATTTTGTACACCCAAAACAATCTTCTCTAATTCAACTTAATAGCACATAAAAATTGCATGTATTGTTATGTGTTTCCCATTTTTCCTTATTAAATAGGACCAAGGAGAACTTTGAAATTTTTTCTTTTTCATTTGGATCAATAAACAAATTATTTATATCTATCATAAAACCATTCCACCCAAAAGCTTAAACTATTGAGTGAGACCCTAAAATGAATCATATATTAAACTCTAATATGCCCTCTCACATGAAAGCCCAACTTTTTTGGGCTAGAAGCATGATCAAACAAGACTCTCTTGGGCTCCAAAATTCACAATTAAATGTGAAGGCAGTATGATTCAAACTCATGATTTCTAGATCAAGAGGGATCTGATATCATTTCATGAAACCATTTCACCCAAAAGCTTAAGTTGCTGAGTGATGTCCTAAAATAGATCATCCATTAAACTCTTAACAATATCCACACCAACATAACATTGCCCTTGAACTTTAAGCTCAAATTTAATCACTCGCACATGTCATTGCACATTTTCATCGTAGTTCAAGGCTTTAAGCAGATTTATACATTTGAAATACACCAAGACTTAATTAAATTTCCATTATTAGTGAATTCCTAGAAGAAAATCATGCTAGCTAGACAAATGGCACAACTTTGCATTTGCAAAAGTGGATATATATATATATGAAATAATCAAAAAGCACCTATTAGCCTTTTTGAAGCATGACCAAAAGACAGCTTTGAGAAATTTGAAGGCCCTTCAATGACTGTCACTCTAAAAGAAATCTAACATGACTAAACTAGGACTGGGAGGATTGAAACTAGAAAATGTTTCAGGCCAAGGGTTCCCCTTTAGCACATTGGACAATGAAGTTAAAATTCTGAACAAATAGACCCAAATATCAAACAAAGTCTAAACTGCCCACACTTCATCGCAAAGAAAAGTCCTGCTCTCTCTTTCTCCTAATCATCCACCTTGATTTAGTCCCCCTTTTAATTTGAACATTCTAGATCTCAATTGGACATGTCCAAACCAACCAAATGTCACTCATTGAGCTTGCCTCCAAAAATAGATACACCTATTTTGCTACTTTAATACACAAATCTTTCTATAAACCATAGAGTTAGAAAATTGAAATTCAATATTTATGTTTTTATGATACCTATTTTGTGTTACAATAAAAGATGACCAACTCTTAAATTTTTTGCAAAACTAGATAGCATATCCATGTTCAAGACAAAATGTTGTACTTAAAAAAATCCTTTCCAAAACTAATTTTATTAAGAATAGGAAGACATTTAAACAACATTGATTAAACAGGTAAAGAATTTCCCATGAACCATAATATACCATCACTAACTGAAACACAGCTCTTCCTTCCAACCTCAAAAATTCTGATGTGAAATCTATAATTACAATCCATTCAGCAAAGGAAATATAAATTTTAATGAAATTAAGAGTGTGAAATCTGGTTTAAGCTTAATTGAACAACCCTTATCAGGTAATTTTTAATCTGTATTTACCTGTAATTTTTTAAAAAAAAAATAAAAAACCACTACTTTTGATGGAAAACATCCAAATATCCTTTTGTGAACTATGTCCCATTTCTCATTTTTTAAAATCTGAAACCAGATATAATGCATCCATTACAAGAAGAACCACAAATGAAATGTCTGCTATTCCTTATCACCTTAAATCTCCCACTAGATAACACCAACATGAAACCACAAGAAATGGATTCTATGATTCAAGAGGAAACAGTAAAAACTGAACTGACTTATTAGTATTTGAATTTTTATTTTTTCTTCTTTTACATTACCAGAAAAATACCAAAGATGTGCCCTGCCTATTATTACTGATGTAATTCCATAAAATCTGAGGGCTAAAGTCCTCAATTGAAGGACTTCCACCAAATTTGAGAAAATTATACTTAGAGCACGCACAATGTAGGGACAACGATCAAAGATTACATTTTATAACTAGTTCAATAGACTATATCGAAAAAGTGTGCAAAGCACGATACACTCATGCAATAATGGGAACTTGTAAGAAATTCATTATGAAGCGAGGAGCTGAGTTCAAAGCCAATCCCCTCGCGAATACCAGTGCACATCAACAGGTGGTATGCACGCGATAACAGGAAATTTTCAAATGATAATTTAAAAAAAGAGAGGTCAGAGACCGTACTCACAATCCGCCGTGCCAAAGCCGAAAAAGGGAGTTTCCAATTGACAACAGATGGCAATCGCGCCTTTTGGAGACAAGCCGCGCAATGAAAAACGTCTACGCTATTTCCTTCCACACTGTATGCTTAAAGACCCGCAGAAATAACGTGCAAGCTTAAATCTTTTTCTTTATATGTATATATATATACAAATATAATCCAAAATAATATGAGAGTCTGGAGGGAGGGGGGGGAATACAAGAACAAGTTAAAACAAAAGGAAAGACTGCGACCCAATTAGCGATTTCAGCTGGATGTTTGGGCGGGCGCTTGATACCTTGAGTGAGAGGAGCTGGTTTCTGGGTCTCCTCCGAATTTAAAGATTTCGAAATACTGGCTAAGTAACCGTGAGTTGCTGACGCTGGTGGAAACAAACGGCTGCCAAAAGGCTAGTGGGGGGGGGGAATTCTTTATGCGTACTGGACGGGTTCTTGACTGTAGTCTGTGCAAGCGGCCGATTGGAGAGACTCCCTTAGCGCGGAGGCCATGGCAATTGAGCGTTTTAATTTTTAGGGAAAGAAGAGGTCGAAGTTGGCGTGGAAGTGAGATTAGTGAATTAGGTGTATAAGATGCGACGCCTAACGAATATGGTGGCAGCGGCGGTGGTCGGCTCGACAAGGAGGGTGGAGCTAGCGTCTCGACGGACGGCGGACGGGAGAGGAGGCGACTTGGTTAATGCCGGTTACTAACTGGTCTAGGTGAGGAGGGGTTTCTGATTTTGGGCACAGGGAAAGGTCTAAAGGCGTCACTTGTCATTGCCTTTTTTTTTTTTTTTTTTTTTTTGGTGACTTTAGGGCTGGGCCGGGTCGGGTCACTCTGTTTCGGCCATGTTCGGATTTAATTTTAATATATTATTTCAATTTTAATTTGATTGGTTAAAAAATATATATATTCTTTTAGAGAAAATCATGTGGGCATTCATTTTTTATATTAATAAAAATAATAATCTGATTACTTACCAAGAAATAGTTGTTAGGATATAAGATCCAGGATTACCTAAAAATCAAAAAAGTAAAAATGAAAAATCCAAGAAAAAAACATTTACTCAATGTAGAATAACATTACAGAGTGACTAATTCAAAACATAATCCTAACAATTCTCTAAATTGGCTTAAATTACGTGAGGCAGCATTCTCCAAAGCCTTATGCTTCCATGGTTTTCGATTTCTCGTTCATCCTTATGCTTTCAGTCATCCAGTCGCAATCTGTTTTTTTTGTTTTGTGCTGCTATATGGACCTACTTTTCACATTCAATCATCCACTTCTTTCTTATTACATTTACATTACTTATTAGCATCGATTGGAGCTCGGGGTAACTGCATACATAATTTTGCCTAGTCAATATTTGTGGATAGGGATTGTTGGCAACTATACTTTGTATACTAATTATAATACCTAAAATGGTGCGATGCATTAATTTAAGCATGCATTTCTATGGAAAAAGCCAAATGGGTAATGTAAATTTACTGTTATGAATATGTTGGAGAGAGAACAAATTTTGGTGCTGTCCTACACATAATTTTCCTTCATGAACATGATCTTTTTCAACCTTTTGTCACAAATCGATTTTTCAAACATAGTGAGGATGAAAGCTTCTCCTCTCTTGAGCATCTCTTTTTTTATACGAACATTCATCGTAGAAACGAAGAAGCTGAAGATAGATATCAAATTTTGTAATTAGTGTAACGAATACTTTCTAGATATCTTAGAGTAGGGTTTATCAAACTCTTAACTCCTATTCTTTGCATTCATCTTAATCCTACTTGTACTTTTATATCCAAACACTAATAATTGATGACTGTTAACCTGAAACCAATTTGTGAGATAAGATTATAAAACTAAGTATTGGGCATTAGAGTTCAAAAGCAATCACACTGACATTCTGTGACAATTCTCCGGCCTACAGTGCATCACTTGGTTCTATGTTCTGGTTAGCATGTGTATTATGTTTATTCAATGCCTTCGGCGGCTTGTGCCTATAGCTACCTGGCCACTGGTCGGTATAAGAGAATGCAGAGTTGTCGTCCCAAAAAAATTTCTTAACAACATAGCTTAAATGCAAAATTGCCAACACTAACACTGCAGAAGTAGAAATTGCAGTGCAACATAAAACAATATACCGCAAAATGGAAAATTACAATAGCATGAATTTGCATTAATAGATTGCAGCAACGTGGCTTGCAGCCTTGGAACAAAAAATCTGAAAAGTAATGAGTTAAAAAGACCAAATTTTTCATTAATTAAGTCGTTATATAAGCATAAGATAGAACAGAACTATTACTTGGTGCGCGCATTCCTTTACATTTTACGCAAAATTATAAGATAATTTATCAAAAGAGAAGCAGAAAAAGATAGAGAGCCAAATAGAAGAGAGAACAAGATATAGATAGAGAGAGCAAGAAAAGAAGAGAATGATGATGCTACAAGTTAGGCAATTGAACAACTGTTATCATTCCTTTCATTGCCATGCAGCTTCTATGCTCCTAAAATATCATACAATTTTGACCCAAAAATTATTGTACGATTGGGTGAACAACTTTATTAATCGACCTCAGCTGTGTATGACTATGCACGTATCTAACTTGATAGCACCATACCCACTCCAAAACCAGCTGCCATCTAGTTGCAGATCATCATCCATTCTCAAGGTCATTGATCGACTTTACAACTTCCTGATATGCATGGACATGCTTCTGCAACCACAAAGCAAAAATATTCAATAGAAGCAATAACTTCGTATTGTGGGGTTCATTGATCCCAATAGGCCACAGTATGTCCATCTTCTGGCTCTTTACCGAATGACTTAAAACTAAAAATGAAGTTATGCACCGCCTCGAGTTGTACATGCGGAATCTTCCTGTCATCTCATGCTTCCATGACTTGTAGCACCTGCACCCACATATGGTAGATGGCTCCAAAAATAAAGGAAGGAAAATAGAGAACAATTATGGTGAGTGTTGTATTCATAAACGACAGACTTGATACTACTTATACACATGTAAGAGTTTAAAATACAACTATTAAGTTTCAAATATTG
Source organism: Ceriops zippeliana (assembly GCA_037897445.1). NCBI lineage: Eukaryota > Viridiplantae > Streptophyta > Magnoliopsida > Malpighiales > Rhizophoraceae > Ceriops > Ceriops zippeliana. The sequence continues at coordinate 1,547,661 of JBAPLH010000056.1, read as the reverse complement.
CATACTTGTTCATTCATTCTGGCACAGTCGCATTGTGCCCGACAATATGGTCTGTCACGAAGATTTTCCCATAGAGGTAGTTTAACATCTTGCTTATGATTGATGGCTGCAACAGAAAAAGTAACCCGCGAGAACATGTTTTTGCTAATATCCTCGTGATTCTTTCTATCCTTCTTCTTCTTCAAGGTCACTTAAGGCCTTATTTGATATTTTTTAAAAAATATAAATTTGATAAAAGATAAGATATTTATATAATTGTTAGTATAATTTAAATTTTAAATTAAAAAATTCTTATTATAATAAATATGAATCAAATAATAACCATTAATTACAGTTCACGTACTTGATTAACAAGTAAATAAAGAATAATATAAATACATAGTCATTGATGACATTAATTAAGCATAGGTGACACATCAAAATATAAAGGAATAACATATACCATATAATTCCATTAAACTCAGCAATCTTAATAATTTCGTTTTTTTTTTACGATGACAATTATGACTAATTTATGGACGACAAGACAAACAAAAAATGCAATAATTCTCCCTGAATGTATGCTCTTTCCTTGCTAATACAATTGAGGTAATTAATCAAGCATATTAATCAACCTATGAACCTAACAAGTGTCAAAATAATAAAATATCAATTGACCAATAAACAATTGACAAAGCAATCAAAATTAAATATCATTAATCAATCAAGCAAAGACATATATCAAAGCACACATAAGTAACAGAGTAATATAGTATTAGTAAGGTACAATCATCCAAAAAAAAAAGTAAAAAGGAATTAAAAAGTTAAATGTTCAAGGTTATCAAAGTCATTAATCATATCTGTTTCCCTTTGGCATCATAAAAGATATTCATAATCAGGACTTTAATGCTTCCTTTTCTTGGAGCTCTTCTTAGATTAACCTTCTATCTTTAATAGTCTAAGGATAAAGGCAAAATTTTTCTTAATTCTTTCATGAAAATTTATAACTCTATTAGAATTTGATTTATATCAACCTTAAACTTATTCGTAGTCTTTTGAGGCTTGTTTACGTTCTTAGTTAAGAAAGTTATGTCAACATCGTTGTAGACCTAAGGAGGAGTTGATAATCTTGTTGGTGTTGGCATTATACTAGATAACTATTGACTTGATCTTTATTCTCTTAAAGGTGTAAGATACTTTTTTTCACTTTGTACCAAATGCATCTGTTTAAAAGTGGTGGTACTAATGAATTGACTCAAGCTAACATAAGAAAAGACTTATTTAATTGTATGTATACCTAACTTCTGAAGCAAGAAAAATATATGCAACCTTTCCTAAGCACTTTCATCGTGTACTTCAACATATTAAACTTCTCATTCTTAAATAGATAGGCCAAGAGGTATATGTCAACATAGGTCAAGTAGTCATAATGGTCACTTCTAAAATTAATGTTGTAATATCCTTAACTTGATTAGTATGAAAGACATTTTAAATGACTCCATACTATTATCACTTTCTTCACAAGATTAACATGACCTTCAAACATGGTTTTTATTTGCTTTTGAGTTCTAAATTTGCCCAAATTCCATGAATCAGTCTAGTTAACACATTTATCTTATAATTAAAATTCAAGCAACCCACAATCATTTTCAGGGTGATTTTCACCTTTTTTTTAGAACAATTCTTATTTACTTACATATTTTTAAAGAAATATTTTAGCATTTCAGTATAAAAATAACATTTAAATATGGTGAACCTAATCCATTTCTAAAATTTAAATCCAATAAAAAAACCATTGGTCTTAAATTCAACAACTTTCTCTCAAGTTTATGGTTTACCAAAAACATAATCCTTTTCTTGAATTTGTAAAATTTATTCTAAATTTGAAAAGATATAAAATGAAAGCAATAGAACTTTGATAAATTATAGAATTAAGAAGATGATTTACCTTATATGGTTGCTATTTAAGGTAATGGACTTGGTGGTAAAGGCATGGGTGGTGTTTTGGAAATGACATAGGCATAAATGAGGATAGTGTTGGTCTTACACTCTTCAATTTTATTCTCATCTTGGTAGTTGTTTAATCCTTTTGGTTGATGGCTGATTTAGGTCTTTCCTTCAGGGCTTGACAATTAAAAGAGGAGAAATTGGTAGTAATAAGTCTTGGTATGATAGTCTACACTTTGCAAAGATGAACAAGAAGATCTAAAATGGAAAATCTGGGTGGCAAAGATGGATTTCCTTTTTGTAAGGCAAATTAATAATTAAAGGCATTTGGAAAGAAAGTTTTAAATTAACACTAAATAATGCAAAAACTATTTTTGAAAATTAAAAAGTAATAAGGTTTCTGTCAAAAATAAGAATAAATTTTCCATTTAAGTGTTGTTTGACTTTGGAAAGTTTTGTATTAGATTCAAGTGGTGACTTAAGTTAAAGAAGTATAACACCTTCTAAAACCTATTCCTTTGATAAGGTAAGATTCATTTGTTAGATTGCTTTTAGAATAATAGAATGAGATTTTGTAATATCAATTTGGAGTAAGAAGGTTTCTCTGAATTAAAATTTATATTTTGATGTAAATGTAGAAATTATTACCTTGTAGTGAATTTTAAAAATTAAAATTACTATAATTAATCCTTCTAGCATTTTATATTACCATTTTAAAATTAATAGAAAATTTTTTTATAATATACTATGATAAATCATTATGAAATCATGTATATTTTGTAAACTATAAATGATAAATTATAAGTATTATAGAATATGAAAAGGAATGTTTTGAATAAAGAATCATAACTCATACTTAGTATTTTATTATATCATGATATTATGATAACATCACAAGAGATTGTTATTACCATTTACATAAAATGATTAATATATTCTACTTAGATAAAGTGAAAGAATATTAAAATATTTTTAATCAATAACATGAGAATATTTTCAAAATATATTATTATTAATGATTTAGTGATAATGTAATTTAAATAATGATTACATTATTAAGAATTATAATTTTAAATTTAATTCTTGTACTGAAAGAAATATTTAATTTAAGTTATATAATTATGTGTGTACGTGTGTATATATATATATATATAATTGATTTTTTTCTCTTTTTAATACATATAAAAATTTAATTTATAAAAAAATTAGTTCTTAAATTAAGATAAATTTTTTAGTAATATTAATAACTTTCATATTTATTTTATTATATAATATTGCGTCGACAATGTTTTATACAAATGATTTAACCATAACTTAAAAAAAAAAAGGACGAGACATTGAAGAGACACTAACGACGCTGGAAACTCCGTCTACAGAATCTACGACGGAACTGTACCTGCGCGGAATATTTTCCATTTTCGTGCTCCCGAGTACTTGCAAGTGCTACGGACCAGTAAGATTAATTCAGTTTGAACACCGGATCGAAGGCGGAAGGCAAAGATACATCATGTCATTTTGCCAACTGCTTGATTGAACAATTCAAAATCTCTAGCGACATGGCGTGATGTACATGTGCCACGTCACATGCAAACCATTTCAAAGCGGCTTATTGGTTGGGTTGCGCTGTACAACAAGTTGACGGTGTGTTCTCCGTCCGCTGTTGGTTTTGTTTGGTTGTTACATGAATGTCTCGTCTTGGTTCCAAAAGACAAAAGCTTCTTGCTCAATCACAGAGTTACCAAGTTCTTCGGATCACTTGCAACACACCAACAACAGATAGCGACAACCAAACCAAGAAAGCATGGCGGTAATCGACCGTTTTTTCTTGGCAACTCCACCCATTTTCCCTGAAAATGGTCCTCTTCCTCTCGATGACGCAACTCTTTTTTTATTATTTTTTTGTGTTTTCTCTTTGTAGGAGTTGCCCGGGACTACATTAATGGATCTGATATCGGCGGAACCAGGGAACACGCCAGCGTCGACCACTTCGGGGACGGCTGAGACTGCGGCTCCGGCTTCTTCGACGGCAAAGCAACAGCAGGCTCCGGCGTCATCACCGGGTAAGACAGTGCACCTGGGAGAGAGGAAGTCGAAGAGAGCGGCTCTTATGCAGTTCCAAAACGACACCATTTCCGCCGCTAAAGCTGCGTTTAATCCCATGAAAGCCAACATCAACATCAGGCCCCAGAAACAGAAAAAGAAGGCTTCGGTATGATTCTCTCAACACTCACTCTCTCTCTCTCTCTCTCTCTCTCTCTCTCTCTCTCTCTCTCACAGTTTTTTTTTTTTTTTTTTTAACTTAAGGTGGCTTTTCTCATTGTTTAGGGATTAGCGATGAAGAGCGCTAAGGCTAAGCATTCCCTTTGTTCCCAAAGCGCTAATTGTTTTGGCGTTTGGGGGCAGACGGGTAGTCTGTTGACTCCCAAAACGCTGCCAACGGGGGTGTTTGGTAAACTTGGATGTTGAAAAATGTTCAGGAGATGGTAGCCTATAAAAACACCGTAAATGCTCGACGGAAACAAAATTAAAGGACACAAAAATAATGAATACAATTAAATATAATTAATAAAACAATACAAGTTCTTTAATTTTTATATTATTATAATGATATAGGTATTATTTTATCAATTATATTTGAGGTGTTCATCTTTTTGTTTTTTTATTTTTGCCTACAAAGGGTGCTTTTTACATCATTATTATGTACCCTTCCATAAGTAATAGGGAAATGTTGTGAGCGTTTATTCTTTTTGACCAACATGTGCCTGGCTTTTAAATTATTATTCAGAAGTATTACACTACAAATTAATATATCCAAATATGATTAGTAAAAACATAAGCAGCAACTTATGTCCTAAATCATCATTTCACATTTCATCATCAACATCTAATTGCTAGTTTTACCAATGCTACCAGTTGTATCATCCATCTGTTATCAGCTATCTATTGTCATGTGATATTTACTATTTGATGACATCTCCTTATTCAAATAGGACTAAATATGTTGAAAGTACTTTTTTTTTTTTTTTTTTTTTTCATTTGGGGTGGGAGGTGTCCTCACATTAAAATATTTGTACATTTTTATTTTGTGGTGTTGAGTGCAATTTACTTCATTTTTGCAGCCAGTTTCATATGCGCTGCTTGCCAGAAATCTTCATGAACTGTCTTCCACTTCTGATCAGGTAAATATTCCCTGCTTTCTCTGGTTTTGCACCTTTTCTCAAATTTTCTTTTCCAGATATAATTGAAAATTTCCTGCCCTTTTCTTACTTTTGTACACAAGTTTTCAATTTTCTGAGCAGAAAAATTCTCAGAAGAAATTGATTAACCGCGTGTTTCCTAAACTCGCTGTGTACAATTCAGTTGATCCGGCATTGGCCCCCTCTCTTCTTATGGTATGTTCCAACTTCTACTTACATCTTCTAGTTGTTGATCAATTAATTTCTTGTGGTATATAGTTGATTCTTGTACCTCTAAAATTGAGCTTTACATGGGACAGCTTAGTCAGCAGTGTGAAGATAGGACCGTGTTACGGTATGTCTACTACTACTTGGCCAGAATTTTATTGGACTGTGGCACACAAGGATTAAGTTCAGGAGGTGGAATCCCCACTCCTAATTGGGATGCTCTAGCTGACATTGATGCCGGAGGAGGGGTCACTCGAGCGGATGTGGTCCCGCGAATCGTGCAGCAGCTTTCAGGGGAGGCTTCAAACGCTGATGCGGAATGTAAAGTAGCTTCTTGGTCTTATCAACATGTGAAATTCTTTTCTAATAAGTTGAACCTCTTAGCATTAATCTCTATTTTCTAGCACTGCATCAAGAAGGAACAGTGGATTTAACGTTTATTATCATTATTTTTTTTTTAAATTTTTTTTGGTTACTTGGAGTCAAAATCTCATTCCTTGGGAAATGTTAAGTTGAAAATTAATTTCTTTCCCTTTTTGCTCTGTTGCTTACGCCGTGAAACGAAACAAAAAAAAAAAAAAAAAAAAAAAAAAAGGTGCAGATAATGCATGATAAGGACAAGATTTTTTTTTTTTTTTTTGGGTTCACCAAATTCTTTGTTGACTGACGCTGATGTTGTTTCTTTTTTTAAGTTCATGCGGGGAGATTACAAGCGTTGAAGGCTCTTACTTGTGCTCCGTCGAGCAATGCTGAGATTTTATCCAGATTGAACGAGATTGTATTTGGCATTCTTGATAAGGTCTTTCTGCTGAAAACTTTCTTTTTAGTTATATATGCTTCGAAAGGTGCTCCATTTTACCTTTTGGTTACTTTCACGTTCTTGAATCGTTCCCGCGTAATTTGCCACTTCAGAAACTAATTGCTTTCAAATGTCTTCCCGGCAAAAGGAAAATTAGTTGTTTCTAATGCAACAGGCAATTCAAATCCCATTCCATCTATATTTAGTGAATCCCCCACTTGAAAATTTACCGAAATATTCTTCGTTTTACCATCTCTCTCTCTAGATTTAAAGAAGAGTTTCTCAGAAATACTGTATTTTTTATGTTTTTTATGTTTTACCGGACTATGAAAGTTAAAAAAAAAAAAAAAGAGAAAAAAACCACTCTGTTTCATAAATCACACTGCACAAATAATTTTGACATGATTTATTATTATTATTATTATTATTATTATTATTTTAATTTTGGAAGGCCAGTTAATGTTCACCTCAAGTCTGAGACTAGGGTATCTATCTCTCTCTGATCTGGTCAAAAGCAGATGCGGATACCGAAGAATTACCTAATAAGATTTGCATCAGAGATGATATGGGAAATTCAAATCTTATGATACTTGAGTCCACTCTTGAACTAATCTAAATTCTAAGATTGTAAAATTTAGAAATTTAATGTGTAGCTATCTTTCTGACCTCCCTCACAAAGCTTTTACGCCATGACAAGCCCTAAAGTGTTATATATATATATAAAATGCTGATCCATGTTTTACATTCATCATCGTTTACAGGTTGCCGACCAACCAAAAAAGAAGAGAGTGCTCGGAATTAAAATTACTGACAAGGAGGTAAATATGTTCCCTTTATGATTGTAGCTTCTAGCCAGTACCTAAATATCCACCCCAAAAAAAGGAAAAAAAATGTTCTTAAAGTTGCCCTGGAGAGGCAATTGAGTCTCATGTCTCAAAATATTTAATCGGATCCCTAAATGTTTATGAAGTAGAGCCATCAAGTACAATTAATTATTTAAATTTGAAGGAAAATATCATCACGTAACGTGATTAAAGCACATGGGTTTTAGAATTTTTCAAGAGAACAATCAAGGGCTTCTTCTACAAATGGCTTTGTGTCCTCTTGGCCCCTTTACCCAAAACTTATCAATTTTCTTTTTTCTCTCCCTCCCTCTCTCTCTCTCTTTGCTTTTTTGGTTTTTAATAATTGCTTTAACCCTGTTCTAACTTCTAAGGCCTCTTTATTTCCCCCCTTTTTCCTATTTAGGTACCTTTTTGTTTTGCCTAATTTTATTTTAATTATTTATGTCCATGGCCTATCCTTGACCTTTTTGTGTGATTGTTTGCTGAAAAAGTGACTAAAAAGCATTTTCTTGACCCAATCCTCAGACTTGTTTTGCTTTTTGCCATGTTTGGCCTAAAACATTAATTTCTCTTCTTTTCCCTCCGTACGGTGGATTTTGAGGGTTCCAAACATGCTATGGAATGGAATTTGGTGGTCTCGAGACATGAAAATAGAGCCAAAAATCCCCATTACTTTGTTTTTATTTCCATTTGATGGGTTCGACAAAGTATATGCAATGGGAATTGGTTGCTCTTTTGACGTTTATTAGTTAATTAAGCCAACATTCCCATTATTTTATTCGCTAGGCTGCCACATATCTTTCACAAGTTAAGCTTTTGAGTATTTTATTTTTACATCCTGAAATTCAGAGATATTAAGTATCCAGTTGAGGGACTCAATCGCACATTTTCTTTTGGTATTTATCAAGCCTTTTCACTTTTTAACTTGCTATGCTATGCCTTTTCTTTGCATGCATCTCTCTTTCTTATATTATTGCACTTAAAATTTTAAATTTTTAGATAAGGTTCATAATATATTAAATTTATAAAAATTTTGCAATGAAATATAAAAGTAACGTAAGTGAATACAAGATTACTTAATCATAAAAAAATTTTAATACTATATCAAAAAGTTATTCTTTTTTAAAAATTTAATCTATTAAATAATTTTGAAAATATAAATTATATATTATATTTTAACAGTTGATATGCAAAAAATAATTTGAAAGTCAAATTATGCTTGCCGTCAGTAATGGTTTGGGTGGAAATTGTGGTCATAGTGGCAGCTTTGATGGCATCATGTTATCACACAATAGATCTTCTTCTTTTTGTGCTCTTTTTTTTTTTTCTTTTTTAAGTAAATAAATCTTCCATTTTTTAAGCAAAGCAATTATATTGATTTTAAAGAAATATTTCTACTTTAAGCGAAAGCAGTATCTCACTGACAAAAGATGAGTTTTTTTTTTTAACCAAAAAAAAAAAAAGGCAAATAAAAGTTTTAGTTGTTTTTAGTTGCTTTTTAATTTGTAATTCCACATAATTCATGCATAACATCCTCATTCTCAATAGAGCCCACCAAATTGTGAGTGATAAACGATGAACAAATAAATAAATACTTTAGGGTAATGGTAAATAAATTTTGAAAAGGTAAGGGAACAACCCTTAGAATAATGGTAAGATATCTTAATTGTGATATGAGTTACAAATTTAAGTTGTAATTTTTTATTTTTATTTTTTTTGTAAAAATAAGAGTGAACCTTCCTACGTTTAAACTTTCCCCTAGACTCTATGGTGTGTGATTTTGTTTTTTTTTTTTTCCACCTTTGATGCTTTCAAATTTTGAAAAGATAAGAGCCAAAGCGCCCATCATGATGGTGTGGAAGGAAAATAAGGTCATGCCCTCGTGCCATGCCAGTCTACAACTTCATGGTTGCTGACACCATTGCTTGTCCTGCTAGGAGTTCCGTTACCTAGTGTGTATGATAAGGTAGTTTTAATCGTGACAATCAATATTGAGGGTTTGACATTGTGTTTTCAGTTGTACAAGAGAGTATTGTACTTCGACAGAATTTTTCCGCGCATTCATGTCGTTGGTTGGTTTTGCATTAAGAGTTGTGCAATGCTGCGGGCATAGTACTTGAACAGCCTTTCAAGCCAATACTTGTTAGCCAATACTTGTTTATGCATAGTTCCACCAACTGTTTGCTTATCGTGTGGGGTTTGATCCATATTGAATTCAGTCTAACATTCGAAGCAACTTACAATATGCGGCATTAAGCGCATTGAGAAGGCTTCCTTTCGATCCTGGAAATCCTGCTGTTCTTCATTATGCTGTACAGGGGTAAATTTTCTTAATCAGTTCAATTTCCATTGAAGTTGTGTCCATCACTCTGGCACATTGTATTAGTTAGTTTCACGGGCTTCTTATACATGGAGTATATGGAACGTGAGAAATACAAAAGGCATGTATACTCCACTTTTACATTTGTGTGTTTAGATGATTTACTTTTTATTGACTATGTTCTCAGTTCATTTTTATAACTCTTAGGAGCTATGAGAAAAGATATGAACTTATAATCTGCGTTTGTGTTTGAAGCTTAATTTTCTGAAAATTTTATAGTTTCAGGTGAAAAATAATGTGAAAGAGTGGGTCTGTTTCAGAGTCAATAACAGCTAAAGACCTTGTTATTGGAACTCATAGAAGAATAATGGCCTAGACATTGTGGAACCTAATTTAAATTTCAATCCGGGAATTCTAAATGGCTCATCTTACTTGATGCTGGGAAAAGAAACATTGTTTGGCTGGCATTTTCTCATTGTGTCCCTCCTCTGAGTGTTTTCTGTGTTATTCAATGTCACCACCATCTTATCTTAATATAATGTACAATCCGAATTTGAACTTCTGTTACTATGAGCCTTTTAACTTTGATGTGATATAACAATTAGTATGAAATGATTTTAAAAATGAATATTACTTTTTTTTTCTTCACCAATTGAAGTCATAAAGGGCACAATCTCAGATGAATATTATTTAGGGATCTTGTTTGTGATAAATCATCAATAGCCTGTGAAGGCAAAGCAACTATTTTCCACCTATAACATACATGCCCAAGGGTGACTTCCTATTCACTGTGAGAAAATTGGCAGCACAAATGTGAAGTCACTGGGGGTTTCAACCTACACTATTGTATACTAGGATACATAAAAATGAAAACCAGGCATAATCTTATTATGTAACATACTCTTATGCGGGGTGCAAAATTTGGTGGTTCTTTGCAATAGTTACACAAGATTGAAGCAATAGTTACACATTCAATTAGAAGGTAAATTCATATCTCTTTGCAGGGTTTCATTTTCTGATCCTGTTGCTGTGAGGCATGCTTTGGGAATTATATCCGAGTTGGCAGCTAATGACCCTTATGGGGTTGCAATGGCATTAGGTGCCTTTTTACTTATAGAACTCAGCTATTCTTATAGTTTTGTCCTATCATGATTCCAAGTTTCTTTACCTGATGTGCCATGGAATTAAGATTGGTTGTTAGTGCCTAACATTTGCACCTGCATGCTTTTCTGCAGGAAAGCTTGCTCATCCTGGAGGTATGCTTCATAATGCTTGTTGACATTAGGCTTTTTTCCTTTTTCTTATTTTATTTATCTTTTGTGATTTTGATTATGTCCATTGCTTAGCGTTACATTTGCCACAGTGTATTGGGAAAAATTCAAATCAAACCAGGAAAAAAAAAAAAGTACGTGGTAGCATGTGGGCAAGAGTTAAGCAAGGAGTGACTGGAGAGCCTGAAAGCATTGAGGAGGGTATAAGCTAATAAACAGTTAATAACCTAAACGAAATGTCGCAACGAGTATTAAAAAGTATACTTGAGTCCAGTAAGTAGATAGAGATCAACGAACAAAGTTTCACATTGTAAGCATAGCTATAAAACCCAGATTAGCCTGGACTGTCAACCACAGACAAGGCACAGACTAGGACTGTAAGTATCAGTTACTGTGTAGATAGACGTAGATCAGCACAACTATGAGTGTAAGTATAACCAAGTAGTAGTGAGATTTGCAGCACAACCAATGTGCATGCTCTAATTGAGGTGCTTAAATTGATAATTAATCCTTATGGTAATTTACCTCGACAGGATTTAGCTGCTTTGAAAAGCTTATCCAATTTTTTTTCCCATCTACGTAATCTTTATGTGAACTATTTTATTTTCCTAAAGTACACTTTTGTGGAATGGTGTAGAAAATATTTTGGCAGCCTAGTGCTTTAAGCATGAACTGTGACACTATTATTTGATGTGTGGAGAATTCTTGTGGGTGATTAATAGGAAGCCTCATTTGATATTTTGGTGATTTCTCGTTGCCCTTTGTTTATCTCCTACCAATCATAAGTTTGAATCTGTCAGGGCCTTTTATCTGGCTTCATAATATGAGAATACTGCATTGTAATCAAGTTATGTAACCTCATTTTCTAAGGAAACCCTCAAACTCCTTAATTCTATAATGTTTACGTGTTGGTGTCTGAACAAAAACCCACAGTAGCAGTGATCTTGCAAAAAATTTTCTTTTCTTTTCTTTTTTCTTTTTTGTTCTGTATTTGTTTAGTTGGATGATTGCTTGGAATTTTTGGTTGTTAATTGCCGCAATCTGCTTGAAGATTATGCAGAATAAGCATTTATATAATATTTTATTTCTCCATTTAGTTTCTTTTAGCAATTTCATTTCCAATTGGTTACACTGTCCCTCAAGCATCATACTTTGATCTTTCTGATAAGCATGTTGTTTAAATACTTTTCCTTTGACATTAGTTTAGCGTACTTTTCCTTGTGCCTACACTATTCTTATTAGGTGATCCAATGGAAATGTGTGATTCCATTTTGTTGCCAGGCTTATATGTGGTTTATCTGTTTACGTTATGATTACTTCTACCCCATTATGTGGAATTTCGCTGTTCGTGGTGTTATGCCCACCACCTCACTTCATTTAGTGGTTTCTGATGTGAAGTTTCTGCCTTCCTCTTTTGGTCAGGAGCACTGAAAGGTGTCCTCCACTCGAAGGATGTGCTTGCCAGAGCTTCACTTGCAAGATTATGCCATTTAATATCTAGAGCTCGTGCCTTAGATGGTAAGGCGAATCGACTTTCTTGCAGTTTGAGAGTTTGTATAGACAGATGGGATTGATTGGCTTCTCGATGTTTCTGTTATCAGAGAGACATGATATAAGATCTCAGTTCAATTCGTTCCTATACCAACTCCTCGTAGATCCCAGTGACAAAGTCTGTTTTGAGGCAATCTTATGTCTACTGGGGAAATATGACAACACAGAAAGGTATTGTTTCGACCTTTTTTATTATCCTTTCCAACCAAAAGGTTTTTGACACGATGGTTTTTATGTCGCATGCAATTGCCAGGCATCAAATTTCTGAACTTTTATTTATGAGCTAATGTGGCATGTTTTCTAATGGATTATCTCATACCAAGGGGCCTACACGTGAGTTTAGATACGGAGGCTGTTTAGCCAAAAAAGCAAAATTAGTGCAGTGTTTATGAAAGTTTTAGCATTCCTAACATTGTTTGAAAGGCGAGGATGCAATGTGAATTATGATACACCTAAGTGGATTCATAGGAGGGAAAACTTGAAAGAGTCTTCCCTTCAACAATTTTGCACATGGTGTCTGCGCCCAACTTAGAGATATCCTCCCATACTTTTGTTGTCAAATAAGTCTGGACCAAGTTGGGTTGGATGCATGGATCCCTTTTCCTTTTCCCCTTTTCCTTTTGTTTCTTTTTGACAACTGGGTAACAAACAGTTTCTGTACATGCACCCCTAGGAATGAAGAGCGGGCTGCTGGATGGTACCGCATAACCAGAGACGTTTTGAAGTTGCCAGAAGACAATAAATCAAAGGCTTCCAGGGATAAATCTCTAGAGGCCAAGCGGTCTCAGCCTCTCATTAAGCTTGTGATGAGAAGGTGACAGAAAACTAATCTCTCTCTCTCTCTCTCTCTCTATGTCACACACATGCACACACGCTAACAAAAACTAACACTATTCAGAATAATTTGGGAACATTTGTGGCGTGCTGAACCATGCTGTGTCCCTATTAAGATTATCATATAGCCCTTTTTTTTATTTTTTTTGAAGGTTGGAGAGTTCTTTCCGAAGTCTCTCTAGGCCAGTGCTTCATGCAGCTGCGAGAGTTGTGCAAGAGATGGGAAAGAGTCGTGCTGCTGCATTTGCTTTGGGCTTACATGACATTGATGAAGGGCTTAATATTAATGTATCGGATGATAGCGATTTTAACGAGAACCCCTATGCGAAAGGTAAATTTTGAGTAAAGCTCCTCTTGTCTATCTAGTTTTTCTTTTCCTTTTCTTTGTTTTTTTTTCTTTTTTCCCTCTAAGTTTACTTATTATCATGGATGATACACTTCGTGTGTGACAAGGCTCCTCCCTCAAGGAAAGCAAAATTCTGAACTGTCCATGATTTGGGTCTTCGTTTTATCTTAGTCGTTTACTTGAGGTGAAGTATCAGATTAATGATGCTGATGATAGAATGTTTATGCTGCCTTGAGGTAGAAATTTGGATGAAGCCTTACATGTCCTTGGAAGTCTTAGAAACTGAAGTTCCACTGGACATTCTTTGGTAGATATAAAGATTGTGTGTGAAAATAATGTTTGACAACATAAAGCAGGGGAAAGACCAATGCCAATTGGTTTTTTATTTGTAAATTTACAGGGGAGTGGATGATATGCTACTTCATTGTCCGCATTACAATAGATTTGTTCTTCGATATGCTATGCATTTCTCACTAGCAAGACAGATTTGTCCTTTGGTACTTTTGACTTTGTGAGTTGTGACAATTTCCCCAACTTTTATGGAAGTAACTCGCCGAATCAATCTCGTCCTTGGTCTGCAGCTCCAGAGTGTTTCGTATATAGTTTATAGTTTAACTAGAATAGGTGGATTTAATCTTTCATTGCACAATAGTGCCTCTTTATTTGGTCTTGTTTTTTTTTTTTTTTCTCTCTCTCTCTCTCCTTTTCTTTTTAATGGTTCATGGTGTTCAGATTTTTCTTTCCTCTAACGATTTTCTTTAAATTCTTTCTCATTTAGTTTAATGCTTCTTTATGAGGTGTTACAAAATTGACGGAACCAATATGATATCTCCTTGCTCCAAATCCTGTCTTCACTGGAAATTAGCAATATTTAGTTCCTATAGTGTTAGCCACGATTACTTGTATGCCAAGAGGATTGGTCTTTTGTGTCCCAGTGGCACCTGACAGTTCTGTGAGGATGCAATTGAGCCAAGTTTGTGCTAAATCTTTTGTATTCATGACATTAAGGTATATGATGAAGCTTCTTTTTCCAAGAAAACAATGATTATAATAATGGGAAATGAGAAAGAGTTTTCATTTGTCACAACCAAAGATCAGGCAGTCTTTTTTTTTTTTTTTCATTTTTTTATTAGCATTTAGATTGCATTTTAATATCTGGAAAACTTGGTAATTCTTTTATGTTTCTTGTATGCTTGGTCAATGCCCTCGTATAGTGCTTGAGGTGAAATCCATATGGTACGAAGTTTTGGTTCTTAATTGACATTATTACTTTTTTTCTAACCAAAGCATGATTTTTAATTTTATGATACACGCATTCCCCAAATTGAAGTATATAATTGTGTTCCTATACTTTAATATGCACACAAGACATGTACTTTCCCTGTCTTCTTTTGTTTTATGATCTCTTGAGTTCCACCAGTACTAACTTTCTCTTTACTTATTCTCTCGACCTTTAGTGAATCTGTTGTCTAATTCCTTGGACTTTGGGTTCTATGAGTAAAATATAGGTGGTTAAGTTGTTTAATATTTGATGGATATTAGTACTGCTTGTGCTTTATTTATGTGCACAAACCTCGGCTGATATGTTTCTGTACCGGATTATTATTTCTGTGCTTGGACAGGTGCCGAGCCAGCCTCATCAATATCTGGTGATGAGGATACCATTGGAAGTTTGTTAGCTTCTTTAATGGAGGTAGTGCGCACAACTGTTGCATGTGAGTGTGTTTATGTCCGAGCAATGGTTATCAAGGCACTAATATGGATGCAAAGTCCATATGACTCGTTTGATGAACTAGAATCCATTATTGCATCAGAGCTCTCTGATCCAGCTTGGCCTGCAACACTTGTTAATGATATTCTACTCACATTACATGCTCGTTTTAAGGTATGTAATTGAAATTGAAGCGCGTATGCTATCTTAAGAACATGGTTTGTTTATTTTGAAGTCATCGTTCTGATGCGGCATCATTAATCCAGGTGCCTCCTTCCTTTTAGCCACGTGCTTTGCATTATAGTTTTAGCGCAGTTTCCTTCATTCCAGGTTGTGGGGTTTCCCTATTTATGTGGAACATCTTGCTTGCACCATGTCATCAGATCGCTTACAATTTATTGCTACTAATATGTATTTATATTTTAATCAAGGTTTATTGTCTTTTTTTTTTTTTTTTTTCTGGTTTCCCTTTACGTTCCATATTTGCTTATACACAGTTATGGCACCAATACAACTCTAAGATTCTTTAGATATTTAGTCAAATGCACATTAATTGCTGCTGGAAATGACCGCCTTTCACCATTTTACTTCATGAAATGAGGATGAAAATGTCTCAAGTAGAACAAAGAGTGTAGATGAGAAATGTAGTTGGGTAGTTTGAGCACTTACTTTGAAAATGGTGGCTCAAGTGAGCAGCACTCATGGCTTTTGGTCAATAAAGCCCAACGCCCCCCCCCCCCCCCCCCCCCCTTTTTTTTTTACGTGATGCTTACACTAGGTTGTGATGTATTGTTTCTGCTAATTGACCAGGCAACTCCAGATATGGCCATTACCCTGCTTGAAATTGCGAGGATCTTTGCTACTAAAGTTCCAGGGAAGATTGATGCTGATGTTTTACAACTACTGTGGAAAGTATGCTTTTAACTCAATGCTAGATCATTGATTTCTCTAATATTTGCCTAATTGTATTATTTTTGGTGCCTTATTTCTTAGTTGCCTCACTTAACTTGTGGCTTCAAGTTAATACCATATTCTACATGTTCACCCGCTTGATTAGTGAACTATGGCCAGGGATGAGAAAAAAAAAATCCCTAACATAATAACTGCTAGCATCAACTGATTAAATTAATCTATTGTAGACATGTCTGATCGGAGCTGGTTCAGATGAGAAGCACACTGCATTAGAAGCAGTTACAATAGTACTTGATCTACCACCACCACAGCCTGGGTCAATGTTGGGACTTACATCTGTAGACACGGTTTCTGCTTCAGATCCAAAGGCAGCTCTGGCACTACAGAGATTAGTCCAAGCAGCGGTAAGCATCTTCTTTCTTCAGCAATATTGTATATTGTCTGTCAGTTAATTGATAGTGGAAAGAATATTGCATTTTTTGCAGTTTCTTTTTTTTTTTTTTTAACTTTCCTTATTCCTATTGTGACCCGAATTGTTTAGTATACAGGTATGGTTCCTTGGAGAAAATGCCAACTACGCTGCTTCTGAATATGCTTGGGAATCTGCAATCCCTCCTGGTATTGCATTGATGATGTTAGATCCAGATAAAATGGTTGCTGCTGCCAACTCTCGTAATCCTACTCTAGCTGGTGCACTGACTAGACTGCAGAGATGTGCTTTTAATGGCAGCTGGGAGGTATAAGATTCCATCTCATCTATTGTTGGGGCTCGGTTTAAATATGGGATAATTGATGTGGGCTAGATGGTTTTATCAAATTTCAGCTGTGGTTCCAAGCACTTCAATGTTCTGCGTGCATTTACACAACAGTGGGCTTAAGTACTGGCAAATCTTTGCTTGGTCATTGCTTAGGTAGAGACTGCACATGCTAACAATTTATTTTAATGATCATGTAAACATTTAAAAGATGTATAAAATCCTTCTTAAACATGTGAAAGATGTATAATGTTTCTTGTCTCCATAACTTGCACTTTGATTTTGCTTAGTTAACCACTGGATTCATATACTATTCATGCATATCATTTTTTTTTTAAGTTTCAAATTAATTGGATGTCTATAAGTTCATCAGCATAACCCGTTGAAATCCAAAATTATTGTTATAATCATGAATTATGACCATATGGATGATAGGATTGGATCAACTCAAATTAAGTAGCATGGTGAACATGAATGGCTTGTGAATTGCAATGGTTGATGTAGCAAAAGCCATGGTACCTGAAAATTTAGAGGGGCATGATAAAATTTTTTGTTGCTTACCTGTAGAAGATATTTGTTTTCATTTCCATATCTTAGTTAACTTATGCATGCTAATATGGCACAATTCCTATTGCTTTTTAGGGTTGCTGGTTAGACTTTATTTTCATGGTTATTGCTGACTAAGAAGGTACCTTATCTTTTAGTTGGTTGGAGACTCCGATATCCAGTATAGATATCTTCAAGTGTTACTGCTGAAACTGCTGATATTTCTTTGTTATGTTCCTGCATTGTTTTTACCCTCTTCGTCAAAATTTCCCTCCCCATTAATCTATTGTTTCCCTGAGTGCACCTCAGGTCCGCATTGTAGCTGCGCAAGCCTTAACAACCATGGCAATCAGATCTGGTGAGCCTTTTAGGCTACAGATATATGAATTTTTAAATGCTTTAGCACAGGGTGGACAGCAGTCTCAATTATCAGAAATGCATCTCAGTAATGGGGAAGATCAAGGAGCCAGTGGCACTGGCCTTGGAGTCCTGATCAGCCCCATGATAAAGGTACTCGATGAAATGTACCAAGCACAAGATGAACTGATCAAGTAAGAGCCTAAAAATATCCCTCTATGTCATCTACTTCTGTTCGTGGACACCTGTTTATTTTCCCTTCTGCAGGGACATACGTTACCATGATAACGCCAATAAAGAATGGACTGACGAAGAACTGAAAAAACTTTATGAAACCCACGAGAGGCTGCTGGATCTTGTTTCACTGCTTTGTTATGTTCCAAGAGCAAAATACCTACCTTTGGGGCCAATAAGGTAGAGTACAACAAGAAATTCTCGGTTTGAATCTGTTGGAATTGATGGTATCTGTATGGTTTCGGGTTAATGTAAGGTAGTCGAAAATGGTTTATTTTCATTATTCTGTTCATGCATTACTTTTATGTCCATTTTGTGGGTTATTTCATACATAAATATGCCTTATACTTCTTTTGGCATTTCCTTTCTTTATGTGATTGTCCTACTGTGGAATTTAATGACAGTGCCAAACTTATTGACACCTATCGCGCAAAGCATAACATAAGTGCATCAACTGGCTTGAATGATCCAGCTGTTGCTACTGGAATTTCTGAACTGATCTATGACTCTAAGCCAGCTCCTGCTGAGCCTGATGCACTCGATGATGACCTAGTTAATGCCTGGGCAGCAAACCTTGGAGATGATGGCTTGCTAGAGAGCAATGCTCCTGCAAGGAACCGAGTAAGAATATATCTTCATTTTACATTTAATTTAACTCTCAGTCAGAATTGGAATGCAAAAACTAGCAGGATGGCTTGTACCTTTTCATTGAAGAAGGACATAATCAGTCTCACTGTGAGAAAAAACCCCTCCTGGAATTTTAGTTCTCTGGCGTTTTTGCAGAACTGAACAGGCTGTTTAGTTGTGTACGTTACATAAAGAAATCCTACTTTTTTACGCATTAATTCTGGTATGGCATTATAACACAAACATTTTTTAAGCATTTCTCACTTTGAAAAATAATTTCACGGCACTACTCAAATAAAACACGTGGAAATGTGTTTTGCTGTTGCATTGTTATTGAACACTGCTTGTCAAATTTTGGCCCTTTTCCTTTGCACCTTGTACATACAACTCTCTTTCACAGACTGTAAAACTGCCACCTTCTTTCCTTATCTCTTCTTCTCTATTCCTGATTATTTCTTATCAATCATAAGTTTGTTGTTGAAAGCAAGGTAAGGATTTAAATATATGAGATATATCTGCCTTCTTTGTCATCATTAGAGGTCTTTTTGTGTCTCTATGTCAGGTTAATGAATTTCTTGCCGGTATTGGAACTGACGCTCCAGATGTTGAGGCGGAGAACGTCATCTCTAGGCATTCGGTTAGTTATGATGATATGTGGGCAAAGACCCTCCTTGAGTCTTCAGAATTAGAGGTATAGGGATCGTGACCAATACACTTGTCTTCCCGTTAAAGCAGAATGAACCTATTTGACGAAATGAAATTCATTTGATTTGCAGGAAGATGATGTGAGGTCGTCTGGAACTTCATCCCCAGATTCAGCAGGATCTGCCGAAACTTCATTTTCCTCTCACTTTGGTGGAATGAGCTATCCTTCATTGTTCAGTTCACGGCCAACCAATTATGCAAAAGAACCTTCGGTAAGATGGGGCATTGGTTTTCTTTTCATGCATCACGTTATTTGTTGCCGCTTTAATGTTTGAGAAATTACTATCATGCGCAGTGGTCTCACAGCCACATGGACAAAATATCTAAACTTGTTTATAGGGGCGAGAGCAGCTCTGTACATGTATGGGTGCAGGAAAGTACCATCAGAAGTTCCTTATTTAACATTTTTCTTCTTTTCAAGAGTCAGGTGGATGTCCCCATTAAGTAGATCTTGTTTTGCTTCTCTTTTATCCCTTTCTAGTTTCCTTTCATCAATTTCATGAATCGAAAAGATTTTGAGAATTCAAATGCTATGACTACTGGTAAATTAATTAGCCACGTATGGACGACTTCTTTTGAGAACAAGCAAATAGAATAAGTAAACCAAGTCAATATCTTAATTGAATGGCAAGAAATCAGCTCTTATATATTGCTAGACTAAGCCAGAAAGGGATCAAACATACAACATTTGCCAGACTATCTGGTCCACTTGCTTTTCATGGAGAGTGCCTAGGTTCTTTAATTAAATTTGATGAACATGAACATGTGTACGTAGCAGTGTGTCTCTGTGTGTGTTTAGCCAAATTCAGTTGTATATAACAGACAGGTCAACAGGCTGCCAGCGTAGAAGTCAGTGAACGAGGTTTTAAATTCTCCAGGGAGGCTCATGTAACCTGATCTCTCCCTAATATTCGTATCTCACAGCTAAATTGAGGCATAATTATCGAAACCTTTTCAGATAAGAGAAGATCCCCCATCATATGAGTCATCTGTCATGCAAAGCTACGACGCATTTGAGAACCCCTTGGCTGGATCTCATGGTTATGAATCTCATGAGGAGGAACCCGCTTCATCTGGAAGTCCACAGTCAGGAACAGCACTGTATGACTTCTCTGCAGGTGGAGATGACGAAGTAAGTTAGAGAGCTTCTTTAGTTGGGGACCGGTAGTTCATAATTCTTGAATGAGACATGCTAAAGTTTTCAAATTGACGCTTATTTTTTGATTCGTTCTATGTTAATGTTTGAACACTAATCACTGAGAGTAAGAATCCAGCAGCTCTACCACCAGACAGCATAACTGGTTGCTTTTTATGTTTTGACTTGTACCGGAAGTTTTGTTTTTTTTAACATTGGAGGTTTAATTATCGTAAGTTCAAGTGTTGCTCTTGAAGTTACGGGTTTTTTTTTTTTTTTTTTTGGTTTTTTTGCAGTTAGACATAACAGCAGGCGAAGAGCTTGAAATTGAGTATGAAGTTGACGGATGGTTTTATGTAAGTTTGGGAAGGGTTGAGAATATCAATGGTTATATATATCTTTCAAGCTTAATCTTCGCACAATACTTAGGCAGTCAATCCATTCCTTTTTTGGCTCTGCCTTTCCTGAAACCTTTTGAGTTTGAACAAGTAAATCCCAGTTTTGGTGGGGTTGGAGGCAATCAATTTTTTTAACTGGGAACATGTTACATTGCAGGCGAGGAAGAAGAAACCGAGGAAGGATGGGAAGGCAGCTGGCCTTGTTCCCGTCCTCTACGTCAGTCGTCAACCTTAAAAAGACAGATGCAATCGAACTGCTCAACTGATCTCATCTTTGTCTCAAATTATAATCTTTTTAATATATTATATTATTTGTGGGGCAGGGGGGAAATGATTTTCTCAGATTTTTCGTTTTGTGTGAAGGAATCCCAATTTTTTAAAATGATTTTCTTTTCTTCTCACTTTATTCTTCTAATTTGTTTCTTCAGAAAATTTTCCTTAGAATAATGACCTCTGTGTTTTAGAATCGCCGTCTACCCCCTTAAGACATCAACCAAAGAAAAGAAAATTGAAAAAAAAAAAAAAAAAAACAACACAAAAAGACTTGGTTCTATGTTTTATTAAATAATTTTCCTTTTGATATTTTTTTTTTTTATTACATGAACACCCAATGGATGTGGCCAAACTTTTGGAAATTGATTGAGTAGAAACAGACAATACAATAAACTGAGAGAGAGAGAGAGAGCAAGAGTTGGGGCTGCCTTTTTTTTTTTTTTATTTTATTTTGGAAAAGCGAAAATAGATTAAACTTACAAAAATGGGTTTTTATTTGTATAATAAAAGGAAACGGGGAAGTAAATAAAATTTAAAATTACCTTCGTTTATGCCCCATAATCTCTAAAAGCCCCATCAACAACCAAAAAAAAAAAAAAAACTCACAGCTTGGGGATTCAAGGTGAGAGGCTCTCTCTCTGTCTCTCTCTCTCTCTCTATTTGTTGGGTTTAATATTCTTTAATAATTTTTTTTTTTTGGGATGCAATGATATGACCTTTGCCGTTGCGTTTCCAGTTTTAGATTACCTGGTTAGTTTGGGATTCTGTGCAACACATCGTGAAAGGGATGATGTGATGGAGTTAATAAAATTGGGGTTTCGGGGTTGCCCTTTGATGCCTGTAGATTGATGGCGGTTTTGGTTTTCTATAGCTAGAAATGAATCTGGTTTTGTGAAAAGGGGGAGTGAGCTTCACTCATACAACTGTGGGAAAACAAAAGGGTGGTGGTGGTGGTGGTGGTGGTTGCTTGAGTGAGAGTGTGTGTGAGAGAGAGAGAGAAAGGAAATCAAAAGGACTTTGGAAACCAACTCTCCACTCGTCTTTCCCAGTTTTTCTTCAAAATGGCAAGTGCAAAGCTCTTGAAGTTGTTCAAGAAAGCCATTCCTGCAAACCCCTGTTCAACGTCAAACCAACAAGATATTGCTGAAAAGATCACTAAAATCATCCTTAAAGCAGGACCGAGTTCCCTCAAAACTGCTCCATCTTTTCTTTGTAATCTCAATTCTGATATCATACATCTTGTCCTCTTAAACCCAGAGCTTCCAACTCAGTCATGTTTGGGTTTCTTTCTTCAACAAAACCATTCGCTTGTTTCTTGTAAACCTGGTCTCAGAGCTCACGTGATCCTCATTTCCAGATTATTTAAAGGTAGAAAGTTTGCAGAGATGAAGAATATTTTGAGTGTTATTGCTATGGATGATGATCTACGATGCCCTATCATGGATATGGTTGTATTGGCTAGCAGTGTTGATAATGAACCCAAGTTTGTTGAGAAGCTGTGCGATGCGCTGTTCAGGGTCTATGCAGATTGTAAAATGTTTGATTTTGGAATTCATGTCTTTGGTTATATGGTGAGCAATGGGATGAAGATTGATGAGAGGTCTTGTATTGTGTTTTTGCTTGCGTTGAAGAGGTGTGATAAAATGGAGGAATGTTTGGACTTCTTTAAACGAATGGTGGAGTCTAATGCAGAGGTTACGGTTTATTCTCTGACAATTGTGGTCGATGGTATGTGTAAGAAAGGATGGATTAAAAGAGCTATGTATTTGATGAACCAAATGGATTGTAAAGCAATTAAACCAAATGCTGTGACGTATAATACACTCCTAAATGCATATATCAAAAGAATGGATTCTGAGGGTGTGAATAAGATGCTAAAGTTGATGGAGATGGGGGAAGTTGTTTATAATGCTACTACATATACACTTTTGATCGAATGGTACGGTAATTCTGGCAAAATTGCTGAAGCTGACAGGGTCTTTAAAGAAATGTGCGAGAGAAACATAGAACCTGATATTATTGTGTATACGTCAATTATTAGTTGGAATTGTAAAGTTGGGAATCTAAAAAGGGCATTTGTTTTATTTGATGAATTGAGTGAGAGAGGCCTTGTTGCTAATGCTCGCACATATGGGGCTTTGATAGATGGTGTTTGTAAGGCCAGGCAAATGGAGGCAGCCGAAAGGTTGATGAATGTGATGCAAACCCAAGGGTTTGATGTGAATCAGGTAATTTTTAATACACTTATTGATGGATATTGCAGAGTAGGGATGATAGATGAGGCTCTGAAGGTGCGAGATATCATGGAGAAGAAGGGATTTAGTAGTGATGTCTTCACTTATAATGCAATTGCCAGTGGATTGTTCAAATTAGGGCGACGAGATGAAGCAAAAAGGTGGTTGTTGACAATGATGGGACAGGGTCTGACGCCTAATGTGGTGAATCTTACCACCTTGATAAATATGCATTGCAAGGAAGGGAATTTTGTGGAAGCAAAGAGGCTGTTTCAAGACATGGAAGAGAAGGGACTAAAGCCTAATGTTGTTACTTTCAATGCTCTTATTGATGGTTACAGCAAGAAAGGAATGATGAAGGAAGCTTACAAGTTGAGAGACAAAATGGAAGCTCAGGGGATGATGCCAGACATATATACGTACACATCTCTTATACATGGGGAATGTAGTTTTGGAAAGTTAGATGAAGCCTTGAGATTGTTTGCTGAAATACGTAGGAAGAATTTAACAACCCTCGGTTTAGCCACATATGCAGCAATGATTTCAGGATTGTCGAAGGAAGGACTATCTGAGGAAGCTTTTAAACTATATGATGAGATGATAGAAGCAGGCTTTAAACCTGATGATAGAGTATATACTTCACTTGTGGGCAGTCTCCACAAGCCTAGCTTCAAAGCATTGGCCAGGTAAGTATCTCTAGACCTTCAGTTTGGTAAGATGACGTCTGGCCAGATGACCCTTTCGGTACCTTCTAAATCAAAAGGTGTGTGTTCCCCTAACACTTTTTTTTTTTTTATATATATATCCCCTACTTTAAATTGGATGTGAGCCTCTGGAGGATGAACCTATGAAACCATTCCAACCATTGTGTTTCGTTGAATTTGCAGGAGATGATGTGGGATAATAGGACTTCCATCCCCAAGTTCAGCAGATTCGGTTGAAACTTAAAAGTCATCCCAACTTTGGGGGGTTGGATTACCCTTCGTTGTCAGCCCATTATGGGAATGTACAAACAACGGCACAGCAATTGACATGTGTTGTTCTCATTCCTTATTAACCTTCAGAAGGTTCAAGACTGACATTGTGCGAGCCTATTCTTCAGCATTTTAGTAACATGCAAGAAGAGCACGGTATTGAGATGATGACTGAATGGATTTTTAAGTCCCCTTTTAGCAGAAAACGAAAAAAAAAATATATTTTTTAAAATAAACAGAATATAATATATGCCCTGAAGATTAAATTCTCTTCAGGCATTATCTTTTTCTTTTTCTTTTTCATTTTGGATGAGTTATCTTTGGGAATTTTCTTATAGAAAATGTTATTGTGGTGTTGTAGTCTTGACGTATTATGATTAGTTGGTCTTTTGATTTCTTTACCTCTTTTTTGTTTTTTTTTTTTTCTTTTTCTCTCTCAGAAATATTAACGTAACGGTTGTAATATATGGCATTCACATATTGTTTATGAAGCTTCTTGTATGGGGCACAATTTAACTGATTGAAATGAAAGGCAACGTGGGTGCCAAAGAAAATTGACGAGCTTCTTGGACTGGCTGCTCAACAAAACAACAATGCTTTTGTGTTCAGTTTGGAGGCAAGGCAAGGCAACAATGGCGATTTAGAGAGGTAGTAAATAGGATTTGTGTTTTTTTTTTTTAGTGAATATTACAAAATATAAGAAGGCTTTTACAATTTGTTAAATTTAATAATCTAATCTAATCCAGCTCGAATTTATAGAAGAATCGTTTGCGAATAAAAGTTCTTTTCATCTCTTTTTGATCAGCCTCTCACTCAATTGCTTATTCCTTTTCTTTAAAGTATCCTGGAAAAAAAAAAAAGATATCAACAAATACTAAATTATTAAAACTCGGGACAAAAGCTGATAAAAAAACACAAAAACTGATCAGAATATTTGCTCAAGCCCCCAATTGATGAATTCATTCAATTCAATAAGGTGAACCAAATACGTTTAGACCCCAATAAACCAACAAAAGATCAGTAAATCTTCCATTTGAAATAGGTTTCAACACACACTTACTGTTTGCTTTCTAAATATTTTGGGACCTATCAAAGAAATATGTGGATTAGATTAATCCATCTTTTTCAGGTTTATTGGTTTTGTAATGAAAAGTATAGGATTTTGTCACCTCTCCAACAATCTCCCCAATCGGGTGGGATTTTTATTGGACCAAGAGCACTTATATGTTATGTAGAGACCACTCTTTTGCATTTTTTATTTTTTTCAAGTGTGGTACGAATAGCTAGCAGCTCCAGCAAATCAGTCTTAACCTCCCCCCTTGGATGCTAATTTAATCAAAAACTACAATTTTTTTAGCTCTCAGCACAAAAATTTTAACACCGTAGCATTACTTTTTGATTTTTAGGTTGGGAAGCACTTCGTGAGTAACTTCATAATTTTTTTCAATATTTTTATATTATAAACTTGGTGTTTAGGTCATCTTAGCTGCAAAGCATGGACGGGATTTATCCAACCAACCAGATTACATTCAGGCTTTGAGTTGTTCACTTTGATAGAACAATCGGGCCTACATCCAACTTGTCTACTGAATTATGCTTTTAAGCAGCAGCTACACAAATAATACGGATACGAAAAGCATCTCATATGTAAAATAACTGGGAGCAAAGTTTACGTAAATAAGAATCAGTATGAAGCTTTTATTTATGCCTCTAGAAAAAGAGGGGAAAAAAAAAAAAGAACAAATGAAACCACACCGTCCGCCTGAATTAGTTATGTACGAAGCATTTAGGGAATGAATGTACTCAACAAAACAGGAGAAGGCAACTCAGAAAGCAGCGAGAGATTGTTTGGTGGTGATGGCAGGTGGTGTTGGAGTGAAAACTTCATGATCCGTCCAATTTGACTCGCCCCAGTGCTTTAACATGCCCCTCCATGAGCATAGCTTGTCAGTGCATTTCTTCAGTCGGCGATCCTCCACTTTGATTCTCCAATGCCCGTCTGTGAAGTTTTTCTTCTCTGCTCGGCTTCTGTCCCATTCTAGCCGCGCCTTCTGTTTTGATCTCAGGAGGCAAAACTGACGCAACTGCTCAGGCATCGCATCATGTACTTTCCACCACCTTTCATGAGCAACATCGCTCGCGAATTCTTGGAATATGTCCACGTTCCAGTTGCAGTCATAGTCCCTGAAGCACAGCCATGGCTTCACTCCAAGATAGTGCAGGACATAGAGGACTGAAGGGTCTGCCCCAAAAAGGGCAGTTTTCTTCTGTTTGATTTCTTCTCCGTCACCAACCCAGAAGTGCTTCAGGAAGTTCATGTGTTTTGGGATTCGATGCCACCATGTGAAGATCTCATTCAAGTAACCCTGGTCTCCCCCATTGTAGGACTCAATCTCATTGATATGTTCCATTAAAAGATGGAATGTGCAATTCGAAGGCTCAATGACCATTACGCCTGAGTTAAAACGAGAGGCGCTGTTTCCTGTTGCAGAAATTTCTGGCATGCCAAACAAGAAATCAATGTTTCTGAGTATAAGCAAATCTGCGTCAATGAAAATGATCTTGTCATATTCTGTCAGCTGCCATAGACGAAACTTGCTGTAGTTCCATTCATTGTACGCATGTTTCTCAGCTTTTGGGTTCCTTATCCTCTGAATAGTCCTGATTTTCCATCCAGCTGCCTCGAGTCCACTTCTGTGGTAAACGCTGATTGTCTCGTCAACAAGTATCACAAGTTCTCGGTTTGAGCCTGTCATGCGGATGCTTTGGGCAGCGCTAATGGCTCCACACACATAAACATGAGCAGAATGAAGGATTGTTGCATATGCCTCTCTGTGCGGCTTCCCAGAATAAGTGCGATCTGGTATTTAGACACAAAATTAGATTTTGCTGACAACTTTTTGGGGAGAACAAATAACCTTCTGCAAGTAAGAGAGCAGCTAAGCCAAATACCTACTTGTGGTTTTGTGTGTGCTGTTGATGAGATTGTAGTTTTTGACACCTGGAAAATGAAGATAAAAGCTGCAGTAATGCTGACCTTCGTCGATGAGAGGAAGAGTTCACAAGTGCCAACTGGGAGCTGGAGCTTTTGTCTCAAAACACTCAAGTTTGGTTTGTATAACCAGGCATTCCCTTCTCGTAGAACAAGTTCCTTGCAAGGGAAGAGATTTGGCATTGGAAAGCACCTGCTAATAAAAAGCAAATGGATAGGATAAAATCCTTTGGCAGAGGCTGCAAGACTAGCCGCTGCAAGCTGCAGGTGCAACCGAGCAACATCTCTTGACCAATCTGCCTCGTTTCTGCAAGGAAGTTTAACCGCAATAAGGTCAAGTCGTTTTCTGGGTACTACGGGCTTTGGTAGAGATGGGCAGACGGGCACTTCAGTTTCTTGTTCCTCATCAATCCACTCTGGATACAAAGAATCCCATGTTATGTTTGTATCAGCATAGTCCAGCTGAAGAACGATGTGTGTAGCATCAGGTTTAAGCTGCTTCCAATGATTGATTTCACTTTTATTGAAGTTTAGAAGTCCAATTCCCTGATAGTCAGGCTGTTCCCTTAACTTCTCCAATGCTTTCATGATTGCACCCCAATTTATGTTCACCTCTGATATGTATCGAGCATCTGATCCTCCCCATATCCATCTGTTCACAAAATTTGGCCTGCAAGGTACGAATAAAATTTATCATGCTTATATAGACATTCAAGGTTGTTTATTATCGAAGCCATGTTGAAGAACGAGATGCTCATATTCAAGTTGCAGTTAACAAATTAGTCCTGACACCAAATGGCCCATAATGTTTCAATCAAAAGATAAAAAGAAATAATTTTTTTTTTTTTGAGGAAACTAGATTGTCAGAAACAGGATTAGAATTGGTAAAATAAGTGGGAAAATTAGTAGTAAAATAGGCAAAAGGGAACCAACAGTACCTTGATCTCGAATGCGATGCATGATCAACTTCTGGAGAGTACAAGAGCGTTATAATAGTGCCAGAAACAATAATCACGAGGATAAGTTTCAATTGCAACATCTTGCAGCATGAACTTCTATCTTGAATAGGGATGTGGAAGGGCTTCTCATCTCCCTTAACCTTGTTCCTTTGCATCCTTTTTTTGCATATATCTTCTCTGCTCAATTATATAGTTGTCATCAAATCCATATGCTAGGGAACTCATCATCAGAAAATTGAGTTACTTATCAATGGAGAAACAAAATGCTATTAATGTTGCAGAACTGCTTCAACCCAGTGTGTGATAAGCTTAAATCTCAAATCCACTGTTACAAGAGTAGTTGCCAGCATTTGTTTCTTCTAATCTACTTTTTTAAAGAATCTCAAAAGAACAGATTGCAAATTATTTGGCATCCACATAAACAAACTACACTTGGAAGTAGGCGAGGAATGTTATTAATTCTGATTTGCAATAAAGAAATAGCTTCAACTACTCTGATCATCGTGTTACCAGCTTCATACTGTATCTAACTTCATTAGATCATCTTTTCAACATTTAGACAGGGAATTGGCGAAAAGCTCCCCTGATATTGGAAAAAGTGGAAAAGCAAAGGGACTGGAGTTTAGTAGCTGTTGTTAAGTCTACGATTTTGAGATCGACTTGGAACGATGGCAAACATGTATACAAGCTCTCTGCGAAGAATAAGCTAAGATGCATACGTCACATAACTATTTTCATGCATACACCCTTTATTTTTCAGGCTTATAAAGTACTCATTATCCCAAATCAGAGTTCTGACACAAAACTACGTCAAAGGTGATGCGTGCTAAAGAGATTGCAAATTGATCTGTGTCTTACAAGATATGATATGGGAAGGGGTTGGCAAACAAAATTCATGGATAAAACTTCAACTCACATTGATGCAGATAACCGATGCCTGGCCTCAACAGAACCTGATGAGTTACCCATTGGTCCTCTCATCACAGCTTGTCAGCAACAGGGGAGCAACAGCATCTGAGCTGAAGAATCTGCAAAAAAGGAGCACATATCAGAAACCAAAGTCTACAACGTGTCCAAGAATGAAAATAAAGTAGAGCTACCTTACTGGAAAAACAGAAAGAAAAGAATTATTAAGTTTCTGTATCTCACAAATTAAAGAAAATGAGCTTGCATTATATTTCCAAGGAATGATATTGAAAGAAGTTAACTATGTTCTAGCACAACATCAGGAACTAGTTTATTTGCGTTAGAGAACTTGCGGAATGTGAAGGTTACATAAACCAAAATTCTCAACAGAAGATACCAATAATCGTGAAATGGCCAAGAATCTCCAGGCAATCAGAAATGAAACTCCTAACTGCCATCAACCGGAAACAATGGATTAACCAATCTAAAGAACGCTCAGTCAATCGTACAGAGAGATGTTGGACCAACCTATGATGATGAAACTTTTGGCAGTAATGGAGAAAGGCGCAAGAGAGTTTGAGAGAGCATGGTAAGCAAGGGGGGGGAGAGTCAATATAGATAGAGTAGCGTCCATTTGAATTTTCCTTTCACAATGAGATTGCTGTTCTGATTTGGTTTTCATTCGTCACCTACTCTTCCTTTCCTTTTCTTTTATATTTATTCTTAAGCACTCCAGCTTCTTTGTACTTTCTGCCAGAATAAGAATAGTAAGGTTCACATAAAATGACAATGCTTTTAAGACCAACCTACTGCTTTTGGTCACTCTCTCTATATTAGATCTTGTACTATAAATGCAACAGTTGAATCTGTGAATGATATGCACTCGTTCAATGGTTTGGATCATTACTTTGTATAAAACATAATATAATTTTGCATCCCGTGTGTCCAGAATCTTGACCTTACTTTCTGATGAAGGCCCCTCTAACACGAATTTGAGTTCTGGGATTTTAAGTGAGGCAGCGTACATTTTCCTGTCAATCCAATAATTTTGCATTTTTTCAATACTGGATTTCATTTTGCATCGTGTGATTGGGGCAGTCTTTGAAGCTCATTGTGTCAAGCGAATGATCGAGGAGGACTCTCCATATCAAAGACAAGGAACTTAATTAGTTTCGCGCAGAATTTCAAAACGAGGAGTTGCCATCGTTTGACATTTCTTCCTAGATTAGGTTTGTGAAAACAACTTAGCTTCTCTTTTTCCGTGGTCTTTAAGGTTAAGGTATCCTCAGACTAGCTTTGGCGTCAACCGAAATGAACTGCCTTGCAAATATTTTAAGAGTGAGTTCCTCCAAATTGGCATGGTGTATGATTAGCATTTCATTTACGGAGCGCTCCCAGCAGCGAAAGTGGCGTAGTTTGGTTGCTACAAGGTGGGGTTATGTAGATTAGGTGTGAAGATGATCAAATGTCCCTACTTACTTGTAAAGAAAGATTAATCCAACTGGTTACTTCCGCATTGATTACTGTATGGTTCCCCAATTAACACAAGGAAAACCAGTTGATAATCCAACTGGTGAAACATCGTTGTCGCTGTTTTGGACAGCAAAATATTTTGTGTCTCTGATTTGTCCAACGCCTTCCTTCTAATATATATGTTTTTTCTTTTCTTTCTCTCTCTCTTTTTGTTTTTTTTTCCTTCCTTGTACTCACAAACTGCAAATGTATAATGGGTTTGATTACAGTTGTTTTAGGGTCTTGTCCCACTTTCATAATGCAAAAGTAATTGCACGGTTAAGCAAAAAGATAATAGGTTCAAAGGTGCTTTCAACGACCGTCTCACCAAACGAGGGATTAAACCGGTCAAAATCACAATTATGATAATTGATGAAACAAGGGTTAGCGCACAATTGCAAATTCCTTACATTTTACCAAATGAACAGTGCATTACATACAAACACAGGCGGCATTAAATGACAGCTTAGAACATGATTCTATTGTCTAATTAATTCTAGTGTTTTGTTGTTTTTTTTTTCTTTTTTTTTTTTTAAAAGAAAAACTTTGTTGTAATGGGAGCAATGCAATGGGTACGTCATGATGCGGTGTAATCTGATAAAAAGAAAAGAAAAGAAAAGAAAAGAAAAGAAAAGAAAAGAAAATTATTTAGGGGGTCAATGAATAAATTGCACGTTCTTTATACATTTTTCATTGCGTTATTACATAAGCAAACTCTGTTTTTAATTTAGATTGCCCCACCCACATCCCCCCCAATGCGCCTAACTATAGATTCTTATACTTTGCATTCAGGCAAATAGATTCATTATAGAAAACCATCCTGCCCAAGTGACAATATTTCAACGGTGTAAAAAATGACCTAATAAGGCATTATTATTAGAAAGAATCAAGACACCAAAGAGCATTAACTTGAAGGTTTCTGCCAGATCTAGACCAAAAAGGAGATGTGGCAGAGTTGCAGAAGGCCAAACTTTTTTCTTTTTTCTTTTTTTTTTTTGTTTATTTATTTAAAGAGTGACAGGAGCCTTCCGCCTATCGCTATGTATCCCTCCTCTTTTCCCGTGCGTTAACTAAATGAATCCCCATTGACGTATTATGCAGTTGCTTGGTTTATATCTTGTACGTTTGGAAGCATACCAAGACTGGAAAAGTGGCGGCTAAATATTAGCTGTTGGGTCTAAATAATGGCTTAAGAATTTGTGTGTCCTTATATATATTGTGTATTAGAAGCAAAGATTATATATGTATATATATATGTGTGTGTGTGTGTGTGTGTGTGTGTGTATCTTAAAGGAAAAGAAACCTGAAAAATGACCGCCCCCTGAGGCTTTGGACTACTGTCTAGCAAATTCAACTTTAATTTATCCCCCGCATGACTTTTCGGGATAATGCTGTAAAGGTTCACAAAATCTCCTTTTCCTCCTTTTCAATTCGTCAAGGCCAAAACAAAAAGAAAGAAAAAAAGGAAGGCATTTTGAAGACTAGATTTCCAAGAGATAACAAAATCTTCATTTTCTAAATGGAGACATCGGGGGGGTTACAACAAATAAATCTTTGACCCCTCGTTCAAGAGATAACATGTGTTCATCCTTTCCTAGATTGGACCTTCTGTTGCAATATAATATGAGCAAGCAATCACTGTGAGTACAGGCCTCGCGTGTTCTTTCCCTCATTTTCATGACAGTCGCACGAGTACTCCGCTCTCACCAACCCTGAACACCCCCCACCCCCACCATCCTTTATTCCAAAGTACAGTGCGTGACTTTTGGAGCGTTAACCATTACATCGACTTTTCCTTGGAAGCTTCTCACCTTTTAGTTAACTCAAATCGATCGAGTCTATTGCCAGCTGCTAAAACTCAATGGGACCATCTCTTGCATTTAAACGTGCAGCCGCCTCCATTATCCTCAATCCACTTTTTCGGCTTTGAATGGGAAATTGCAAAGAGCACATATTGTTGCTTCGAATCCAATTTTCTTTAGTTGACGGGTCCAGGAGGCGGGTTGCTGTTTTTGGCTGGGTTTGGAGACACTGACGTGCGATGTGTGCAGCATATGGTTAGGACATGACCCTCCCCCCTCCTCCCTTTGACAATTGCAACCTCTACTTTTAAGATAGTTCGGGTAAATTAGAGGCCCAAGTACCCAGCAGGCAAAATTTAACTCCAAAGAGGAATCGCTTATTAAAACACACACACACACACACGCTTTGGCTTGCATGTATTATTATTTATTTGTTTGCATTCGGTGCCCATTTATGAATCAAATTGACCAAGGACGAAGGGCCAAGCTATTTTAAAGAATAAATCCTGCAACCTAATTCAACGCTTGACAATAAATAGAAAAATTCTGAGCACCCCCAAAATGGGCAGTGGTGCTGATGCATTAATGATACTCAATTTGTACAGAACTGGTCACCGACTAGAAAGAAAAGAATAACAGATTTTTGAATTTTGAAGCATGCTTAGACCCTCTTATCAATGCCCTTGACAAAAGACAGGAACCTACGAGGCACGCTATTACTTCAGCGACATAATTCACCATACCAGTATGCTCGAAACATTCTTCATGAGAACCTGGCGACCACATGGCTTTAATCAGTTGAAGTGCGATCTTGAAAGAACAGCCCCATGACTTCTATATCATATCTCACGCTCAGATGCCTTTTCCTCTTCTGGGGGTGCAAACTGCTTGCTAAGTTGAGATTCCAAAGGAGCTCTCTGTAGTGGTTGAGGTGTCAGTGGATTTGACTGTCTAAGCTCATTGTCTCTGTCAATAAACCAGCTTGTGCAAGGAAAACATACGTCAATTAAATACTAGGCAAGCTCAAACAGAAATCAATAGAATCGAAATCCCATCATGCTGCTACAATTGTATCCGATGTTTGCCTGTGTTATAAAAAACTTTACACAAGTAATCATCACTGGAACAGACTATGTCAAGTGAATATCTGCTCTCAGGAATGCATCCTACCATCCACCAATTGGTTAACTGCATTTATGAGTCTGCACAAGAAAACCTAAAGTTGCATCCAGTTTATGTCAATCGGTGCTGCCTTACCTTGACTCCCAGGTTAATAGCCTTCTGATGGTGCCAGTTAAATTACTAGTAACCTTTACAAATTCCAAGTTTCACTTTTAATAATGGTGATAATGTTACAGACTTCTTTTGTGTCATAATGGCACTCCTAGTAACTCTTAAACTAGGATTCAAGACTTTATAGTGAACTTGAAATTACTGCAGTCTGTAACTCTTTTCTTCAACTAGGGTGACACTGAAAATTTCTTAGCACAAAATCATTTTCTATCTTCACATCTGGTTAATTTTAACATCTTTTCTCTCGGTTTTAAGCAGTGAAGGTATCAGCAGTTTATATATGGTTGTCAACATGGCTGTGAATCTGAAATACAGAATGGAAACAGAATCTACAAGTTAACATCAACTCTATTATGTTAATCTATTTAGTCAACTGCTTCTGGAGATGTGAGAGATGGTGATAATCAGAATCATAAATGCAAGGGAAAGGGTCAAGAAATTCACAAAGGATTAGAAAGACAAAGGGCCCATTCTTTCGCTTCTAATGGAATTCCATAAGACGAAGGTAACATGTTCTTTTTCTGTATTACAGTGACAAAAGGACACATAATGATCACAAGTGTTCTCAATGAGAAAATCTATTTTCCTGTTGCACTTGTGTTAGAGAGTGCATCTAGCCTCTGGGATGATATTATT
This sequence comes from Ceriops zippeliana, assembly GCA_037897445.1. NCBI lineage: Eukaryota > Viridiplantae > Streptophyta > Magnoliopsida > Malpighiales > Rhizophoraceae > Ceriops > Ceriops zippeliana. The sequence goes on along the minus strand of JBAPLH010000056.1, from coordinate 1,513,404 downwards.
TGTCAAAACTATTGTTGTTCTTGTTGTTCGGCTAAGAAAATATTTTCCCAAAATTAGGGAATGCTTATATGAAATTAAGATTGATTATAACTTTCCTCCAATTTCAATTGTGTGATGTATATGCATCATGTCTCTTTGAAAGTCAACCTAGTCATACAGTGTCACATGTTTTCCACATCATGAGAAACCTAAGGCAATAACAAGGAGTTGATCCTATGATCACCACGCATGAGTACCGCCTGACATAAAGCCATCCACTGAACACTAGTCAAAGACACCACAAAAGAGAAAATAAAACCACTAGCATCAGATTTAATCAAATAACAACTATAGTGCTTCTGCAAGAGATGGTGTGAACAAGAGATTTGAGTCTCTGATTCAGGGATTCAAACAAATAACAAAACCTTAGAGCAGACTGGTTGAGATAAAGGTCTTACTCAATATAGGCCATAGGCGAAGCATCACCAACTCTTATACCAGTTTGAAGCAGTCTGGTGTAACCACCTGCTCTGTCCCTGTGACAAATAACAAGATCCCAACACTCAAAAATTATCAACAAAATGTAATTAAACAAAAGTTGAAACTTTAAAGGATTTACTTGTAACGATAAGCCAATTCTGTTAATAACTTTTGAAGGACGTTATCCCCTCTAATAAAACCAGCAGCACACCTTGCAGCACAAAGGGTACCCTGCAATTCTTTCAAGATACAATAAATTGGTTTTGGCAAAAGAAAAATACAAAAAAGGTAATATGCGATCAATAGAAATGTGTCTCATAATTCAGATGTATACATTGCAGAAGACGTTCATGATAGTTAGCTTAGGATTGAAGATGGTGTCACAGTTGCACCTGGAAGCAGTCACCAACAACCATAAAGAAGAGCAATCACGAAAGGGCAGTCAGCACCTCAGCAGTAGCTGCCAGTAATTTGGCAACAATTGGAAAATGACATATCATTGTCAGCACTTTGGCAACTTTATGAGGTTTGTTTGCATTCGTGTTTGGTTGAAAAATAAACTGCCAATTGTCAACGGCTGGTCGTAACTAAGTGCTGAGGTTGGATTATAGTGATGGGCAACTTGAGCTCAATTTTGAAATTGTACTTTTGTCATAAGAAAGTCAGTTTACAGATATCAGGTTTTTTTTTTTTCTCTTTTTAAAGCTTATCTCAACAGAAAATATAGTCTCGATTTCATAGTGACATTTTGCGTAAAATAAGGCCTAGTGAAGTATAATTATTCTATTGCCAGAAGAGGTGTTCCTTAAGATGGTTTTTATCATATTCAGAAAAAGATCAAAGAAAATAAAGATATGATTGAAAAAATAGTTAGTTGCCCCAAAATCATTTATTCAAATTAAGCAGAAATTTGTATGCTCTCATGAGCAGCAACAAGTCAACAACAAATATTTAAGTTGAATAGACATTCTAGATAGCTCCAATAAGCAAATTAAATCATGTTATGCAACATATAGAGATTTCATAGCTTTCAGGAGCTTTTTTTTTTCTTTCCTTTTCAACCAGAAAATTTTTTTATTTGTAAGGTTTGAACTTTGCGCTTGAAATTTTGAAACAATGAGAAATTGAAATCAAAACCACATTAGCAAGCATAGAGCATGTTGCTTGTACTTTTCTATCTGCAGTTTAAATCCAAATTTCACAACTAGATAGAAAGACAATCTAGTCGTGCAAACAATTTGATACACAAACACCCACCTCTTACGCAGCTATTCCATGTTATCTGCAAGCTGCCGAATCTCCTTAGCCTGGAAATCAATGATTAGAACTGTAGAGATGATGGGTGGAAGGTTTCAATGGATGCAAGAGGTCTATTGCACAATTTAGAAGGTCCAATAACATGAGCTAAAACTTCAATGGATGCATGAGATCCATTGCACATTCCAGATAACCCAATAACACAAGATAGAGACAAAAAGATTAAAGAAATACTAAATGAACTAATTCAGGACATTCAAGCCAACCAAATTTCAAATGGTGCGAATTTAATTTTGGCAAAGAGTTCAGGTTTAATTAATATAATTAGAATATTTAATAGGTCAAACTAAGTAATAGCAATCCTTCTTAAATAGGAGTTTATTGTCTATGTTAGAATTTGTCCATATTTAGAAATTCCTTCAAAATAAGGATTTCTCCTGAATAGGAATTTGTACCTCTTTAAGATTGTTATCTTAACCTATAAATAGGCACCCCTTATAAGCTATGGGAAATCAGACAACTTTGAGTGAAATAGAAAGTAAGAGTCTTTTTCTCTCGGTTCTTTTAAAGACTAAAGAACTTATCAAGAGGTACTTCTTCTTATGGCATTCCAATCGACTTTTCACTCTTAATTCCTTTCTTTTCTAGAGTGTGATGTCCATATCCTTTTTAAATATCCTAGGTTCGTGTTCCTTTAAAGGGTGGGTCTAGGGTTTTGTGATATTAAACTCTGGTTTAACTTTCCTTGTTGTTCTTTGATTCCTGGTGTGTGTTGGGTCCCTAAATCACGTCTTTTTGGGATTTTCTGCATTAGTTGGTATCAGAAGCTGGTTCTAAATTAGGTTGAATCCACTAACTTTTCAATTTTCTACCTTGTGATTTATTTATTTCTGTTTAGTTTGTTTATTATGTGCATTATCATTCAAATGCACAAATCTGTTTGTTTGCAATCCTTTTCTCTTTGCTTGCTTGTTTAAGTTCATAAACGTGCTAATTTTAATTCCAATTGCAATATCTAAGTATTCTACTATTGTTTTTGTGTTGAAAAAAAAAAACAAAAAGAAAAAGAAAGAAAGAAGAACAAAAAAAAGAAAAAATCAAATTCAAAGTTATTGATAAAGTTGTTTGGTCATATTGACCACAATAATAATAAAATTTTCTTGTTTAACTCTAATTCTACCATCTATTTTCTTATTTTGTTACTCAAGTTTGTCTTCTAGGTTATATTACCCCTATCCTAATTTTATGAGTTTAATTCATTAAATCTATTTATCTTGACATCTTTTTTCATTTTGATTCCTTGTTCTCCAATTTGTTCAATTCTATGCCATTTATCTTATTCTCTTCAAAATCAATATCCTTGATATGTTATTTAGTTCTTTATGAAACTGAAAGGGAAAATCTGAGTGGTAAAAGGTAAGAGTGAAAGTTCATATAAAGAAAAAGACATAAAGAGTGTAAACATAAGGGAGTGTGACACAATCTTTTGAGTGACACACGTGAGGGAGTGTTCTGTAAGGTACCCCATTTGTTTTGTGCAAAAATAATACTATGATGTTCAAAGACAAAGGTGTAGCTCAAGAGGGAGCTAGAGATGTATCCTAAATGATCAAAGCTATGCAACAACAATTTAAGTGCATGAATACCAGATTTGATGATATGAGGGAGAGGATAGAGGAGCAAACTAATACAATAGCAGAGTTGCAAAGGAGACATAGGGAATATGAGGCTCCTAAAGCCAGAAGGCAGTTGAGACGTGCCTATAACCATGAAGATGATGTAGAAGATGAAGAATTTGACGATCAAACTACAATGGTTAGAACTATTAACAATAAACGAGATCGAAGAGAATTTGGGAGGCAAGGCACCTACGACTATAATTTAGGCAGTATTAAAATGATAATTCCTCTATTCCAAGGTAAGAATGATCCTGATGCATACCTAGAATGGGAGAAAAAGGTTGAATTGGTTTTTGATTACCACAACTATTTCGAGGAGAAAAAGGTAAAGCTTCCTGCAGTTGAATTTACTGATTATGTTATTATTTGGTGGGATCAACTTGTTTTGACTAGAAGAAGGAATCATGAGCGGCCTATTAATACATGAGAGGAGATAAAGGCTATCATGAGGAGGAGGTTTGTCCCTAATCATTATTACAAGGAATTGTACCAAAAGCTACAAGGGCTTACTCAGGGCACTAAAAGTGTGGAGGACTACCACAAGGAGATGGGGATTACCATGATTAGGGAATATGTAGAAGAAGATAAAGAGGCAACCATGACTCAATTTCTGCAAGGGCTAAATAGAAACATAGCAAACGTGGTTGAATTGCAACATTATGTGGAATTAGAAGATATGGGGCACATGGTAATGAAAGTTGAAAGACAACTTAAACAAAAGGGCTTCACACAGTTTGGGCAAAATTTAGGTTCTACCTCATCTTTTAAGCCAAATTAGAGTAAAAGGAAAGAGATGACCAATTACAAGTCCAAAGCCAAGCTATCCAAGCACAAAAATATGGGTTCTAGCAAGGAGACAAGTAAATTTGAACCCCAACTGAGTAGAAATAGAGATGTTAAATATTTTAAGTGTTTGGGCAGGGTTCATATTGCATCTCAATGTCCAAATAAGCGAGCAATGATCTTGAGAAGTAATAGTGATATTGAAACTAAATGTGAATCAGATGATGATGCTGTGCCATCATGAGAGAGTAAAAGTGATGGAGATGAGTATCTGGTTAAGGAAATAGCTCTTGTTACAAGGTGAGCATTGAATGTGCAAGTAAAGGAAGAAAATCAGGTGCAACGAGATAATATCTTTCAGACAAGGTATCTCATCAAAGATAAGATATGTAGTATGATTATTGATAGTAGGAGTTGCACTAACGTTGCTAGCACAACTATGGCTGAGAAGTTAGATTTACCTATCATGAAGCATCCTAGACCATATAAGCTTCAGTAGTTGAATGAGAGTGGTGAAGTGAAGGTAAATAAATAAGTGCTCGTATCATTTTCTATCGGAAGGTATCATGATGAAGTTTTATGCGATGTTGTACTTATGCATGCGGGACATATTATATTAGGAAGACCATGGCAATTTGACAGGTGAGTTATGTATGATGGCTTCAAGAATCGATATTCCTTTGTAATGAATGAAAATCCTATCACTCTTGTACCATTATCACCTTAACAAGCATATGAGGATCAATTAATGATTAAAAATAAAAGTGACTAGATAAGAGAGATTGATAAAAGAGAAAAGAAAGGAGAAAACGTGAGGACATAAGAGAAAGAGAAGAAAAGAGAAAGTCTTTATGCAAAAGGAAGTGATGTCAAAAGAGCATTCTATGCCAAACAGCCTATAATTGTACTTTTGTACAAGAAGGCTTATTTTAACACTAACAAGTTTGACCCATTTTTGCCTAGTGTTGTTGCACTATTACAGGAATTTGAAGATGTATTCCTTAACGATGTCCCAAGTGGATTGCCACCTGATAGAGGAATTGAGCATCAAATTGATTTTATGCTAAGTGCATCCATCCTTAGCTAGCCAACATATAAGAGTAATCATGAGGAGACAAAGGAGCTTTAAAGAGAGATTGAGGAGCTTATGTCCAAAGGATATATGAGGGAAAGCATGAGTCCATGTGTTGTTCCTGTCCTACTTATACCCAAAAAAGATGAGACTTAGAGGATATATGTTGATTGTTGAGCAATCAACAAAATCACTGTAAAGTATCGTCACCTCATACCTAGATTAGATGACATGTTAGATGAATTGCATGGGTCATGTGTCTTTTCTAAGATTGATTTGAAAAATGGATATCATCATATTAGGATGAGAGAGGCAGATGAGTGGGAAATAACTTTCAAAACTAAGTATAGGTTGTATGAATGACTTGTTATGCCATTTGGTCTCACTAATGCACCAAGCACTTTTATGTGACTAATGAATCATGTTTTGCGTGCATTCATTGGTAAATTTGTAGTTATGTAATTTGATGATATTTTGGTCTATAATAAAATCCTAGAAGATCATCTTGATCATTTATATTCTGTTATAAGTGTTTTACATTTTGAGAAATTGTATGCTAACTTACATAAATGTTCCTTTTGTACTAAGTAGATCATATTTCTTGGCTATGTTGTCAGTGCTAAAGGTGTTGAGGTTGACAAGGAAAAAGTCAAGGCAATTCATGATTGGCACACACTTAAGTCAACTAGTGACGTGTGTAGCTTTCATGGTCTAGCTAGTTTCTATAGACACTTTGTTAAAGACTTTAGCACCATTGTCGCACCACTCACTAAGCTCATAAAAAAGAACATGAGTTTTAGGTGGGGTAATGACCAAGACAAGGCTTTTAATTGCATCAAGGAAAAATTAAGTTCTGCACCCTTACTTGCTTTACCTAACTTTGCAAAAGCTTTCGAGATTAAGTATGATACTTTAGGTATTGGCATTGGAGCTATTTTGATGCAGGAAAGACTCCTAATTGCTTACTTTAATGAAAAGCTAAGTGAAGCAAGCTTTAATTATCCTACTTATGATAAAGAGATGTATGCATTGGTACGGGCTTTGGAGATATGACAATATTACCTTTAGCCCAAGGAATTTATCATCCATACTAACCATGAATCTTTAAAGCACTTGAAGGGACAAGGAAAGTTAAACAAAAGACATGATAAGTGAGTTAAATTCATTGAGACCTTTCCCTACATCATTTAATATAAACAAGGTAAGGAAAATGTGGTACCTGATGCATCATCTCATAGGTATGCCCTTATTTTTACACTTACTGCAAAATTATTAGGATTTGAACATATTAAGAATTTATATGTGAATGATCCTGACTTTGCTAATATGTATGGAGCATGTGAGGTGTTAACCTTTAAGAAGTTTTATAGGCATAAGGGTTTTTTATTTAGGGAAAATTGTTTATGCATGCCTATGAGTTCTTTGAGGGAGTTGGTTGTAAGAGAAGCTCATGAAGGTGGTCTAATGGGTCATTTCAGAGTTAGGAAAACCCTAGATGTCCTAAATGAACATTTCTTTTGGCCACAAATGAAACAAGATATTGAAGGGATATGTGTGAAATGTATAACATGCAAACAAGCTAAATTTAAAGTTTTACCTTATGGCTTTTATACCACTTTACCCATACTTAACCATCTCTAAGTTGATTTATTTATGGACTTTGTACTGGGATTACCATGAAAAAAAAGTGGTAAGGATTCTATATTTGATATTGTTGATAGATTTTCAAAGATGACACACTTCATCCCATGTCATAAAACTGATAATGCAAACAACGTGGCTGACTTATTCTTTAAAGAAGTAGTACATTTGCATGGCATGCCATGAAGTATTGTTTCAGACCGGGATACAAAGTTCTTAAGCTACTTTTGGAAGACTTTGTGGGGTAAGTTAGGTACTAAGCTATTATTTTCAATTACTTATCATCTACAAACTAATGGACAGACTGAGGTAGTTAATCGAACTCTTTCTACTCTTTTAGGTGTTATTGTTCAAACAAATTTGAAAACATGGGAAGATTGTTTACCACATATCGAGTTTGCATATAATAAGAGTGTTCATTCTACTACTAGTTACTTTCAATTTAAAATCATATATGGTTTTAATCCATTGACTCCTTTGGATATGGTATCTATACCTATCAATGAGTATGCCAACTTAAATGGGGAACACAAGGCTGACATGATAAAAAAATTGCATGAGGACAACATATTGAAAAATTAATTGAGCAACAAGTATCTTATGTCAACAAGGGATGAAAGAAGGTGGTGTTTGAATCTAGTGATTGGGTTTGAGTGCATATGCCCAAGAAACAGTTCATAACTCAAAGGCGTTCGAAGCTACAACCTAAAGGAGATAGTCCCTTTTAAGTTGTAGCCCAAATTTATGAAAATGGTTATAAGTTGGACCTTCCTAGTGAGTATAATGTGAGTGCAACATTTGACATTTCTGATCTTTCCCCTTTTGATGTAGGTGATGATTTAGGGACAAATCGTTTTGAGGAGAGGAGGAATGATGAGAATTATAGAGATTATGGGTGGAAGGCTTCAATGGATGCAAGAGGTTCATTGCACATTTCAGAAGGCATAATAACACGAGCTAGAACTTTAATGAATGCAAGAGATCCTTGCACATTTTAGAAGGCCCAATAACACGAGTTAGAGCCAAAAAGATTAAAGAAATACTAAATGGGTTTATTCATGACATTCAAGCCAATTAAGCTTTAAATAATATGAATTCAGTTTAACAAAGAGTTCAGGCCTAATTAATATAATTAGAATACTTAATAGGTCAAACTAAGTAATAAAATTCCCTCCTAAATAGGAGTTTATTATATTTAGGAATTCTTCCAAAATAAAGATTTCTCCTAAGTAGGAATTTGTGCCTCTTTAAGATTGCTATCGTAGCCTATAAATAGGCACCCCTTGTAAGCTTTGGGAAATTAGACAACTTTGAATGAAATAGAAAGCAAGGGTTTTTTTTCTCTTGATTCTTTTAAGGACTAAAAAACTTATCAAGAGGTACTTCTTCTTGTGCGTTCTAATCGATTTTTCACTCCTAATTCCTTTCTTTTCTAGAGTATGGCGTCCATATCCTTCTTAAATACCCTAGGTTTATATTCCCTCAAAGGATGGGTCTAGGCAATGTAACGGGTATATCAAAGGAATGGGTAGGTCTTTAGATATGGCCTTACTCCTATAATGGATAGGAAGAAGGGGATCTTGGGCCTTATAAATGTGGGCGCTTAACAAGTTACCTTTTGGGGAGAGGGTAATGGTCTCGTGACAAAGTGGTATTAAAGCCAACCCAAACCCAACTTTGATGTCTGCTGCCAAGCACTTCATGGGAAAGAAGTAGGTAAGGGAGACACCAATTCTCGATGAGGACGTTAATGGATTTGGTAGGGAAAAATGTGACGGGTATATTAGAGAAATGAGTTGGATTTTAGATATGACCCAACTCCCACATCAAATAAGAAGAAGGGGATCTTGAGCCTTATAAACGTGGGTGTTGCACACCCTGACAGGCTACCTTTTGGGGAAATGGTAATGGCCCCGTGACAAAGACCTCAAAAAATGTGGCTTAGGGTGTGCAACACATTATTCCTTTCCTGTAACCATTACCTTAAATAGAAAGATCCTTTTTGTAACAGTTATCTTAAATAGGAAGATACTCCTCTTCCTATAATGGTTATTCTTAATAAGGAGAGTGGAGGGATTTTAAACCCGATGACCCAAATTACCGTTATACCTAACCGACCATCATATTAGGCCTTTTATTTTGGGTTATACCTTAAATAACATGAGCCACTCATATTAATTAATTTAACACTCTCCCATTTGGTCCATGTTATGACTTGATGAATCAATAACAAATAAGTGCGTGCAATCCTTAAATATCATCAAATCGCAATACTTAATCGAATTAAAATGATTGGATAATGGCAGTCACACATCTTATAGCGACATGATTCCTTCCATGTATCACATAATCATCATAATTCATAATAACTTTACTGAGGAACATTGAAACTTTAAATTTTCATTCCCATATATGTTATTAGTTATCTCATAAACCATAATTGTATACATCTAAACAGAGATAACAAAGCACAAGCAAAACCATAACTTTAATTGAATTCACGAGTGTCACAATGATATAAATATCCTAAAATATTGGCTTTCAAGAGAATGAGAACCTGTCCATAATGTCCATCCAATCAACGTGTCCAGTAAATATTTTTTGTGGCAAACCTTTAGTTAACAGGTCCGCTATCATCAACTCAATGCCATATGCTCAATGGACACTCTTTATTTTTGCACTTCTTCTTTAACAAATAGGTATTTCAAATCCATATGTTTCGCACCTTTAGAATACCTATCATTCTTAGAGAAGAAAACTGTTGCAAAATTATCACAATAAATTCTTAACGGCTTTTCTATATTGTCGACCAAACCAAGCCTTAAAATAAAATTCTGCAACCATAATGTATGAACAATAACCTCAAAGCATGCTACAAATTCAGCCTTCATAGTGGAAGTAGCAATGATAGACTGCTTCCCACTTTTCCAAGAAATTGCTCCTCCAGCTAGGAGAAACATGTAATCAAATATAGATTTCCTAGTCTACACATCCAGCATAATCTGAATTCGAGTAGCCTACTACTTCAAGATGACTTGATCTTTTATAAGTAAGCATGTAATCTTTGGTACCTTGTAAGTACCTATGTACTTTCTTTCCAGCTTTCTAATGATCTATTCTAGGATTACTTTGATATCGGCCTAACATTCCAATTGCGAAACTGATGTCTGGCTAAGTACATGTTTATGCATACATCAGGCTTCCAACTAGTGATGTATAGGGAATTGATTCCATCGCTTTCCATTCCAAATCATTCTTTGGACATTGCAATTCACTGAACTTGTCCTCTTTCTGAATTGGAAAAATTCCTATTGAATAATTTTCCATTCTAAATCTCTTTAATACTTTATCGATATAGCCTTTCTAAGACAACAATCCTTGTGATCTATCACGGAATATCCCTATTCATATCATATAGGATGTCTCATTCATATCTTTCATTTCAAAATTTTCATAGAGAAATTTCTTTACATCATGTAACAAACCTATGTCATTAACAGCCAAAAGAATGTCATCGACATTTAGGACTAATAGAATAAACTTACTCCTACTAACCTTCATATAGATACACCGATGAACGGTGTTCTCTACAAAACCGTATGACGTAATGGTATTATTGAACTTAATATACCATTTTCAGGAAGCTTGTTTCACTCCATATATCGATTTCTTTAATTTACACACCAAATTTTCTTGCCTGGTGATGGTGAAACCTTCAAATTGGTCCATATACACTTCCTCTTCCAAGTCACCATTCAGAAAGGTAGTCTTTACATCCATTTGGTGGAACTTTAGATCATTATAAGTCATCAAAGCCATAATAATTCTTAAAGAATCTTTCTTAGAAACTGAAGAGAAAGTCTCCTTATAGTCAACATCATCCCTTTGAGTAAAACCTTTGGCAACAAGTCTAGCCTTATACCTTTCGATGTTACCTTTCGAGTTTCACTTGGTCTTGAAGACCCATTTACAACTAACTCATTTTGATCCTTCAGGTAACTCTACTAGTTTCTAGACTTGGTTGACATCCATCGATTTCATTTCTTCCTTCATGGCATTGAACCACTTTTTAGAATCATTACATTCCATGGCTTATTTAAATAAGACTGGATCTTTATCAATGCTCAATTTTGATTCATGCTCAAGTGAGTAACCACATAATCATTCGAAACAGATGCCCTTTTCTGTCTTGTAGACCTTTGTAATGCCATTTCATGTGGTATCACTTGTTCATTTGTAAATTGAACATTGTCACTTGGTTCATCTCTTATATCACTTTGCATGTTTCGAGTATCAATTTGTTGTCCTTGCATGTTGCCTGACTATGATGCAATATAAGGAACAACAATTTAAGTATAAACATTGGGTGTGAGGATACCATCCTGAGTAGGAGTACTCATTGTGGATCTTTCATTTTATAATTCTTTAATATCCACCTTTCGTGATTCCCCACTCCTACTGAACTGGCCATTTTCAAATGAACTGAACATTACCAGACTCAACTATTTTAGTACTATGGTTAGGACGATAGAACCTATACCTTTTTAACTTTTCAGGATAGCCGATGAAGTAACTATTAATAGTTCTTGCATCAAGCTTTCCTTTATATGGATTATATATCCTTACTTCTACTGAACAACCCCAAACATGGAGGTGTCTCAAATTGGGTTTTCTTCCTGTCCATAACTTTTAAGGAGTCTTAGGGACAGCCTTACTAGGAACCCTATTCAGCAAATATGCAGCAGTCCTTAATGCATACATCCACAAGGATAAAGGTACAGTATTGTAACTTAACATGCTCTTAACCATATCCATAAGTATGCGATTTCGCCTTTTCGTTATACCATTATGTTGTGGTGTACTGTGTATATATGCTTAGACTTTCAAGAAGTTTTGCAAATGGACCAAGACATTGTCCACTTTCATTGAATTTTCCATAATATTCACCACCCCATGTTAGGACATCAAGAGGGCCACAGATATTAGTATGTATCAATTCTAAAGGTTCATTACTTCTCATGGCTGAGTTCTTTAATGTATATCTTGTTTGTTTCCCTTTTATACAATCAACACATACATCTCAATCAATAAAATCCAATTAAGGCAAGTCATGACCTTTCACCAACCTCAATATCCTTTCTTTGGATATATGACCTAAACTTTGATGTCATAAGAAAGCAGAACTTTCATCATGCACATTATGTTTGTTACATATACTATGCTCAACAAGAAATATGGAATTAGTATACATAGCATCAAGATTAAAACGGTACAAATCATCAATCAAAGTACCAGATCCATAATAGTACGAATGTTTATATAATGAAAATGCACCGTTTCTAATCTTAAGGTCAAATCCCACTTCATCTAACTTTGTAACAGACTAAATTTCTAGCACATTCAGGAACATAGAGACATTTTTCTAGATCTAAGTGACGCTTAGTGTCCAAGATTAATCTATACATCCCAATTCCTTATATTCATGCCTTCATTCTGTTTCCCATATAGAGGAACTTCTCAATTCCTATTATGGGCTGGATTGAAAGGAATCTCTGCATAATATGTAACACATAATTAGTAATTCTAGAGTCTAACCACCAAGTATTATTGGGCACTTCAATTATATTTGATTCAAAACATACTGATATACAGTATGTACCTTTCTTTTTGAACCAAGCCTTTCTTTTTAGACAATCTATCTTGAAGTGACCCATCCTTTTACAGAAGAAGCATTTTTGATCATTTTCGATCTGACCTCTAGTGACTTTTATAGAGGCTTTGTCCTTCTTCTTACTTTTCTTATATGGTTTAGACTTGCTACCACTAGCATCATTACAAATAATGAGATGAATGGAGTGATCCTTCATCTTCTTTAATCTCCCTTCCTCCTGAACTAACATGGTCTTAATGTCTTAGAAGTTCCATTTCTCTTTAATAGTGTTATAATTTACTTGGAACTGGTCAAATTCAGAAGGCAGTGAGATTATGATGAATTGAACCAAAAAGGATTCACTCACATCTATACCTATTGTTTTCAACCTTGCTGTTAGATTAGCCATACTGGTCACATGATCATGAATGGACTGTGACCAATCAAATTTCTTGGTCGTTAGCTCACTCATTAGGATTCCTACAATGGATTTATCAGCTATTTCTAATTGAGAGTATTCCTTAATTCTCATTATAAATTTCCTTACATTTTCTGTCTTAGGCATCGATGACTTGATCTTTTCAGCTATCATCATTTGCATCAAATTCAAACTCAGCCTATTAGACCGTACCCAAGCCTCATGACGAGACTTATTAGATTTTGTACTGGTCCTAGTAATGGCTACGGGCTTCATCCGAAATCACTGCTAAGTCCAAGCCCAACACACCTAAATGAAATTGAATATGCTCAGACCATTCTGCATAGTTCAGCCCATTGAATTTGATCATTGAATTGCCTAAGGTGAATACATTACTGAAAGCTGCAAACATAATTCAAATTTACACGTTAATGCTTTGAAAAACTTTAATGGATTTAGATACATTACAAAAACTTTAATCATGCATTTAAGTACACCTTTGGGTGATCCTCAAATATATAACTTTAATCAATAATGATGCTAATTTAAATATACTTTAATAGATCAATCAATCATACTAGAGTTAACATGAATGTTATCTTTGGATATACAATCACGTTTACCCAATATATCAATCAATCCCCTTTAATGTCATTAATTACAAGCAATGATCCATCTTTGGATGATCTCCTAACTTTATAATTAATAACTACAATTGTTGATTTGAAACATTTATTAGCATCCAAAATGAATAATTTAAAATTTACAATCAACTATTCAAATCCTTTCAAGTCAGGCCATTTTGGTGACTAACAAGCTTTCAATATTTGACTCATGTTCTGAATTCAATAAACTTTAAAAAATCTTCAATTACGAAGATTTAAATTATCTTTTATGTAGGAGTTAACACCACAGCATACTATACTGTTCCAATAATCAGTCCCCTTTTCATGGTAGCATCATCCATTTGAAAATTTTTTCTCCACCATCAATCGGGGACCCGCAGCACCACCGTACTGCAGATGGCACACCTGCGTGCTGCTTCCGGCCAAGGGACCCATGATGGCAGCACGCCTCCAGCTGAGCAACCCATGATGACTGTACTACCATATTGCGGGCGTCACCCGCATGCTGCCTTCGGTCAAGCAAGTCTCCGATTGCAACACCATTACTCACCGGCAAGCCCCGCATCGCGGTGGCAGCACCCTTTACTAGCAAGCCCACGTCGGACAATCCAACGACACGGGTACGACTGGCACATACCAACACCAGCGAGATTGCATCGCGGTCCCAGACCCACCCCCGACCCGGATCATCGGCCATACCCGAGGTGATCTTTCCGTTCTGCCGTACGCACCAAACCAGACCGATTTGTGTTTCCAATCATTCCTAAGAGAAAACCCAGATCGATTCGGGTCTCCCACTGACGATGGAAACACAGCCTTCATCGATCCATACCCAGATCCGTTCGGGTCCGACGGCTGTACCCAAAAGCACGGCCTACATGGTGAGACCGATCTGCCATACCTAGATCTGTTTAGGTTCGGCGGTTGTACCCAGAAGCACAGCCTACACAGTGAGACCGATCCACCATACTCAGATCCGTTTAGGTCCGGCAGTTGTACTCGAAAGCACAGCCTACACAGTGAGACCAATTCGTCATACTCAGATCCGTTCGGGTTCGGCAGCATACAATTCTCGTGCCGACTTTCCTTTTTCCTTTTGATGCTGGCATTTCGGTGGTGCTGACTTTCCATGGTTGGTGTTTCCCCTTTAAACGCCGGCCATTTCGTTAAGTACAATAAAAATAGAGAAAAAACAATCGCATAGCTATTTTCCTTTCAGCACAAAACATAAAAGAAAACAGTTCGGTGCAAACAAATTGCAATATTCGCAGACCCATTTTAATACCAATTGTTAGACTTTTTTAGAATTTCTCTTTACGAAATTCCTATTTCTATAATGCAAAATCTTTTCTTTATACGAATACTAACAATAAAACTATAATGAAATCAACATATTGTTCACCATGATGCTGATGTCCCGTAAAAAAGATGAGAATCCTCTTTCCGTTTTGTTCCTAAATGCTTTTTCCCTTTTCTCCTACTCTTCTCTTTCTTTTCTTTACGTTTTCTCTCTGATGGTTATGGGAATAGGAAAAGTCTGTAATAGTATATATATACACACATTATTCTTTTGTATAACTATTACCTTAAATAGTAAGATCCTCTCTTTCTGTAACAGTTGTCTTAAATGAGAAGATATTCCTCTTTTTATAACAGTTATTCTTAATAGGGAGAGTGAAGAAATTTTAAACCCCAATGATCCAAGTGGGCAAAGACTGCGACAGATGAACTTCGACGGAACAAACGGAGAACGACCCTACACAAAAATAGACTGATTACGAAACTAGGCATATTTTCTTTGTTATAGGCGTTTCAGCCCAAATGTTTGACTTGGATCATTAAAGCATTTTCTCTCTCTCTCTCTCTCTATTTTTTCGTTAATTCTATCTATTATTTTATTTTTTGCCAGATCTATTATTTATCTTTCTGTTTATTACCTATTACCTTAAATTATCAGTAGGGTAAGGTAGAACCAAATTAAAGGACAAAAAAAGAAAAAAGAGAGAAAATTTATCAAAAAATATTAATTAATTTGAAAAGTCAATTAAAATTAAATTTAATACTCTATATAAATTCAGTATTCATCACAAATTTGATTGACTTTATTTATAAAACTAGTAAAACTAATAATAAAATTAAAATATTTACTAAAATGAAGGAAATTTCAAAATAATTATAAGAAATAAAAATATTTTAAATAAAAAATTTTAATAAATCTGTAAATAAAAATATTTCAAATAAGAGAATTCAAAATAACGAGCATAACATGATCTTTTAGAATATTTTTTCAAAAAACATCTTTTTTTATCAACTACTGTATTATTTCTTTATAATTGAATGCCCAAGCTATTGATGTCAAGTAAGCCTCAAGAACAAAGCTCATTTTCATAAAGTTATAAGGTAATAGTGAAATTCATTTTGAAAACAAAAGATGAAGTTTTAGGCACAACAATTTCCATGAGGAGATTGAAGAGTAAAGAAAGAGGCTTAGAAGTTCATTGGAGAGGTGATAAATCTTTAAAATTAAAAATAAGACTAATATTTAAGTTAACATTAAACATATCAAGTAAATATACATTAGATCCAAATGTTTTAATAGTGGACTAAAGATCAATAGCTTGGGCATGTAATTTTTTGAAAATGTATTTAGGTAAACATTAAAGACAAAAACAAAATATGACAAAATCACCTACACTAAAATGTTTTTCTTGACAATACACATTAGTAGTAAATTTATAATCAATATTACATATAATAATTTTATATATAATCTTAACATGCAAAATTTTCTATGGGTTCAAAGAAATACATGTTAGAGTGAAGAAGAATTCAATAAATGTGTGTGAAGTTTAGTAATGAATAATTTCAAAAGAACTTTTACTATGGTCTTGTTAACAAAATTAGATAAACTTAATGGTTAATAAAATCAAATGCCAATTGTTTTGTTATTTACCTATAAGACAGTTAAATAAATCACCCAGATGTTGATTAACTTTCTCATTTTAACCATTTGTTTAAGTGTGTAATATAGATGAAAATTTTAAATTAACTTAAAACAATTTTTAAAGTATCTTCCAAAATTAACTAACAAATTGAATATCATTATCAAACATAATAGAAGGACATCATTATCACACATAATGAAAGTAGGCAAACCATGCAACTTGATAACTTTTCTAAAAATTTACTTAGGAATATTAGATGCATTAGTGATCTATTAAATTAAATGAAATAAGCTAAAGTTGTTATAAGTAAATCAAGTACAAAATTCATAATTACATCATGCCAAGGTGTCTTTAAGATAAAAAGTAAAGTGCATAAAATGTTATGCTTTTTAACATTAGTAACCTAATAAGTACAACACTATGACATAATCCTAGGCACACCCTTTGTAAGGAAGACCAATAAAACCTATCCTTAATAAGTATAATGGTCTTATCCCTTCTTGAATTACTAACTAATTTAGTAGCATGCATTTTTAAAACCAAAAAGTCACGAAGTGATGTATATGGAATACATAACTTGTTAGCCTTAAATAAATAACCATTGTGAATCATAAAATCAACATATTCCCTATAATAAGCATCACTAACATATTGAAATATAAGACCAAAATTAGGACATATAGAATACTCTTCATACAATCTTTCAAACCTTATGACATAAAAGCATTCATCATTTGCATGACACAAAAGAATACTTATTAAGAAACTTAACCTATGCAACATGCTTGGAATTTAATTTCTCTTAAGAATTCAAATAACATAATGCTTAATGATAACAAATAAATATATAAAGCAAACTTGTAAGGTAAATGATATTACCTCAAATGGTGAAAGGACTAAATCATAAAATAAAACTTTTTGTTATTGAGTTAAATATTTTTCTTTTGTCTTATTAAGGTTTTTGCTAAAAAATGTAATGGGATGTCCTTCCTAACCCAAAACTCTTTCCATGGCAACCTCTAATACATTATAAGCAATTTCAAGCACTTTGTTGAAGTCAAAAAGTCCTAAAATAAAAGCTTTACTTATTTAGTTTTTTTGAGTTATTAAAAGTTATAATAATTTTACTAAATAATAGAAATTCTCCCTTCATCAAATAATTAGTGATAGAAGTCATAATAATTTTAAATCCTTTGATAAACATCCTATAAAAAGATGTTAAGTTATGAAAACTATGAGTGTAATTGAGAGAATTAGTACTCTCAAATGATTTTAACTTTCTTAAGATTGATAGTTGTATCTCAATAAAAAAAAAAAAAAAACTAGAAAACCTAAGAATAACATATCATACTACAAAATGGAACACTTTTTAAAGTTGACATTAAGTTTGGCTTCCTTAAGAGTAAGTATAAACTAACCACAAATGACTTAAGTGCTTTTTTTCAAACTTATTATTAACAAGGATATCATTGAAATAGACTACTTAGAACTTACTTATGAATGACTTTAAAACATGAGCCATGACTTTTATAAAGGTAATAAGATTATTGAATAATCCAAAAAACATGACTACCTATTCATTCAACTTACTTACATCTTAAATGTTACTTTCCATTTATCCTTATTTTTTAATATACCAACTAAAACTAACTAACAAGTCCAACATATGAGCTTAAGAATAAAAAACCTTGTTATAAAGTAATTAAGTTGCTAAAATTTTTTTATATGCTTGTCATAAATTGCAAATTAGCACATGGATGTCAAAATGTGAAAATGGGTTATCCAAACCATGACAATTAGGAAAATATATCTAATAATTTGCTAATTGTTGCAAATTTGGTTTTTAAAAAGGATGGAAAAGTTCCAAGTTTAACTAATAAGCTTGTTCACAAAGAAAAACATGTTACTAAGCTTCAAAAGAATAAAAAACATATTAAAGTGGACATTAATAAGGCCTTGAATGCAGATTTATAATAGAAATTTCTAGATCATGTTATCTACAATAAACCTAATAATGATATGCTTATGTAAAATGTTAATTTATATAAGCATTTTTTTTCTAATTGGTATTTTTATCATTATTATGAGTAATTTTCAATTTGCAATCATATAGTTCAAATCAAATGGATGGTTGAAAGCTTAAAACAAAATGAAGGCTTCTTATATCAATCCTAAAAGTATGAACTTATTTTCTAAGCAAAAAGGTTACAATGGTAAGGTAATTCCAACATCACCACTAATATAACTACAACAACTTTAGTCAATGTATATTAAAGTTGAAAATCATATGTAGTTTTATTATTTTAATACATATAAGTCATTAAGCTTTTTTTATTTTTTGTGACATGTAAAGCTACAAACAAGTGAATGAGATTGACATCTTAATCTAAAACCAAAGTTACCAATAAAGGAGAACTAGCTTTCTTGAATCTACCATTAAAGGTTTTGTAACATTAAAGTTAAACAAAGAACATTGTCCTATATATGTGCAAGATGCTTAATATCATGATAATGGAATAATGACAAAGAATATATGTTTTTGGTTGAATTATTGTATGCAACTATTAATATGGAACAATGCTTTGTAGCATTAAGCACACAATTACTCTCATATGATATGGAATTATTATATTTTTTGTTGAAGAATTAGAATTATATATAATGGTTAATTTCCCTTTTTTAGGGTAGGATGGTTGTAGGCTATAATTTTATTTTTTATATTACCATTGTCTAATATTCAAATGAATGACTACATAATTCAATTTTTAAATAAACACTCAATTTTCACATTTTAAAAAAACATAGTACATTGCAACACATTACATCATGGTCATTTTATACCTCTTAATTTTTTTTATATAGGCATTATAAGGCAAACATTAGATAAAATTGATGACTAATTTATCCATAATTAAGACTTTTTTCATTTTCATTGTCTTAACAGTTCTTTTTGCCTCAGTATTGGCAAGTTCCATCTTGAGAAATAAAATCTAATTAAATAAGTCTTTATTAACATTATCATTTCCACTTGAAGCAAGTTAATTCTCTATTATATCTTTCAACATCATTTTTTAATCTCTTAATTTGTTGCTCTTGTGATTTAACCATTTTTTGCATCATTAATGAATTCATTATCTTCTCACACAAATATCCTTTGTATACATACTAAGCACATTATCACTTTATGAATATTTCATATAACTATACAAATAACAAGCAATTTTAAAGATAAAATTATACCTAATAGCTTAGGCAAGACTAAACCTTTTACCAAGATTTTTGTCAATCAATAAAGTATATTTATATTAGATTGGCTTATTATTTTTGTTATCACTATACCTTTTAAAAAACCTATAAGAATTAGATAAGTATGTTAACATTTCTATATATAAAATTCAAGCTCTATAAGAAACAAAAATGGAATACAAAAAATAATAAATTAAATGAAATTAAAACAAAGCTACATAATTCTTTATTAATGTTAGTTTGAGAAAGATATTGTTAAAATGAGAAAAATAAATTTCATGAAAATCATAACAAATGTTGCATGATTTCTCAGGTGGCATTTTAATTTGATTATAGCTTGATAATCCATTTATAAAGGAAAACATTGAATGGCTACTAGCTATGTTGTCCACCAATATGTCAATATGTAGTAAAGACAAGTTATTTTTAGCATAATATTGATTACTATTATAAATAATTCTGCTTGAAGGATGCTTGTGTCCAATTATTTTTTGACTTTTTCTTTGATCTTTAAAAATGACATGAGATTTTATACTTTTGAGCTTTTGTTGTAAAAGTTTGTTTTCTAACCTCAAAGAGAGTTTTTGCACCATTATATTAGTGTTGAGATATAACATGTCTTTCTAAAACCAAGTAAATACATCAAACTATTCAAGTAATTGAATCATGTTTTGACAGCTTTTTAAAGAAAGTCTTGTGCGGACTTTGACTTTTTGTAAATTTTCTATAATACTCAAGTTGATCAACATAACCAACTCTTTTTTAGTTATTAATTGTCTTTCTTTTTGTTCAATTAGGCACTAGAGATTTAACAAGATTTCTCTAGCCTCAAGATAATCTTGAATTGGAATATTAAAGGCACTTTTAGACTTTGTTTATAAACAAATACTATTTAAACTATTAGTCTACTCTTTTGGTATCTTAGATAATAAAGGAAAAATTATAAGATAAGAATAAATATTATTAGAATGGCTCATACATAAAAAGGCGAATGCTAAAATGATAGTTTAAGTAATAAAATAAGGATTAGGAGTGCAAATGATATAAGTATATTTTATTGGTTAACATATAATGAAAGACTACTCATTCTATTACATATTTACCTTTGAATGTCATAAATATCAACATATGAGGGAATATGCTTTAGGTTGCATTATTTTGCAAAAGATTTAAGTGATTAAGGAATCTTTAAGCCTACTTGTGGCACATAAGGGTGCTAAAGTCATATGGTTAGATTAATAGGGTTAAAGGCAACTTTTTTTCCTTTTTTTTAGAGATCATATGGATTGTCAATATATTGAATTCAACAATAACTTTGATTAATACATTGCAATCATCATAGACTTGATTGATAAACCCTACACTTTTGAAGTAGCGAGTTAAGGGTAGTATAAGTTTAGTCACCTTATTTTTCTAGTGGTGAGTTAGGTTGGTATATGATTCCAGAAAGGTCTTGTTATTCATTAGGCTATACCAAAGTAATAGTGGTTTAAAGATGTTTTCTGATTCCTTTGTTTGGGCAATAACCATTTTTTTATCATTACTTTAATTATTTTTTGTAATACTTTAAATGGTAAAAATGACATATTGAGGAATGACTCCTTAAACCAAGGAGTAATATTAGCCATTTTGAAGGAGCAGAATGTGCATTCTAATGCTGCTTCAGTTGTCTTAAATAAGGCATTGTATACATTTAAAGACAGACAAATCATACTCTACTTGAACTTTAATTAACTAGCCAACTATGATGAACTTCACTTTATAGTATAAGGTAAAGAGGATGACTCTTGCATTATGGATTCATAAGTGGCCCAATAGGCAACTGTAGGTAGTTTTAATGTCCATAACCTAGAAAGATACGTCAAAAGTACATGGTCTTACCTATATTGGTTGTGATCCTTACAACTTCACACTTTGTGTCATCAAATGTTAGAACAATAATGTGATTTGGTATTATGATAATGATATTAATTGATAATTACCTTATAGTGTCTTTGGGCATGACATTTAATGATGACTTATTGTTAATAAGGAAATAAGGTATATTATAGCCATAATAAATGATTGATATATGTAATATCTTAGTATGACTATGCTTATCAACTAAAATGTCATTGATTTAGAATAAGATCCAATTGTTCATCATGATATTATTACCAAATTGATCAAAGTTACTCAAAGAGATGTTACTTGGTTGAAAATATGTAATAAGGAATTTTGGTAGAGTTAAAAAAAACTTTTATTTTTATATTAAAACTGTTTTCACATGTTTTATATATATAGCTTGTAAAATTGTTTATGTAGAAAAAATTTTATTATTATATTTAAATAAAATTATTTAAATTCGAAATATAACAAATATCAAATATTTCATTCTTTTCAAACTAAACTAAAAGATGAAACAAATTTATTTAAATTATATACAAATCAATGAAATTATTAGATATAGTCTCGTTGTTGTTAAATTTTAATTTTACAATAATATTTAAAATTCAAACTTAGATGTTATTTATAAAAAAATATATATTTCTTCTCATAAAAAAAGTAGTTTCTAATTTAACTAGACTAAGTGCAGCATATTAGATAGTTATGTGATGACTTTATAAATCAATAAATAATAAATAATAAACTAGGTATAATACTAATTAAAAATAAATTACATGAATAAATTGTGTTAATTTAGATGAATTCAACATGATCCAACCAATTCTCCAATTATAAATGGTGACTAAATTCAAAAGCGATAACATGAATTGACTTAAAAAAAATTATTAGAAATATTTTAGAACTACTAAACTTAATATTTATGATTGGACCAAATTATGAGAATATATTCATGTAGTAATCTTAATTAAATTTTGAATTAATACTTCGTTGTCCTAATATCCAGGACACCATAAGAAGAGAAACTAAATACAGTTTACGCGATAGGGCACATTTCTATTGCAAGGCTCACATCTAAAGCTGCTGATATAATTCTGTTTGCAGCCTATATGACCTTCGATCCATCACAAAAAGACTTGTTATTGTAATGGTTTGTGTTTTCTGAATGAACTTTGAAGTCTCTCCATCAATAAGGCCATGATGATTTTCTTGATGACGTTACAGATGGATGGGCAATCCATAGTTGTGGAAAGTCTTGAGCGTCCCATCGCATCCTGCTGTAACAATCACGAGGTCCCATGCATCGGATAGAGCAGCGTGGTGGTCATTGGCATTGTTGACCTGCTGCTGAAGGCATCCATGGTGCTGATTGTGACAACCATTTTCTGCTACTGATACTTCCCAAAGAGGAAGTTTCTCCTCAGGCCAAGTTGCTGAGCTCCTTTTGCATGACCCATCCATGAAAAGCCAATTGCCTAGAGAAAAACGTTCAGAGTCTCTCCTGCAGGAAGCACAGTCGTCCCTTTGTTTATGACCCCATATCCTACCACCTCTTAAGCCTGTCAAATCCTTTCCCATACCTGACCATGGTAATGCAACAGACACACCTTCAGCTAAGAAATACTCGAAGGATTGTGCATATTTTGTGCGTTTCGATGATGGGGCACACAAGCCATCATAATTCCAGACATAAACATGAGAGTCCTCTCCAACCGAGATTATATGTCTCCCAGTTGAAGTAAGGGAAGCCGACATCTGACTTCCTGACCTCGGAAGACCTGTAACATTCAATAGAAAAATTACCAATTTAGGGATAGTTGCAAACAACTGACCAACAATCAATTACAAAGACATGCATAGGAATGCAAAATTTCGAGATCTTGCAAAAAGTTGAGTCAAGTTTGGATTCATTGTACCACTAAAGTGCATATTCTCTTAAAAAAAAATGTAGATTAGATCATCCAGATTGGAGATAAATGCATTAGTGTGAATGGTAATAATATTCAAGCCACAAAAACAGCTGTCAAGGCCAGCAGGAAAAGGGATACAATCGTTCTAGCTTAACTAGGAATTTATTCAAGGTAGGAATTTATTCAAGGAAGTCGGATGCATTCATGTGTTATTGTATACTAGTTGACAGATACATGATTTGAAAGGTTGGCGTGCTTCCAGTGGAAACAAAAATGGATGGTGAGAAAGATTAAACTATCTTAAAAATCCAAGCAGGGCAAAAGCCTAATATGTATAAATGTAATTTTCCCAGCCAAACTGCAGAAGAAGAAATATCCTAGAAAGAAAGTGGTGAACACGGTGAAAGTAAGCCCCATCTCCAATTATGGTGTAAAAGTATTGTGAGGCAGTAACACCGTGGATCTCAAAATGAAACATTAAAATCTTTCTAAAGGCTGACAAAAAACGAAACCCACAAAAAGAAAAACAGACTTTAAATATCCTAGTTTGTCAAATATTTAACTTTGAAGCGAAAAGCTCATAAATGATCAAAGTTAAAAAGTCACATAAATCTACCATTGCACTAGATCATAAAATATGATCACAATCAGAAGTGTCCACACTGATAAATGGCTCTAAGTGGCTCTCTCAATTAGGACCAACCACTTACAAGCATCTTCTTTCAAGTTTAGAGGAATATGACATATCCACAGAGAGAGAGAGAGAGAGAGAGAGAGAGAGGAACTTCAAATTAAACCTTGTGTATCTGCAGACTACAATAGATTTTACCTTTAAATTTAGCAACGATATCAACCCCATCAAATATTCTGATTTTGGAATCTTCAGAAGTAATCATCACTCTTTGAGATCTTTCATCAACAGACTGCAAGAAAGGATGAAAAAACAGTGTCTTAATGATGGACAAGATCCTAGCCAATTTAAAACTTACCTATTAACAAGAGCTTCAGTGTGAAACCTGAATGCCAGTAATTCTGTTGCCAGAGGTTTTTCTCCGACCATGAAAATTTATCTCTGCCTCAAGCTGGAGGTAAATGCCTATACCAGCACAAAATATATTTAGGCACACCTCCAAGGGGATCAATGAGTTCCAAATAAAATGAAGCATGTATTTAACCCACAAAAAGCAACATACCTGAGACATCATAAAAGCGACAAGAACCTGTAATGCAACCGACAACAAACCCCTGTGTAGATGAAAGAATAAAAATAAGATAAACTGAAAACTTGCAATATGGAAAAAGGGTGAGAAGATGGCACTCAGAGAACCAAATTCATACTTTTCCATCTGGCTGGTAGCATATAGCAGATATTACATCTCGAATGTCAGCCCAATCAACAACTCGCTTCTCAGAAACTCCCCAAATTCGAACTTTTCCATCAATTGAGCCACTGATGAAATAGGTTTCATCAACAGGATTGAACTGAATGCATGTAACTGATGCCATCCAAAGCAACGAGACCATATCAGTTTAGAACTCATAATAATCACCTGACAAAGCAGTAAGTGAATAGGATATGGAAGATTTATGGGACAATTTGCTCCCAACAGGGTAAGATCACAAGACATACTGGTAAGTAGAAGATGAAGTCTTTTGTGTTTACCATAATCACTATGCTGAAAAACGTTCAGACAACGATTGCAACCCACTTGCCATAAGCGAACAGTTTTGTCTGCAGAAGCTGAAAGAAGATACTGCAATAGAAGTGTCCGGATTTAGCTTTTCTTGTGGACTACAAATTCATAAATATGGTTACTCTGTAAATGTACTGAGAAGTTTCTGAAGACTGAACTCACATGTGAATTGGACCATGCTAGGTCTAAAACACCGCTGACATGGCCAGGAAATTCTTGCAGTGGTGACTCTTCAATCTGAAAAACTTTGTCAGGAATGATAATTGAGGCCTTGCTGAGTTTTTTGGTACTAAACATGGGCTTTCTGTCTTTCAAATTGCTGGCAAAAGGGCCTTTAGATGTAAAAGACTTGCAAGATGCATCCACTGACGTAACTCGCCAAATGCGAACAACCCCATCTTCACCACCAGTTGCCAAATACCGCCCACCTGGGCTAAATTTCATTGTGCGGATCAAGCCCGTATGAGCTTGAATTTCCTGCGCCATATAAACCCCTGTAAACTCCATGCAATTCTTTTTGTTCTGTTTCACCTTTATTTTGTTTGCTTTGGGTGCCCCAGCATTTGCCTCTGATTGCTTGGACACCCAATGAACTGTGTCTTTGCTCTTATTCACAAAATGTTTCCACCGACTCTTCATTTTCTTCTTCCCTGCACCCAAGTTTTTGTGTTGTTCTGCTTCATTATTTATGAATCCTCGTACGTGGGGCGAGCACGCATGACCGTCATTTTCGCATGCCACATTTGGTGGAAAAAACCCGTCTTGATCCATTTCATCAACAATGGAATTGGTTTCACAATTTCGTTCCCTACCACAACTAACCAAGATTTCCTCTTTTTCGCTTGTAAATGAAACCGAAGAACTTGAAACAGCCCCACTGCATTCGGTAATCCTCTGCGACCCAATGATCTGATCACTCTCAGAAGCAAAGTCAAGAAAACCCATTCCTTGTAAAAAGCTTTGGCGTCTCTCCTCAACACTTTGTGGCTCATTCAACCACATTTCATAGTCTGATTTGCTAGAACCCAATTCCTCCCTCGTCACATTGGACGGTTCAAATGACATGCTACCTACAGAATCAAAGAACAACTCATCCTCTCCCTTACCCGAGCTCAACATGTTTTTCATAACCAATATAGGACATCAAAAAGCACCGTCCCAGACACTCCCTAGCTTCTTGCCAAAATGAACCAGCACGAGTTACTTTTACACTAACCCAACAAAGCGACAGTTCACGGACCGAGTTTTGCTCTCTAGTCACGTAAATAATAATACAGTTAGCAACCACAAGCTAAACCGAGGAAATTAGTCATATTCAAAAGCAAAGTAAGTACCAGGAACCAACTTGTAACCGGAACACCAGCCTATGGCAAGCTATTGTTAAGCGTGTTGTAAACCCAACTAAAAAATTTAGATTCCAAAACAAATAATAAGCCCACCCAAAAACCCGGAAAGGAAAACAGTATTCAAATGACAGAAACGCAGGCCAAAGCTTCTAGTACCTCGGTTTCCGTGCAAAGTAATCCAAACAAGCCAAAACAATCACCGACCCTCCCGTGATTGTGGCCTGAACAAAACCTCCAGAGTCAATGCACACACCTTTGAGGCTTGAGCACAAATAAAACAAGCCCGCCAAGGCCGAAGCTGTCCTTAAGTACCATGTATTGAACCCCGTTGCTACCCAAAGGCTGGCTTTTACAAGAGAAAATGGCGGAGAAAGGAAAGGTGGATGCGAAATTGAAGCATTAAATGGACAAAACAAATGTCAAATCGCAGACTGTGAAAAGGACCTCGAGATCTGGGATTTTTGAGGCAGAATTTTGCTTTTGCAAGCGCACGAGCTAAGGCCTAGCGGTTGCAGTGGAAAATGTAAATAGCAACCTGCTCCTCTACTCTCTGAATGACTTTGGGTTCTCTCTCTCGTGCGAGCTATCACGGTAAAGGAGCTGTCTTTCTGTAACAAAAAAGTAGAGCACAAAGTTAATGACATTGGTGGCTGAATTAGACCAGCTTAATAAGAGTTACAGAGAGAATCTGACAAAATTAGAAAACGAAACAACACAATGCAGAAATCAATTTATAAACTTAAAATTCAGACACCCACATGAGCATTCTGATTGTATATTTGAATACAAGTGACATACTCCACAACCAAAGAGATGTCACATTTAAGCAGGGGAAAAGAATAGGTAATGAAATTATTCGCAAACCCAATTGAGATATAGAAAAAGCATTCTCTGGCCCAAATAAAAAATAAAAGATAGACTGCGAATGTATAGAATTATAACATTCAGAAATCATCACAGTTCAGATTTCGCAATTGAGAGAGAAACATTGATAATTAAAGAAAGGAAAAATACCAAAAAAACTGCTACAACTGGCCTTAATAATGGCAATTCAACTAAACACAAACGGTTGGGCTGAGAAAGGCTTTTGCTGGGATTCATTGGAAAAGATCTAAGAACATTTTCTTTTATTTTCTTTTCTTTGTCTTATTATTATTATTATTATTATTATTATTATTATTATTATTATTATTATTATTATTATTATTATCTCTGCCCAAATTAATGGTGAAATTTTTACCAGCAAATTAAAGTAGAAAACGGACCAAGCAGACAGTCTGCGAGATACTACTAGTGAGTGCAGGAATAGAGACAACTACAACAGCAGCTATACCATACACTATAAGACATGGGCCAGAAACTACAACCACTGGAGTCTAGAGAGAGCATGAGACGCGAAGAGAGAGAGAGAGAGGGAGAGAGGGAGAGAGAGAGAGAGAGAGAGAGAGAAAGCGATTGCTCAACGGTACTCACTCAATGTAATGCCTATAATATTCTCGGGCTCTGTGTATGCAGCGTGTATTATGCTTTTATTGCACCACCATTGAAAAGATGGATTTAGCTACAGCGTCTGTGATAAACCCACCGGTTCTCTTTCCGTTTCTGGGTTTTTTCTGCTCTGTGTTTTGGTTTTTGTGTTATTCATTTATTTATTTATTTTTCTTTGGTGCTTTTGTAGGGCTTCTGGTTGTGAAAATCTAGATAAGATCATGAGACCTCGCCAATTCTAACCAAAATGTGGGGGGGGGGGGGGGGGGGGGGGGGGGGAGAAAAAAGATACAATTTGTGTCTTAGCTTTTGTTTTTGGAGCGACAAATTTTTACATGAATTCAGATTGATATTTATATCACTGACTGTGAAAGCATCTTTCTTTGTTTCCATCAACTATAATTCAGAACCTTCAGTTTCTCAGATCCTGCTAAAAAAAACTAGTTCATCTTTGTGTACAAGCTTCTGTTGGAAAGAAAAAAGAGTTAATCTTTGTTTAGAGATATTCTCCTTTTAGTCTTGTCTTTCTTTCTTTTGGTCTTTTGGTAGCACCTTTTCAAGAGGCCAAGCCAAAAACTAGATGCCCACCTGATTCCTTTACATCATCTGTACTATAATATATATATATATATATATATATCACATGAAATGCAAAATCAAGAGAGAGAGAGAGAATGAGAGCTTTCATGGTGCATTTCTTGTTTATTTCTTTTTATTTTTTCAAGTCATCACAAAAGAACTTAAAGCAATTTCATGCCACAGTTCTTTTATATCCAATAGTTCAAACGAAAATTACAATGGAAACTGTCATTGTACTCGGGAATTAAAATGACCAGGAAAAGGGGTGGCAAAAGAAAGGACTCAGTTCCTGCACAGACATAGCTCAGATCCATGTGGACTAGATATGACCACAGGTAGTCATGGAAAGCAGAAAGACTAACCTCAAGCAGCAAGGAAGCAAACCTCTCAAAGGTCCAACAATGAATGACAGTAACTTTCCCCACTTTTATTTTGCTTGGCAATATTCGTAGAAGAGAGAAATGAAAGGGCCAAGGCATGTGTGGTGTTTGCCAAATCAAGCTGTATGCATATATAGACTTGCGTTGCTACTGCCACGTGGACGGGATATAATAATCCATCCATATATAAAAGGAAAAAAAAAAAAAAAGTAAATTGTTAACCTTTTGATCCATGGCCTGCCGATCAGCCCACCCAAGCAACGAAATGCTCCCTGGTTGTTACGTGCAGATCTCCCCTCGATCTTCTCTTGATTTAAATCCGAAAGGTGTCACGCTACCACATTTATAAAACATAGTTGCCCCCCCCCCCCCCCCAAAACCCCAAAACCCCCCACTGAATCAATATTTATTGTTTTGTTGACAAGAGTTTTGTAGATTAAAAGCAATTAAGGCTGGGACATTAAATTGAAATATCGGAGATTGCAATGCCAATCCGGCGTTAAATGCCGGGGCTACTACCGGAAATTTAGTTAGTCGAACTTGCCACGGCTTTGCATGGAGATTTTTCACCGTCAGAAGCCTTTTAATTACGATTTCATTAGTGAAAGATCCATTATTCTTACGAGGAGTGCTCCGTCATTTTCGAGATTGGTAATCACGTAGATGTAAGAATTGAACCGTATTTAATGCGGCCAATCTCGCCCTAATTGTCCGAAAGAAGCTTGAAAGCCTTGAACCGCAGCTAGCCTGCTAGCTATTAGCTCTTTCCATTTTTATCTTCTACCTCTAAAGACCACATGACCCCATGTGCCCTCTCTTTCAATCCCTTGAAATTGGTTTTAGGATCCTCTGTCAGCGAATCAACACTTTGTTTATATCTAGACAAAACGTGCTGGACCAAGGTGTACGCTCTCTTAGTTCAACCCCCCTCCCCCCATCCCCATCCCCATCCCCATTGTAACACACTCCTACAAAGTTGATCTTCTAAAAATCTGAAACTTGATATATTGAAAATTTGATAAAAATTAATAAATCTAAAACTCATATACTCAAATCAGACAGATAAACTTATATTTAACATTTTTATAATTTAAAGGGCTTAAAACTTGAAATAATTGGATATAAATTTGACTTGGCTTAAATTATATTCAAAATTTGCACAAATTATAGATAGGGAACCGAAAATGGGAAAGGAGTAAGGTCAAGCACATGATCTTCAAGCCATGGATGCAAACTCTACGCAGCCACAATATAATTCCGAGTCTCCGTAGAAATATTTACCGTGTCCGAACTGTTATCGATGATGACTAGACTGAACCTGAACTTCTTAACCTGCAAGGTTGAAACTTGATGCCATGACACAGCGTAGGGATGATTACCTCAGTGGCTGACCAAGTCTGGGCGCTTTACGAGCCAAAAGAATTGTAATATTTTATTAAAGAATTGCAGAGCCCACTCACGTGCGCCCTTGGTTTGTTAATTGGTTTCCTCAAGGCCTCGCCCCCTAGCAATTTGGCCCTGGAAGAAGGCACACTCCTCCAAACTCCCTACCGCTCACTTTTCTCAAAAGGATTTCCGTAAGTGCTTCTTTGTCCCATCCTCCCCTCAGGCTGGCCCATTTACGACACTTCCTCCGAGTTTCCTTCCAAACTACTACCCCCTCATTGGACCACCGCCGATGGCATATACTAACGACAATCCTCGAAGCGAGGGTTCCTCCGTTTACTCTCTGTTTTTTTCTTTTCTTATTGGATCAGGAAAAGCATGTGATCATATATTTAGCCTAACTATTTTGTGCATTTGCCTAATAGAGTTCGAAGAGGAGGACACGAAATTCGCATATAAAATAAATATTAGTTTATTATGTTCATCAATTACAATAAATACGCTGATAATAATTATAATCAATTCATATTTATTTATTTTGTCTATTTATTGTATTTTCTTAATTGTGTTACTTTACATGTTCCAAAGTGTCTACTCAAAGCCAAGGCACCCTCCACGTTGCGTCGTGATTAAGACAAAACTCTGCGGTACTTTTGTACGCCGCTCAGTCAGTGGATGTCGACTTTCTTGTGCTCCCACAACGAATGCACTTTTGTCGGAACGGAATAGAATAAGAAAAAAAAAATTTAATTATACACAAAAGTAATGTACGCAAGTTACTATAAATATTTAAAAAAATATATACAAAAATATTATATGTTATATTAATATTTTACATTTAGTACGGAACATTTTTTATATGGAGTAAATTATTTTCTTTTTATGGTTATTTGTTTACACATCACTCTTGTCTACACCTAATAATTTCCAAAGAAAATAAAAAGCAAAGTTCCTTTTCCTTTTACTAAAAATGAGTGACTTATTACGAAGGGAAGGAGTGCTGTAAAAATAACATATTTATTAGATTAACCAAACGAGCATATGGGACGGACTTTCCACCGCATACTCCATAAATATGAATAATTTTTGCAAAGGAGAAAAACAAAAAAGAAACTTGAAATGAAATCTAGCTCGAATTCTGTCGTCTGTGTCCGCGTCTGCGTTTGCCGATTGATAGGCGTCCATATGTGTGAGCTGAACAGAGGCAAATCGGCATCGATCCAGTTCTCAGCTTCCAGTTTTCACCTAACGCATGTATCCGACAGCGTACATGATATGGGTGTCCCACACCCATATCTTTTTTTTTTTTTTTTTTTTTTTTTTAAGAGAAGCAGATTATGTAAAATACTAGAGTTGCCTAGACGTTGTGGAAATAATAACCCCACGTTTGGTTTGGAAAGGCAAAGTTGTAAGTAGCTGTCTTCTTCTTCTGAGGGGAAGGAAGGGAAAGGAAAGGAACATAACAAAAATAATGTGAAGCAAAGTAGACGTGGCACTTTGTGAATGGTTTCCAACACTTTTTCCGAGCATACTTTTTTCTTATGGAAGATCATGTAATTTGTGCAATTGGCGTGGCACAGGTTGTTGCTTCAATTATTTGTCTCCTTTGCACGGCCGCATTGCACTCCTTGTATTAATGGCAACAGAAGCTGCTATTACGACTTGTCAATTATAATCATTAACCAGAAACAAATGAATAACTGTGATTTTTTTTTTTTTTTGGTTGTTGTTGTTGTACTACTACTAAATAGAGGTATAAATCGGTTAAGTAATTCGATCTGTTCTTTTTTTTTTAATTTGGTAACTACTTATACCATACACGAGGATTTTAATTCGTCTCACGAAGCATACAGAGGGTTGTGGTTCCTGTGAAATGCCCTCTCGTTGGACTGGGATGCTAAACGGCGAAGTGCGCGGCCTCTGGGCCCAAAAGGAATCCTTGGAAGATAGGAAGGAAGAATTATAAGACACGCAATTATTGCGGCAATCCATTTTCCGATTTATGCGTGGCATCCTTGCGCAGGACATAGCGTGAGACTGGCTGAAACTAGAGGCGTCGTTACCACTAACATGTCGGTGCAAACCATAACCCCACCAAGGAAGGGAACCCGAATGTGATTACTTGGGGGTGCCTCGGCCAATGGCGACTTCGCCGTTAAAACAACATATAAGTGCCTTTTGCACCCACCTCCAGCCATTTGGGAGAGTCCTAGCTTTGCGTTTATCTGGAAGGCCTGAATGTCCAGGAAAAATCCGCTGCTTTGTGTGGCAGGTTGCCCACGGGAAAATTATGGCAAATCAAGAACACCGGAGAAGGGGTTTCTTGCATCCTCTCTATGCAACCACCACGTTGAGACCATCTTGCATTTACTGAGAAACTGCAGACTAGCATCCCAACCTTGTAAGGGCTTGTTCAACCATCTTTCTCAAGAAAAGTTGTTTCATTTTGATATTCAAGAATGACTTGCTTAAAAAGGGATTTTGGTGGTACACAAACAAACAGAGGAATGGCTGGTCTTATTTGCTATATAGCCTACTGGTGGGTTTGGAAATGGCGGAATGATCAAGCCCTATCTGGCACATTGCAGGAAGCATGTACTAACGTAGTTATTTGCAGACTGTAAGAGAAGAGCAAGGCAGTGGCGCTATGTGGGGAGGAAGAACTGCAGACTCAAAAAAGAGCGGTGGAGCTCGTGCTAGATTTTTCCAATAAAAACATTATCTCTAAACATTCATTTCAAATTTTAAAATTAGATAATTTTATATAAATAATATATTTAAATCTGTAAAAATTAAAACTATTAATACATCTTAGAACTTTTATTTTAAATTAATAATCAATTTTTCCCTCCTAATATTGACTGGAATTATATATTTAACGAAGTTTATGCATAATTAAAAAAGAGATCAATTACACACACACATATACCAATTTATAATTTAAATTAAACATATTCATCAATATTAATTATATTGAAATTATCATCTTTAATTACACAATAATGTATAATTATTTCACTAATTGGGTTATATTATAATTGAATCATTAATAAAAATATTATTCAAAAATATTTTAATATTCTCTCACATAACCTAATTAGAAATAATTATTTTAATTATTATATGCAAATAATGATAATAATTTCTTATAATTTTATAGTAACTGAATGTCAATTAACGATTATATCTTATTTATTCATAACTTTTTTTTTATTTACCACAACACTTGCAATTTATTATATAAGACTCACAAGATATATATATATATATATATATATATAATTTTATAATAATTTATAATAATATCTTATAAAGATTTTTTTTAGTTAATTTTAAAATAATAATATGTATATAATTATAAGATAATAAGAAATACATAATGACATCAGAAACATATTAATGAATTTAAAGTATTATTATATTATATATTATTAATTATTATTAATATAACCAATACTTATTATGAGAATATATTTTCTATATAACATTAGTTGTTAAAATTTTATATTGATTTATTATCATGAGATTAATTAAAATATTAAAGATACTGTTTTTTTTGAATTTTTTTATTTTAATAATAAAGGACTTCCATTTTCATTAAATTTGATGACTTTTAAATATTTATTGCTATTGGAGAAGAAAAAAGTTATGGAATTATCATACAACTTTATAGTTTTGAAATAAAATTTTATGGTCATTATATTATATAGCATTAATTAACATTAATATTACTAAGTCTCATTTTGAGAATACATTCTCAACATAATATTAATTGTAAATTTTTATATTAATCTATTATTACAGGATTAATTAGTAGTTTAAAGATACTTTTTTATTTTTAATTTTTCTTCTTAATGAAAAAATACTTTAATTTTCATTAAATTTGATATCCTTTAAATATTTGTTATTCTTCGAGAGAAAAAAAAAATGTTGTGGAATTATCATGTAATTCTTTTAAAACCAAATTGGTCAACCCATAAAAACCGAGTCCAATTCACTAATTCTCGGTTGAATTAGCTGATTTACCAATTCTGACAACAGTTCTTATTTTAATCGGTTATGAAAAAGAACCAAACTGAACTATCAACTAATTGTCGGTTTTATCGGTCCGATTGGCTAGTCTAATCCAATTCTTTCAACCTTGATTATAAACCATCTAATCGATTTAAATTATTATTTTTTATAAATTTAATGACGTTATTATCATCACATCACATCTTATGTGCTAAGAAATTTTGTTATAACAAAACATAAAGAGAATGTCCTACTAAGTTATTTAATTATTTAATATTTAATAACAAAAAAACAACATTATTTTACCAAAAAATTATTATAATTTTTAATTTATTGATAACAATTGTTATTAATCCCCCCCCCCCACCAAAATCTTTTTTATTTTTTATTTTTTGAACTGTTTTACTGGGCCGTAGGTGGTGCTGGACTTCGATCCATAGATACCAGATGGGCCAGCCCTGTAGTGGAGCTGCAAAGAAAGAAAGGATACTGTGCGACAGTTGCATTCTTTTCCACAACATTTTGGAATCGGCTATAGTTCTAAGAGGTCGGTAAAATTCTGAGGCAAAAGACTAATATTAAAAACGAAAATTTGACCTTTTTTATTTTTGAAATAAATATAAATGATCTTAGAAAAACAATCAAAAGGAGTGCAATTTAAAAGATTAGTTTATAGCAAAACAAGTCTAAATTGAGAATATTCTCTCTCTTTCTTGCCCCTTGTCACTTCTGGTTTAGTTTCCATGGATCGCCCAAAAAGGGGAATTTTTTCCAAGATTCGAAGTCCCGTTCTTTTTCTTGAACATTTGTCGCTTTGACCATGATTTGTTTCCCCTTTTTCCTTTTTAATTTTCATCCCGTGCAATTTTGAAAAAACTGAAATTTGAACTCCTAACTCAAGCATTTGCCCATTTTTGCTTCTCTTTAGCAAATCTTTCAATGGCTACCCGAAGATCTGACTCTGTACTACTTTTATTGTTTCCATGACTCTGTGAAGATGTATATTATTATAAATTTACTTCATTTTTGCTTTAATTGACCCGATTACTTGTTCAAAATATGAGCTTAATGACTTTCTAAAAATGATTTTCCCGAATTTGGTGCCTTTATTCGATTGAGATATACATCCGGTTGTATATAATTTCACACACACACACACACACACACAGAGACACACACACATATATTATTATAAACATTCGTTTGGAAATTCATATAATCTGGTTGCCCCCAATGAAACTTTCTAGTTTCCTTCCCTGTGTTTAGTATTAGTTCTCTAGTGGAATTTTACCCAAATTCTATTGAATACTTAGTGATAATCAAATCCTTTGCTTGGCAATAACTTGGAAATTAAACCACTATACATTTTGCTTTTTTGGCTTGTTTTGTCTTGCTCACACACATATGTATATATATATATATATATATATATCATTTGAATAATCCATCAAATCTGTCAGCCTGCTGGCAGGATTGATCTTTTCAAGAGATTAGGAAAAAAAAAAAAAAAAAAAAAAAAGTTGGCTCGACCACATTCTCTTTGAGCATAACTAAGAATTTAGTCTTTAAATAGTCTAACCTCAGGCGACCCAGTATTCCATTTCACTAATTTTGTCATACACCAATCAAGGCAAACAATTTGCAGCCACAAATTATATGCCCCTTAGGAAAACATGAAACAAGAGAGAAGTTCCGATCCATGGGTTGCTTTTGGCTGTTTTGCTCCTGTTCCAAAATGCACGGAGTTCTGTTGGTAGCTCCATTCCGTTTGCTTAGAGAGAAATTCGCATGCTAAAAGGCCCAAGTTAGGCAGTGGTGTAACATCTTGCCGGTTGCTATGATGCCACCTTTCATTATATGTTACAGGGCTCCGAAAAGAAATGAGAGAAAAAAAAGAAAAAGAAAAAAGGAAACAACACAAAATTCTTGGGAGAGTCAACATCTCTCTCTCCATCTCTCTCCATCTCTCTCTCCATCTCTCTCTATCTTGGACAGTGCTAGGGGAGAGAGTCATAACAACTAGCAAAGTAGCAACAACAAAAGCAAGCAAGAAAGCGAAACAAAAATAGTAGCTGTTAGGGGGGCGGGCCAGGTAACAACAATCATCAGAGGTTCCTATGTGGCTTATCAGTCAAGCCTGCCTATTTCTAAGTGCTCCTTTTGAGATTATTTATATCCATGTCGGATGGTGAAGATGATGATGATGACGATGATGAAGTAAGATTCCCACTTTGAATGCAATCCAATATCCCGCGCCAGTTTTGGTGCAAAATTAAATTAAATTAAATTAAAATGTCACATAATATGTTCATTTCGAACCAGCATCACTGGCCCAAGAAGAATAATGATACGTCCACTAAAACAAACAAACAATCTGCACCCCCAATATCAGCAACCAGTTCTGATGTAGCATCAAATTCCTGAGTAAAACCCACCAACATAAACAATAAACAATGCAAGGAAAAATAATTAGAGAAACAAAAGGAAGGGGATGGAGGGTGTGGGGCCAAAAAAAAAAAAAAGGAAACAAAAAACAAAGAAGCACTGAGACCTCCTTCAAGTGCCCAAGGAACCATAATCTGCTGCACCACAAACTTTAATATCTTTTTGATCAACTTATGGTTTACGTGACCCCCATTTTCCCCTCTTTTTCTTTTTTTTTTTCTTGTCATTATTTTAGCGCAGATTAAAAAAAAAAAAAAAGAAGAAGAAGGTGGTCGTGTGCGTCCATGGGCCAATCTTTCTGCCTGCCTTCATCGGGATTGGAGTGGTCAAAGGCAACCCTGTTATCTTTTTTTTTTTTTTTTAATTATTCTCTTCTCCCTTTCACAAGAGATTTCCTTTTTGGATTTTGATTCCAATCTCTTTCTCTCCTTTCCGCAATCAAACCATTTTAATAGAAAGATGGTAAAGAGGGGAAGAGCTTAGAATACAATATGTAACGGTCGGCGAAGCAAAACCCATTTCAGCATTTGCGGCAGTTTGCCTTTCTCTGTCTTCTGTCCAGAAAATTTTGTTTCCTTTCTTACTTGTAGTTAATAAAACACGCAAGTGGGCTTTCTAGTCAAAGTTTCAATCTTTTGCTCTGTCTGCTGGCCAGGCTAGACTTGCCATTAGAGTTAAAAAAAAAAAAAAAAAAAAAAAAAACTTCTAGGTTGCTGAATCCCGGAATCTCTGATATTCCAATTCTTTAAAATTATACGCATACAATTCATGCCACTGCGATTCCAGCTCATGAGTTTCATTTTTCAAAGCCTATGGCTTTTTCAACTCTCTGTTGGCTTGCTACAAGATGGATGTCTTCTTCTGGGGTTTCTTGCATGGGCCTCTCGTAAAAGCAAACAAAACATGGATTCCAAAAAGAAATCAATGCATTGTTGTGGGTGTGTGTGTGTGTGGGTGTTTTTCGATTATTCATAAAAAGAGACAAAGGGGGGACTACTACCAAATTTTATCAAAACAGCTAGCGGGTAAAGACGTGAAATTTGAATGCTTTCACGGCATACAGTTAGATTTAAACCTACACCCGTTTCCTTGGAAGGTTGCACATGCTTGCCTAGTTGTCTCGCATTGCATAGCAAAGCCATTACATTAACATAGCAAAGCCATTATTAGTAAACGTCAGTTCTAGTGCAACTGCCAATTATTATTAAAGTTCATTGTACGTACCCATTTTTTTTTTTAATAAATAAAATTCTTGAGCATCAATGTGGTTTTTGCAGATGAAGTTGCGTTGTTGAAGGTCGAACCAAAAGAATGGAAAAAAGAAAAAAAAGCAATCAGGATCAGAAAGTTCAACAGCTTAAACCCCCCCCCCCCCAAAAAAAAAAAAAAAAATTCATAATTGTTTTTCCACTTTGATTTACAAGGAAATTTGAGCAAGAAGAATCTCTCGTAATACAAATTACAAAAAAAAAATAAAAAAATAAAGGGAAGAAGCGCTTAGCTGAAATTAGAAAGAACAGATGTGATGTGAAATATTTGCCGATGTAAAAATCAAACAGGTTGATTTGTTTCTTTTCATTTGTTTTGTATTCAATAACAAAATTTTCCTCTCTTTGTGGATTTACAAGAAAGAAATCAAAATTAAGAAAGAAAAATGTTCCCTTTTCTAGACGATGGAGAGAGAGGACTCGGCAGGTATGTATTTTGCAATTTTGATTGTGAGTGAGTGAGTGAGAGAGTGAGAGCGCATCAAAAGGGCATGATATGGGTCGTCTTGGTCTCGTAAGTGGAAAGGCAAGACTTGGAATTCACCCGGAATATCTTCAGCACGTCGGCCGACATTTGCCTCACCGCCGGCGAACAGTTGCTCTGCATCAGCAGCAGGATCTTTGTCAGCCCGTTGCCCCTCGTCACCGCCTCCTGCGCCCTCTGATCCCTGAACAAATAGCACACGCTCCACAGCACCGTCATCGCGTGCTCCGTCGCCTCTCCGGACACCCTGAATACCTTCTTCACCACGGCCTCCACGCACGCCGGGTCCCCGCACATCTCCTCCCTCCCTTCCTTGCAGAACGACACCGTTTCCAGCAGCTTCAGCGCCTTCTCCGTGATCGCAACGGTGGCGTCGGACCACGTGAGCAAGTTCCTCACTTCGGCGACCGTTTTCAGGTCGACTAACTTTACTTTAACGCGTTTTGCCATCGAAATCGCAATCAAACAGGACAAGCTCACTTCCATCAAGCCTGGATCGGATTCTAAGCCGATAGCTTTCACCAATTCGCGTAATAACGCGTGATTTTCGGCAATCAACAGCTTCGATTCGGCGTCGACTGCGATGGACTCCAAGATTCTCACTGATCCAATTCTTGAATCCGTGCCTCCCTGTTGTAGAACAAGGAGGAGCGCAGGTAAGCAATTGCGGCGATCATTGTTTCTATCGTCCTTGCTCTTCTTCAATGTTAATAATGTAACTAACTCCTCTCGGTCTTCGATTTTGGTTAAGATCATATCTAAAACCCTAACAACATCTTCAATTACGTCAATGCTTTTACATGCAGCATTGTCATCAACAGCATCTGCGAGAAAATCAACGAGCATTGTCACCAGGCCCTCCATCCTCGCGAGGAATTCGCGGTTATCGTCTGATTCTCTAGCGAAAAGCACGAGCTCCGATAGGCGGTTAGGCGGAAGGAGGCGTTCTTCTTGCTTTGCCGGCTCCAGGTAACTGACTATTCTTGTGATCTCGTCTCGAGACGGGACCGAGTTAGCGCCCGAGTCAACTCGGTCGAGGTCGTCCCGGTGCGGCTGGGGGGAGTCGGACCAGGTCTGGATGAGGCGCTGCAATGTGCGGTTTGGAACAAACTCCTTGCTGTGGAGGACCTGCATGGTGGCTGGACACGTGTTGTTGCCGCTGTCGAGCCACCGTTGGATGCTAGAGCGGTCGTAGGTAACTCCGGTGCACAGGCTCACGGGGGATTTCATCACCTCCAGGGATATCGGGCATCTGAAGAAGCTCGGTACAGTAATGTACAATTCTTCCCTCGAGGGTCTCACCATTTTTCCCGGGTTTTGTTTGGCCAGAGAGAAGATTTCAGCGAGCGAGAAAGTTGCAGGAGAGAGACAGTCACAGTGAAAGTGGACGAGGAACGGAACCGTAGTGGGTTGGGTTTAAAGATGAGAGAGACTCTCTGTGTGTGTCTCAAAGGTTTTCTTACGTCACCTTTTACTTTTTTTTTTTTGCCCATTTTATTATTTTTCTGTCGTTCTCTTGGCAAGTGTTTTAAATAATTTATTATTCTTCTTCTTCTTTCGGGTTTCGGTCTTTGGTCAAACCGGAAGGTTGCAATTTTTTTCGCTTTCTGCATTTTGGGGCATCTTTTCTGCTTGCCGTCGAGCGTGTGGCGCGTGTGGGTCAATCTCCAGATCAGGGTCGTCGCATGGCGAGAATAATTGGGGTTTCTGATGCGGGATGATTACCGACGGTTGAGATCAGAGAAGAAGTTGCACGTGTAGAGGGCGGAGCTGGTATCTTTGGAAAGGAATGCGTAAAATGAGGAGGGAGAACGTGGGGTGGCGGGGCCCTCCATTCAGTGTAAGATTTGGGTGGGGCCGGGTAGGCTGGCCCCTCTAATTGCCATTGCATCATTTTTCTTTTTTTTTTTTTTTTTTTTTTTTTTTTTTTG
This sequence comes from Ceriops zippeliana, assembly GCA_037897445.1. Lineage (NCBI taxonomy): Eukaryota > Viridiplantae > Streptophyta > Magnoliopsida > Malpighiales > Rhizophoraceae > Ceriops > Ceriops zippeliana. The sequence goes on along the minus strand of JBAPLH010000056.1, from coordinate 1,472,819 downwards.
GTTTTTGCCATACGTTCTGCGGACCGTATACCAAGACGAGAGAAATGACTGAAAGAGCACCGGTCCCTTGTAAAAAGTTTTTTTTTTTTTTATTTAATATAAATCTATCGGAAAAAAAAGGAGAATATTTATTATCGAACACAACTACGCAAAGATTTACGAGATATAATCAGTGTAAAGTATTATAATAATTTTTATATTTAATGCTATTTGTTTATAAAATAAAATTAAAATATTATTATTATTATTATATTACTTTTAAAATATTATTATCTATTTTTTATCATTTATTTGTTAACTGAAAATTTTCAATCCTTCAGCTTCACTCCCTTCTGTTACAACTTCTAGCCGTTGCTAATAACATCTTATGTGACATCAAATTGACACAAAATTTACAAAGCAAATAAATATTAAGGAATGTAATACTCGTGTATATATATATCACTATACAGTTTACGTAATGCAACTTTAATATTTATAAATTTTTTCTTCTTGTATTACTTTTCTCACTCTTGTTATGGTAATAAACACCTAATCTGAAAGTTTTTTTTTATTCTTATTAACAACTATTTTTTCTCCTCCCTTATTTTATTTTGGTCTACTTCTTTCAAATATAATTTTACGTTTTACATATCTCCACTTGATTTGTTATTGTTTCCATTTTTCACTATTAATCTATGTTATGCCGTAAGAGTTATGCCTAGTGGTATTTTTTTGTTTTGACCACTTTTGATAATTTTCAAGTATCCTTTTTTTGCTTTTGAATTTTTTTTATACTACTTCTTTTGCTTGTTAGATATACCTAGTACATCTTGTTCACTGCATTAGATGCCATCATTTGAATTGTGATCACCACATTTATTATGCTTATTACAAAATGAAGGGTCTTCATACTAATGCTTCTATAAGCTAAAATGAACAAAGTAACTAGCTCCAATTTCATAATTATTTGCACTTAAGTCTTTTTCTCAAGTCATTACTTCTACAACAGAGTTAGAGATTATTATTAACTAAGTTTCATGTCAAAAAGGTTAGCAATTGCTAATTTATTTGCTTCCTTTACCTTAGTGATTACCCTATGTACTTCACCTTGATTAGTTGATTATAATTGGTACAATTGTATGATTTTTGATTTTTCTTAATTCTCAAAACAACTGAATGTCTCTTATACACCAACTATTCATATTGTTGACAAGTTTGCTATAAACATTAGTTGTATTAGGTCTATATTTACAACCATTTTATCCTTACTTGATACTTATTTAGTTTCATCCTTATTATATTCTTTGCTATATGTTTGTTGATTTTATGATCTTAGTTTGGAATTTCATTTTTCTAACTATGGATATGAAGTGAAGGATCATCGGATAAGTTATATCATTGGGACAAATAGTAAAATTAGATGCCTTTTTGAGCTTATCTCTCTTCATATTCTTTTTGGTCTTTCAACAATTATTTCATCTTCTTCTCCTACAATTAGTTTATGACACTCATGTTTAGGTCATGTTCCTTTATCTAAAATTTAGCATTTAGCTTATAATAATTATTTGGGGCGTATTAATTAGGAGTTATTTGATTACATGTTATGTTAACTTGGTAAACACAAAGCCTTACCTTATAGTAACAATGATTTTACATCTTTATCTTTTCAATCTTTTTCATTTTAATAAGGGTCTTGCTTCTGTTTCTACCAAAGGAATTCAAAATGTTTTGTAATCTTTGTTACCAATTTCTCTATTTTCACCTTTTTTTTTTTGGCTAAAACCCCTTTAAAACCAACCTTACCTTATATCTTTTACTATTATTATGTTTTTTTAACTCATAAAACTCACTTGTTGATAAGTGCTTTTTTGTCTTTTGGTAATTAAGTTAGCTCTCATGTATTATTTTTCTATAGTAAACTTATTTCTTCTTTCATAGCTAACTTTAAATTAGTAAAACTTTTAACTTGTATTGCTTTATTAAAGTATTTTGGCTCACTTCCATTAGTTCACAACCAATAATACAAGAGAGAACCCCAATGGAAGCTTAGATCTTACTTAATTTTGTCATTTATGCCATTAATGTAGAAGGTTTTAATTATATTGGGATGTTTTCAAGATTTTTTTGACACTTTTTACCAACATTATCTTCTAAAATTTCTTCCAATTTAGTATATTCTCCTTTGCTAATATGTTTCTTTACATTATCACATTTTATAATATGTTTATTTTTATAAACAACATTCTTACTGAATATGATATCTCTACTTTTAATGATTTTTCTATTTTTATCATTTGAGAAACAATATTCAAATTCATCAATTTCATATCCAATGAAAAAATACCGGTATAATTTAGAATATAAGTTATCCCTCTTATTGTAACCTATGTATATAACAAACACAACTAAATACTTAGAGTGTGAAAGGTTTACCTATACTTATTCAAGCCTTCACTAGTAGTTTTTTATCTTAGGAAATAGATAAGTCTCAATTAATCAAATAAGCTGTAATATTAACATCATCAACCCATAATGTCTTTAGTAATCTAATACATATTCTTATACCTTTGGCATGCTTATTCAACATTTTATTCATACACTTAATAATACCATTTAAATCTTTGGAACTATTTTCCCCATTCAAATCCTATTAGTTATATATAAATTCTTGAATTATTTGCTATCATACTTACCATCATTATCAAAATTGAAGATTTTTTTTTTTTCGCACCAAATTTATTTTCTACTTGATTTTTTCATTTGTTGAAAGTTAAAGACATGTCATTGTTTTAAAAATAAACTTATATCTTCTGACAAGAGTTATAAATGAAAATGACATAATAGAGCAAATAATCTAAAGATACTATTGTAAAAGGATTTTAAACATTAGTTTGCATATATAGAGATATTATAGTAGAGGGATCTTAAACATTAATTTGTGCAAACTCTAACTTTTACATTTAGTGTGTTTTTCTAATTTTGAAGAAATTAATCTTGTGATGCTTTTTGAAAACATAGTTTTCAAAAATACCAATATCCACAATTTTAATACTAAAAAATTTGTCATTTATTGCAAATACATTTTGTTTAGCATATATGTCGGAGTTTGCAATACCAAATCCTTGAATTAATCCTTAACTTAATGTTTACTAAATTCCTTATGTCCATAGTTATATAGAATATTCTAGTCTTATTTTCTTTTGTTATTACCCTCACATCTTTGGTAATTTTCCATAACCCTTTTATAAAGGTTATATAACATTTTTATTCATCAAGTTTTTATATAAAGATCAAATTCCTTTTCAATTATGGTATGTGTTTGATGTTCTTTTAACTTTCACACATATTCATTTAATACTTTGACATGAATATCACCTTTTTCCATTATATCCAACTATTCATCATTAGTAAGATTAACTTTTCTTAAATTACTAGCAACATAATTTTATATGAAATTTCTATAAGAGGTTGAGTGAAAGGGCACCTTAAAGTATAAAATCCAATACTTTATTGGGTTGTCAACACTTTAAATTAAAGCATCCAAAATATTTTTAATTGTTGCATTTAGACAATCTTTTTCGTGCCTTTTCTTCTTTAAGTACTTGTAATCTTTTTTATAATGACCTTTATGGTTACAATTTCAACACATAATATCAAATTTCAATTTACTCCTTTTTCTACATTTCAATATGCCTTTATTGTCACTACATCAAGTTGTTCTTCTTTTACCATTAGTACTTAATATAAAATTAGAGTTTGGTGATATACCAAATTCTTTTCTACAAATATCTTTATTCAAAATTATATCTTGAATTATGCTAAATTGTATCATTGCAAATATAAAAAATGAATTGGATAAATTATTTATTGTAGTTGCAATAATATTCCAACTTTTTGGTAGCAAAGACAACAAAATCAAAGCTCTAACCTCTTTATGAAAATTTATATTCATCAAATTTGATTAATTATAAATCAAATTAAACTCATTTATGATTTTCAATAGAGGCCCCCCTTTCTTTCATCTTAAGATAATTATCTTATTAAAAGTGGACACTCCTTATATGTATAAGTTAGTGCTTTTATTAATCTTTTAGTGGTTTTCTCCGTTGGAGATTGAAAGTAATGTTTTAGGCATGTTTATCAAGTAACTCCAGTCTTTCTTACTCATCAATTTTGGCATCATTTCCAAAAGAAGTTAATACAATTTCTTTTGATACAAATAACTTTTCATTTGTATCTTTTAAAAACCGAAATTGGTAGTATCAAACTTATCAATATTCATTTTTCCTTATTCAAATATTATTGCTCCAATTACCCTTGTGGCTCCTCAAAACAAGTTTTGATACCAATTATTGAAAAATAAATTATTCAAAAAGGAATAAAAAGCAAAACAATCATAAGAAATTTAAATAGTTTAGAATTTAAATGTTCTTAAATCTCAATTGCACTAGAGTTTCACTGTTTCAAGAGTTTTAAAATTATATAATAGGTATGTCTTTTTATACAATAAGATAAGATAACTTTTATATAGAGGTAAATTACATATTTGCCCTATATAATATTAATTAGGTTCCATTACTACAACACATATTACATGTTGACTTAATTTGGATCTTATTACCTATGTATAATAAACTAAACATAGTTTGACTCAATTTGGATATTATGGCTAGTTTACTTTCAAAAAGGTTTTATGGGACTTAATTAAATTAATAAAACTATATATATTAGAAAAATAATCTTTAACCATATTTTGTTATGCTTGCTTAAAACATCATTAATCCTAACTTGTTATGATCATTTCCTAATTAGGTTTATATGTATTAAAATTTTTTTGTTAAATTGAAAGAATTGTATGGTAAACAAGCTTATTTATTTTTGTTGATCATTTTTAATCAAAAGAGCCATCATTAACCAAGTTTAACACTACCCTAACTTATTAGGGAAAATGAAGAGAAATTTGGGTAGAGTCTAAATAAGTAATAAATTCTGGGTTTCACATTACATTTCAACCTAAAATCTTAATATGGTTTATGAGTATTTTTCACTTATATGTTACTTACTCTTTCCTCTTGCTTCCAATATAGTATTTTTTAATCATACAATTCATAGTTAAAATTCCAACATACTATTGATTAATTTAATTATGATAAAAAAATTTTAATATATTAGGCTAAATAACTTAATTGTGCAACTAAATTTGATTGTCTCTCTTTTAATAAAATGATAAAGGCCTAAAGTCACCCATTTTAATGACAACTTATGATCCTATTCTAAAAAATTAGCCTAAGTTATAATTTTAACCATTTTGAACAAATTTGATATTAATAAGATTGAAAGAACATTTATTGCTATTAAATAAATCAAGAGGCATACTATTAGTATAAAGTTCTAGCAAGTAATCCTCAAAGAGTGTCCACCTATATATCTCATATATTTCAAAGGATGGAATGCATAGTTAGAGCAATTAACTATAATGTACATTATTTTTTTATTATTTTTTGATTTTCGATCAATACATGACATTTACAATATTTTCATTTGATTACTTAAAACATTCATATGATAATTTAAATTTTAAATATTGTTAAGGATATTATTTTGATATTATTGTGATCACTTTCCATATGCATGATATAATCATGATTGTAATCTTGTTATATCATAATGATTTTCTTATTATATGATTGTGTAACTATATATATTGTTTCCTTAATTATCCTTATAAATCCTAAACATAAGGGTGGTTGAGAGTGAAATGTTTGATCTTTTAAACATGAATACATATAAATGAGAATCTAACAACATCATCTTGTTATATAAGATTAATATTTGCTTTTGTTGTCTATCATAGTTCTCTATTTAGTCCACTACCTTAGTAATCTATTGTGTTTAGGTTTAATATATATATTACAAATTTTATTGTTTCTAAAGAAAAAAAAATTTGAGCTAAATGTAATAAAAGAAAATATCAATAAATATTGTAATACATATGCTTTAGACAAATTAAAGACTTTAGGGTTTAAGACATCGGGGTTACACCCTTAAAAGTATTTAATGGTGGAAATCAAATTACTAATGAGTGATAACTACAATACCAAAATTTCATTTATAGTTAATTATGCTTATTAATTAGACATATACAATTGTATTAGTGATTATACATTTTATAACAATTTTGTGGTAATAATTTTTGTTTTAAGTGATTTTCAAATTATGTAATTAATGGTTAGTAAATTTGTGTTGATGTACTTGTTATGTAAAGTGATGATGGAGTTTAAAGTTTTGATGCAATTAAGATTTAAAATATTGAAATCTTAGCCATAATAAACAATCCTTGAAGTATGTATAAACAGTTTCCTTAAATTTAATTTTATGTTGTATGCAACGAATAAATTAATCATAACTTAAAGGATGTGCACAACTATATAATAAAAAATATTTATGTTTGTAATTGATTTAGTGAAGTTCAAATTTTTATAGAGTTAAGGAAGACAAAGCATTTACAATTGTCCAATATAAAATTATTGATTGTATTGTATTGAAAAAAATATGTTTAATAAATTACTATGTAAGTGATAAACAACTATGTGGATGACAAAGTATTTGAAGAAAAACATAGAAATGAATTTAACTATGTAAAAAGTCTCATTAAAAAGGTCATAGTTACACACAAAGCTTGATATAGAATAAAACCATTTATTATGATTGATGAATTACACAATATGGTATTCCATGCATACTTGGAAAGAAGGATTTTTTTGGATGCAAAAGAAAAATTATAATCTTATGCCACAAAATAGTTAGGTTGACCCAATGTTAATTTATAAGATTCCTTTTAGCATAATATATATGACTATGAACTATTATGAAAGATTAAAACTTTAGGAATTGTATTAAATGACCATATAAGTTATTACTAAATAAGGTAAAATTATAAAATTGATTATATTAATATTAAGTTACCAAGTGGTAGTATTGTTATTGAAATCCCTAATACTAATAAACTAATGTAGAATAATTGCAATTGAATGGGATTTACATAATAGGATAGGATTGAAATATTGTAAGTGAGATAATTAAGTTATAAAAGTAAATTAACCCATATGTTTTTAAGTATGGATGTAAAGAATTGAGTACCAATATATGACTCATTTATACTATCCAACTTTCATTTGTATGTTGCAAGCCATATATAAAATGTCTTGATGATTAAGTTTCATTATTTGAGTTAATGAATTCAAGTGTGAATCATGAAAATGACCTTATGTGATTTGTCCTTTTTTTCCTTTAGGTAAATTTGATTGTAGAGTATTTATGCTAAAAATTCATATAAATTTAGAACATAACAAGGTTTTTAAGTTTTAATCTTGATGTCAATGATTGATCTTATCTTAATGTTAGTAATAAACCTATTTTTTTATGTTTGTAATTACACTTTTTTATACATAGAGAGCCATTTAACGTAATTTCAAAAGAAAAAAATTGAATTGGTTTTATGATTTAGCAAAATTTTTGCCATAATTGGTTATTTGCACAACAATAACCAATACATTGCACACCAAAGGAAATATGACTGGTAGAGTTTTATGTAATTATGTGGATTATCTAGTTAGGTAAATAAATACATCTTCGTGGGTAAGTCATTCTTAGTTGAGAAAACTAGGTATTTGATTTATGTTAGATTATAGTGATAGTTAAGGGCAAAGTGGTCATAATGCAACTTCACATTAAAGAGTTCATCATAAACTTAAAAGGGGTTTACTTTACAAGAAAGGAAAAGATATGACCATAGGGCATGTCTTGGTAATCATTATAAAGGGTACATACAAATTCAATATGAATGCTATAACAATTGGTGCATGCAGGTTGGTAAGAATAGAAGATGTGTCATTAGGTGATAATGATAAGGTTATATGCATGTTCTTTAAGATGATTGGGGCATTAGTATTAATAAGGTAGAACTACTTGTAATAAAAAAGGCTATTAATTTTTGGAGTCAATGGAATAAGGTGGATAAGGCTTTTTTGTTTATTAAAAGTGATTTTCAAACTGTGGTTACATAGATTAACAACAAAAAGGAAGACTTTAGAAACTTTTATTAGTGTTTCATGACATCAATAATAGAACAAAAGATGGAATTTCTTTTATCTTTCAAACCTATAAGTATAACCACTTTGCAGATGCTTTAACTAAATAGGGCAAAACTCACCATATGGATTTAGTAGCTTGGATTTGAAAGCCTTTGCTAGCCAAAAGTTATAACTAGTGTTAATATAGGTTTCTTTGCTTAAGAGTTCTTTTTTATGTTTTTTTTATTAGCACAAAAGGCCCTTTTGCTCGAGGCTTAATACAAGTGTATAGACTCTTCATGTATTTATATGCCTCAATGTAAAAAAAAAAATTACACTATTTGTTTAGTATTAATAATTAATAAAATTTGATTAAATAAAAGCTATACAACAACAAATAAAATAAATAATGTTGGAACTTGTTAACCTATATATATATAGCTTGTTTCACATTTCATTGACATCATAACGTATAATAATAATGCTAATACTCATTCATTCCAAGTGAGCACATAAATTTATATTAAACTTATTTCATTTATATATACCAGATGTAATAATCTATATTAGAAAGTAACAATAATTTTAAGTTTATTTTTTATTCACTTATTGCAGTATTAATGTCATTATTTGTGTAATAAGTTACCAATACTTTATATCATTCTTTTTGGGATAATGGCTAGGCTTGAGTAAAGCATATGGGATTATGTAGTGTAAGTGGACAATTATGTTTAAGTAATATATGTCATTTTAATTTTTAACAAGTGGCCAATTAAAGCAAAAGTGGAAAAGTATAAAGAATATCATTAATAATCCTATAAAGAATATCATTTACATTAGAAGTATTTGTTTTTCAAAAGTAAGTGTAGCTTTAAGAAAAAGAAAAAGTGGAAAAGCATATGGAATATATGGAATACCAAGTAAAGCTTGGAAAGCTTTAAGAGAAAGACAAATGGTTTATTTAACTAAGTTTTTTTTTATAGAATTTTAAAGAAGTAAAGGATGCCCAATGAGTGGAGGATAAGTATATTTGTCTTAATTTTTAGATTAAATGGATATCCAAGATTGTTCTAATTATTTGATGAGAACCATAGAGATAATGAGTGGAAGGCTTTAATGGATGTAAGAGGTCTGTTGTACATTCCAGAAGGCCCAATAAAATGAGGTAGAGTCAAAAAGATTAAAAAAGCACTAAATGGGCTAATTTAGGACATTCAGGCCAACCAAGTTTCAAATATTGCAAATTCAAGTTTGACAAAGAGTCCAGACCTAATTAATATAATTAGAATATTTAAATAAGTCAGACTAAGTAATAGCAATCCTTTATTGTCTATGTTAGAATTTGTCCATATGTAGGAATTCCTTTAAAATAACGATTTCTCCTAAGTAGGAATTTATGCCTCTTTAGGATTACTATCTTAGCGTATAAATAGGCACTCCTTGTATGCTCTGAAAAAGTAGACAACTTTGAGTGAAATAGAAAGCAAGGGTTTTTTTTTTCTCCCGATTCTTTTAAGGACTAAAGAACTTATCAAGAAGTATTTCTTCTTGTAGCATTCCAATTGACTTATCACTCCCAATTCCCTTCTTTTCTGAAGTGTGGTGTTCATATCCTTCTTAAATGCTCTAGGTTCGTGTTCCTTTGAAAGGTGGGTCTAGGGTTTGTGATATTAAATTCTGGTTTAGCTTTCTTGGTTGTTTTTTGATTCCTCGTGTGCATTGAGTCCCTAAGCCATATCTTTTTGGGGTTTTCTACATCAATTGGTATCAGAACCCTAGTTCTAAATCAGGTTGGATCCATTAACTCTTCAATTTCTATCTTTTAATTTATTTATTGCTGTTTAGTTTGTCTATTATATGCATTATCATTCAAATGCACAAATCTATTTATTTGCAATCCTTCTCTCTTTGCTTATTTGTTTAAACTTATAAACATGCTAATTTCAATTCCAATTGCTATGTCTAAGTATTCTACTATTGTTTTGTGTTGAGAAAAAAAAACAAAAAAAAAAAAAAAGAAAAAGGAAGGAAGAAGAACAAAAGAAAGAAAACATCAAATTCAAAATTATTGATAAGGTTAACAGTTTGGTCATATTTGTCACAATAATAATAAAGTTTTCTCACCCAACTTTAATTCTACCATCTGTTTTCTTATTTTGTTACCCAATTTTGTCTTCTAGGTTGTATTACCCCTATCTTGATTTTGTGAGTTTAGTTCATTAAATCCGTTTGTGTTCACATCCTTTTTTGTTGATTCTTTGTTCTCCAATTTGTTCAATTCTACACCATTTAGTTTATTTTGTTTAAAATCAATACTTTTGATTTACGTTGTTTAGTTCTTTATAGAGCTGAAAGGGAAAATCTGAGTGGTAAAAGGTAAGAGTGAAAGTTCATATAAAGAAAAAGGTGTAACTCAAGAGGGAGCTGGTGGTGTATCCTTTATGATCAAAGCTATACAACAACAATTTGAGCGCATGAATACCAAATTTGATGATATGAGGGAGAGGATGGAGGAACAAGCTAATACAATAATAGAGTTGCAAAGGAGACATGGGGAATACGAGGCTCCCAAAGCAAGAAGGTAATTGACACGTGCCTATGACCATGAAGATGATGTAGAAGATAATGAATTTGATGATCAAACTACGATAGTTAGAACTGGTAAAAATAGAAGGGATCAAAGAGAATTTAGGAGGCAAGGCACTTACAACCATAATTTGGGCAGTATTAAAATGACAATTCCTTCATTCTAAGGTAAGAATGATCCTAATGCATACCTAGAATGGGAAAAGAAGGTTAAATTGGTTTTTGATTGCCACAACTATTCTGAGGAGAAAAAAGTAAAGCTTGCTGTAGTTGAATTTATTAATTATACTATTATTTTGTAGGATCAACTTGTTTTGACTAGGAGAAGGAATCATAAGCGACCTATTGATACATGGGAGGAGATGAAGGCTATCATGAGGAGGAGGTTTTTATCTCAAACAATCAAGTTGTATTTATATTATGTAGATCAATAGCAAAAATCATCTTTCTCTTTAAAATTGATAGACTATTAAGAAAAGAAACAAGATTTATGCATGATTTTTATTGATTTAAAGAAAGTATATAACTAAGTTCTTAACCAAGTGATATGGTAGATTATGAGTGAGAAGAAAATCTCATTCCATTTATTAAATTAGAGAAGGATATGTATGAAATAGAAATGACTTGCATGAGAACATTATAAGGTAAGTTATGAGAAGAAAATCTCATTCCATTTATTAATTTAGAGAAGCAATGACTTGTATGAGAACAATATAAGGTATATCATTAGACTTTTCTATTATTGTTGGTTTACACTAAGGGTTAATGCTAAATCCATTATTATTTATGCTAGTTATAGATGTCATGAGTAGTTATATTTAAGATGATATGTTAAGTTGTACATTATTTGTTGATAATATCATTTTGATAGAAGAAATTAGGGAGGGGTTAGATTAGAAACTACAAGTTTGAAGTGACATATCGGAATTTAATGATTTTAGGTTGAGTTGTATAAAAACTAAATATATTCATATTAATTTTAGTAATGTTAGGGTAAAGCATACCTTTAGTTTGGATTAGTTAAAGGACCCCTAATATAACTAATTTCATTATTTAGATTCCATTATTCAAAAAGATGATAATAAAAGAAGGACGTGCTTCATAAGATAGGGTTTAAATGGATAAAATGGAGACATGCCACTTGAATTTTGTGCAATTGCTCAATTCCTCTCAAGTTAAAGGAAAACTTTTACTAGATATTGATAAGGCAAGCTATACTTTATGATAATGAGTGCTAGACAATAATTTGATCTTAAACTACTAGTAATCTTACATGCAACCGATTTTTTAAAGGATCAAAAGGGTTAACAATACTTTAGTTCTTTCAAATACCTTTCTAGCATGCTTTCACTCACTTGGAACTCATTGAACAAAACTATCAAGATTGTCATCCTTTAGAAGATTAGATTCATTCCTTTTAAGTTGTTAACACTGCTCTATTTGAACATTATTATAATGTTGTTGTCTCTTTAATGATTCATTTACCTTTTCCAAATTTTTATATATGCTTGTAAAGTTATCTAATTATTCCTTTTTAGAAGAGAAAAAGGTCAATTTCATCAAATGTAACATGCATAGACTCTTTTACAATAAGAGACTTCTTATTGAATACCTTATATATCTTATTACTAGAAAAGAATTAAAAAAGATACCTTTATTTGATTTAGAATCAAACTTGCCTAAGTTGTCATCCATGTTAAAATATATCAATTGCAATCAAAGACAAACTTCATTTTGCTATAGACTTCTTTGAGTTAAAAAGTTATGAGAGATAACTTGAAAATTGTAAATTTCTAAAAGTTTTCATTCTTAAATTCACTATCATAATTATTTCTAATTAAATTGACACACAATTTTTTTTTTTTTATGTTAGACTTACTTATAAAATTCCTCAAAGGTCTTTAAACACTAGTTCATGGCAAATAAAATAATCATTCATTTTATATGGTTATTAATGATCCAAATCTTAAGGTTTATGCAATTGACACACCTTGTTATATTTGTGAGAAGGTTACAAATCTTAGAATATCTAATAGTTTGATATTAGGAAAATCTAACTATTTATTATGAAGTGTTTCTTAAGAAAGGTTAATCAAATGTTTGCAGAAGTTGTTTAATTCACATTCATCATATTAAGAAACCACATATTAGAGATATCATTTATAAGTCTTTGAATGATAGAGATACCATTTTGGTGAATAGGCCTCCATTTATGCATCAACTTTCTCTTATTGCTTTACTAATTAAGATTGTCCTTTTGTTATCTCATTTGTATCCTATAAATCTAATACTAGTGTGTTTGTATGTATGTATGTATGTATGTATGTATGTATGTATGCATAGGTGTATACATATATCCAAAATAAAAAAAAAACCCACATGATGGGTGAGTTTTTTTATTTTTATTATAATATAAAGACTAAAAATTTAAAGTAGTTTAATTGTACCTCTATTTTATATTTGAAAATAACAATTTGAATAATATAATTATTATTAAAGATAAAAAAGGGTTGCAAACTATTTATCTCGTATGTAAATTCAATTCTCTAGGCAACCTTTGGCTTTACCTCTTTATTTCTTTTACTTCATGATAAAAAGTAACGATGAAAATAATTGTCACAAATTTGGTTTTGCTTCTACTAGTATTGCTTCCCAATACCATAATCATTTTTTAAGCTCAATAACTGAAGTTCCAGTTCATTGGATCATTCAACACAATCTCCTATTATAGAAGGTTTGCCATTCTAGGCCCTGCAAGCATCAATAGTGAAGCATTTCTGCTTGCTTCTAATTAGAACCTAGTTAAGGAACAACTAACTACCTTTGCAAGCACTTGCAACTGCATGTTCTTCAATCATTCTTTCAAGCTTTAGGAAGAAGAATATGAACATAAGAATTCTGAGACAATAACTGAGCTTGTTTCTTTTAACACTTCTTTCCTTGTCGAGATCATATAGATTAACGCAAAATTATCAATCGTTTTAGGAAGAGGGCTTTTCCTTCCTCGTAGCACTTTGTATCAACATCCCTCTCATCAGCTACATACAGTACTTAGGGTTGACTAACTCAACAACCGATGCCCAATATGAAAGAATTTAACATTAAAAGTAATAATTATTCAATCACTTGGACAAAAATAGAAAAAAAAAAACAGATACAAAAGAACTATTTCAAGAAAATAAAGAACTCTTCGCATTATTGATACAGAAGTATAACTAGTATAATAGGATTCAAACCAGAATTAAAGAAGAAGAATAAAAAAATGAAAACGGGAGTAGACCATTCACAATTATAACATCACTCATGGGGTTTTGCTAATATCTAATTATAGATGAATTGAGTCTAATTGTTCGATTTGAGTCAACTTTTGAGATCTCTACTTTAATATTTTAAATTTACAAGGAGTTGAGGGGTATTAGCTGCAAGATTATGGCACAGTGCATGACTAACATGACTTTCAATGAATTCACGAGACAAATTAAGAAGAACTATAGCTAGAGACCAACCGGGATTTTTGCTTTTCCAAGTGGATCCATGTGTTCATATATACGGACGTGTGCAATTGTTTGTTGGTTATAGGGCCAGGAGCTAATCATATTGTAAGAGAAATAATTGCAGCAGCAACAGCACCGAAAGTGCCACTGAGCCAAAAGATAAAAAGAAGAAGAAAAAAAAAAAAGAGTCTAATTTGGCGACACAGATAATTGAAAACCCCCCGATAAATGTAGCGCCGCAAACAAGCCATCATTTTCCACTTCAACTTCAATCGATCGCATCCCAATGCAAAAGCTTGTCCGCTATCTACGTTAAAAGGTATGAGAGGGAAAAGCCCACATGACCTGACCTTGTCCATTATATATCTTCAGAAATAATGGAGGATATATGAGGGAAATTATAAGATTGCCGAAATTATTGTTCTTTATGATGGTTGAAAAGGGACATATATGTTCTCCTACATTTTTTTTTTTTTTGTTTACCTCAATGAGCGAGCATTATTTTAATTTCTAACCTTTCATCTAGCCGTTCAATCCTTAGAATCTAGCATAACATGATTGGAATGTCATAGGCTTCGATCCGTTTTGGTGAATTCTTGCAATCATCCATCCTTGCTATAATTATTAAAGCATTGCACGCCTGAAGGATATTATGGAAGAAACAACCTTTAAATTTCAGTAACTAGGTAAAATGTGTGCACCATGTTGACAATGATTAACCTAAGGAATATTGCGATCGTAAGTAATTATAATCTATGTGACTAGCTTAAAATGATTTTCTTATTTCCACATGTATATGTGATTTTTCTATTATTGTTACGATAATATCAGAAAGTTTAACTATTCAACATTTTCCATAGTTATTATTGAAGCATTGATACCGGCTTCTTCCCATCAATGACAACATCGATTCATTCCAGTCAAGCATCTTTCGGATATGCAACTTTAAATCAATATTTTTGTAAATCCGTTAATCAATCTCATAGTATGTGATTATACTGTTCATGAAAGTAACTTGAATTAAAAATAATTTGAACTCAAAATCACCCAACACTTAGGAGTTAAACCTAAGTGACTTGATTTTTTTTTTTTAATAATCATAAAAGGCATAAATGTTAAATAAAAGATTAATTTTTTTTTTACTTGTAAAAATTGTGAATTGAATTCTAAACGTGAAACTAATTTTATAATATTTTGATCATAAATTTTATGATAGAAAAAAAGAAACCAAGTTTCAACTATTTTTGATATTTAATATTTTAAAATATTATTATTTATTATTTTATTTTTATATACACAAGTGTATATACATCGTACATGTATACTAATTTATTTTTATACATTATACAAATATACATTGCATTCAATTTAAATAACTTTTAATTTATTATACATATTTAATTATTATATATTAATATTTTTATTTATTTTATATAATTATATATTTTTATTTTTTTATATTTATAATATTTGAAAATTTTTATACATATTGAGAGATATACAGGCATACATACACATCTGCGTGCGCACTCACGCACGCATATATATAATAATATACTTGTAGATATTTTATAAAAATTAATATAATAAAATAATAAAGAATAATTTATTTTTATCTATTGTTATATATGTAAAAATACCAAGTTGACATGTAATAAAATAAAAATTGCTAAAAAAATTATATGCTTTTGATATAAATGAATCAATAATAAATAATAAACAATCATATATACTAATATTATAATATTTAATAAAATTAAAATTAATTTTTAAATACTAACTTGTTGAAATACAGCTTGCCTTAACTTGAAATGATTTAAATTTAACTTAATTTAGAAGTAACTTGATTTGGAATAATTTGAACACTTGAATTCGAAGTCATTCGGTATTTACATATACACACACAAGAAATTTGATTGGAAAAAAAAAATGATCATGTTCATTCTCAAATTCCATAGTTATTTACATGATCATGTTCCATTTATTTCCGAGATTATCTATCTTATCCTTATTCCGTTTCATCCCTGCCTTGTCCCATTATATGCCCGTCCAGTTGCATGCGAGACATGACCATAACCACAAAAAAAAAAAAAAAAAAAAAAAAAAAACCGTGTTCGTGGGGGGAGGGGGGGTGGTTCGAAAACCTTTCCCCCAACCAAAAAGAAAAAATTTACAGGGTCAACCACATATTTCACATAATTAGTCATCCCCCTTCAACTTTAATAATCCAAATGAAAATCCTGTAGCGTGACAGTTGTAAAGCTTAGCTCGGTTACATGGAATGCCTAATTTCCACATGGTTGAGAAAATTCAATATCAACAATTTATTTTAGTAAAAATGAAATGACTATGTGCATTTGTGAATTATTTCGTGAATCTATAGCGTCAACGTTAATAACTTTCTATTTTGCTGCACCGATGAGATAGATTAATTTGTAGATGTGTGTGGGTATACTTGGAGTGATCGTATAGCGTGGAAGACTGGCGCATTGACATATATATATATATATTACGTGCATCTATACGAGATAGCATAAATAGAATATATTATTTTTTAAGACAATCACCGACAAAAGAAAGAAACAACAAAGAAGATAAAAAGATTGATATCAGTTACCGACTTTTGTATATATCAGTAACCTGAACACAGAAGCGGCCACAAACACATGTTGTGCGCAAGCGGCGGCGTTTGAACGTCAAACACTCAAAGTACTTGCGTGGACTTTGCATGAAAAAGGCTCGAGTTTCTACTGCGCCGCGTGCTTTGTGACATGACGTGTCCAAATTTCAAAGAAAGGGACTATCTCCATCGGAGCACTTAGCTTGTCTGACCAAGCAACTCGTGGTCCATATCTATGGTTTTCCTACATTTCCACCAAAACGCAACTCGGTGGATCTGCTCCGCACGGCACGATTTGCTCACCAAGTTTGTTTGAAGTCAAATTCGGTGAAATTTTCAAACATAAAATCAGGACCAGCTACTCCTCCCATTGTACCAGGATATTAAGTTCTGCCGTTTTTAGACTTTTGAAGATAAAATAATAAGAAGACAGAACATCTCAGTGGTTACCAAGCTAGACATATCTATTTTGGATGGCTCGTATTCAAATTCTAGAAAGGGATATGTGAGATTTAGAGACTCAGCCTATTGCCTAACTATGTCTCTTGCTTCCCCCCCCCCCCACCCACCCAAAAAAAAAAAAAAAAAAAAAAAAGGTAAGTACTACACCAAATTAATCGTAGCTTTGACCCCACCAAATTTTCTAGAAATATTAAATGTTGTTCCAAAAAAAATAAGAGAAATATTGTCTTGTAAAAATTTGTAAAGGAAATTTATGTAAAACGAATGTAGTGTTGTTGTGCATTATATCCATATTTTTACTTGAGATCTTCATAGGCGTGAAATCTAAGCCTCCATTTAATTTACCAAATTTTATACATCGAATTTGGTCACACTTTCAGTTGGTTAACCACACAAATATTAAAAGTTGTGTGTGTGTGGGGTTTTTTTTTTTTTTTTTTTGTAAAGCAATACAAGTCAGATATGTGAATTTACTGAGAAGAATCAGTCATGGGATAGTGGTCAGAGACTGGCCGAACTTTTTTTTTCCAAAGATTAATGTGATTGAAGCCTGCCTACCGTGACAACCAGTGCTAGAAATGATTAACAAAAGCCTCACCGAAGAAAAGCAAAAAAAAAAAAAAAAACTGGGGTCATATTGGCTTTCTAATTACTTTAGTGGTTTTCTATTGGTATCAGAAACAAAAAACATAAAAAAGAAATGGAAGGTAGGAGATAGAAAGTGAATCCACCCATAATTAATTAGTCAGCAAAAAACTTGCTTGTTGCATTATATATATATATATATATAGAGAGAGAGAGAGAGAGAGAGAGAGAGAGAGAGAGAGAGAGAGATAGGGGAAAATAAACGGCCTTTGGTGTGCCTAATCTCTTGTTAAAGATGACCCACACGTATATTTTTTAATCATTAAAGATGGTCAATTTATTTTTGCCCTTGCTAGATCACTAGCGCAATGGTAGTGGGCTGTGACTGTGAGGGTACCATTTATATATATAATCTTCAGTGGTATGGTGAGGGGGGACTCAGGCTTGTCCAATCTTAGCAGATTCGGCTTGACTTTTGGGCGTAGAACGTAATTTTGTTCCCTACGTCGAAGATGTGGCCTTTCGTGCAATGCAAGAAACACAACCATCTTTAATTCCCGATTTAAATTGCCAAATTTGATGGTAACATGTTTATTGCGATTTATCTTAGGTTAAAAAGATAGAGGAGAGAAAAATGATTGGAAAGAAAATAAGCAAAGTAAACATAGAGATGATAAGCGTTTGTAAATTTATATCATTTTTATAAATTTTTGTATAATTTAATATATTTAAAAATTATTATTTTATTTTTTTTATCATAGGTTATAACTTTTAGCATACATACTCTTTTGTCATGGAGAAACTACTTTTTTTTTTTTTAAATATATATATATTTATCCCCTTTATATTTGACATTAGGTGATTGGAGAAAAAACAAATCCCAATATTTAGAAAACAGTAAAAAGTAAGATAAATTTTATAATTTTGCTTTTGCTCTTATAATTTTCATATTATCTTCTCTAAGTAAATAAATTTACACAATTATTATTTTCTTATTACTTATTCTAAGTAACTTAAATATTATCGGCTCCAAAATAAAATGATATACTAGTTCTAGAATGTGCAAGGTGCTATATATGTTTTTTTTTTTTAAATCATAGGAAAATGATATATTTTTTTTCTTTTTCCGTTCTCCCAACTCATAAAACATAGCAACAATAAAAAAAAAATAAAAATTCCTTTGCCATCCATCCCTTCACCTCTCCCTACGTGTATATACTTTCCCGTCTCCCAAACAAAGTGGTAGTCACAGAGCCATTACTGTTTCATCAAGAGCCCATTTTATTGGGGTATGCAGTGCTGTGTCTACCTTTATAATGTCAAGATTCTCTTTTCCTATTTAATGTGGGATGTGAAATTTCGTTACATCAAATCATACGACAATCAACGACTCATAAATTCAATCCCAAATTATGTGGTTTAATATTTTAATTAAAAAAATAAATTAATTTTATTTTATCATAAAATTTGTACTCTTTTTTTTTTTTTTGTCTAGAGAATTTATATTTCTAAAACAAACTATGGCGCATAGGGGCGATTATTGGTAGTTTTCATCACCTTGAATCTGCCAACAATCTGCCCTGGATGGATAGGAAAAAATTAAAAAGCAGATATCCATTTTTTTTTTTTTTTGCCTTAGGTTTTGGCAGATGTGATTTTCTGCGTTTTTGAGTTGACCAAATTTCGGCTGCTTGAACAGATTGTGGACATCTCTATCTAATATATATCTAGATGAGTGGAAGTGGCTGAGTGGGTTTAAATTGGTGGGGGCGTGTTTAAGACATTTTGTGCCCGACAGTTTTTTTTTTTTTTATTAATTGGATTTTTCAAACAGCAATAAAAAAATTAAAAAAAAATGTCGTTTGCATAAAATACAATTCTTATTTAATCTTAGACCAAGGCTTTTAGACGGTCTCAGTTTAAATAGGGTTAGGTTAGTCAAGTTGACTGAATCAAGGTTTGGAGAGCACGACTAACAAAAGAGTTAAATGAGAAATGACGAGGACATTGCGTCTTAAAATGAAAATATAAAAGTATTCACTTTCTATAATGCAAAAAATTTTTATTTATTTTTATATAAATCTCACATTCTTTTTATGATTTCAACATAAGAACCGTAAAGCACATTCTCATTTAAGCATCAATGACACTTAGAAACTGTGCTTCTGATACTGCCCAATGAATGAAATATTAAGCCAGTGAGTTTTTAACGAATCTTTGGTAAGAACTTTGCGTTCAGTAGGGAGCAGAGGTTACATTGTCTGATCACACGTTACGTTACGTGCAGAGGAATGCAAAGGGGTCGAGGTGGGTGGAGGTGTTGGGCTTGCCCTATGTATGCCCAACCCTTAAACCCCCCCCCCCCCCACCAACCCCCACCAGTATTCACAGAGAGAGAGAGGCACTGTCAAATGCTTATGCAAAAAACCCTTTAGAACATTATATTTTGGAACCAGAGTACTTCAATAGTTAATGGTCACTCATTGATGATGGGGCCACCGACAAAT
Source organism: Ceriops zippeliana (assembly GCA_037897445.1). Taxonomy (NCBI): domain Eukaryota; kingdom Viridiplantae; phylum Streptophyta; class Magnoliopsida; order Malpighiales; family Rhizophoraceae; genus Ceriops; species Ceriops zippeliana. Next base: position 1,452,511 of record JBAPLH010000056.1, on the reverse strand, counting down.
AAAGTAAACGTAGGTCCATGAAACAGAATTAGGCAACCGACACCACAAGAGTTGTTGCATTTTGCAGGCTTCTTTTTATATATATATATATATATATATATATATATATATATATATATATATATAAACCTTCCCAGCTGAAGGCGCCTTAGAACTCAAGCAAATGAGTCAACGAGAAATTAAGACTTAGAAATTTCAGAAAATAGTCGGAATTGTAATACTTTTTTTTTTTTTTTTTATGGTTCTTGGATTCTCAAGGAGGGCCATAGATTTGAATTTAACATTTTGTTGGGGTAGCCGTTGAACATGAGGACTATCACACTACTACATGCATGGTTTGATTGACTATTTTTTTTTTTACCTACCGCTAGAACACTGTGGATGTAAAGTCACGATTTTCGATGGTTAGCTGGGCATACCAACGTGGACTCAAAAGTGTTGAACTAGAGAGGTGGTGAAGAATCAGGCTGGACTTTTGTTTTGCACATTGTAAAATTACGGTCAAAGGAAAATTTTGTGTATATCAATTGAAAATATCATTGTTTTTCCAAAGAATAACTTCCGTCTTTTAAGAGTGGAAGTTATTTTCAGCTGAAGACGAAGTAGAAATAGGGGAGCAACTCCAAAGTGTCTTGTTTGGACCTTCGCTTGAAGCCACCACCGTCACTGCCACTTACCACCACCGTCAAACTCTACCTCCTCCACCATCGTTGTCTTTGGTGAGTTCTAATATAATATATAATTTTTATTTAATTTTACTCTTAAATTTATATTAATATTCTTATTTAAACGTAAAAAATTGTTGATGGAGGAGTGAAAGGCATATAAAAGAATCCTAATGAAGAGTTCCTATCTAATTTGAAGTTTTATTTGGAGAAGAATCCTATCGTAATAAGAAAACCAAATCAGGATATATAAAAGATTAGTGCTAAACTTCTCTAGATTTGTTCAATTAAATTTTCAATCATTTTTTTTTTCATTTTAATTTGAGTCTTATATTTTAAAATTTTGTTTAAAATTATTTCTTTTAGACGAAAAGTGATTAATCTATTAATAATTTTTGTTTGATTAATGTATGATTTTTAATGTTTTTGACTGCTTTATGTCTAAAAGGAACTAATTTGAAATGGATTTAAAAGCTATAAAACTTAAATGAAAATGTAAAAGGTCTAGAATTTAATTATAAAAATTCATAAAAATTTTGAACTAATATTTTTGTATACCAGGAAACCAAAATTGATAAGGATTCTCTCTCATTATTGATTAAGCACTATTGGATATTATGGATATAATTTTTACTTCATACATCCAAATTGGGTGATTCTTATAGTTAAAGAAAGCTAAGAGAACTACAACTTTGTAGCTTTGTTTGAAGTTTGATTTGACTTTCTAAATGGTGATAATTGAGTTGTAAGTTATAGGTTAGAAAATCTTTTAGAGATTTACTTGAGATAACAAGAAAATGAGTTGTAAAGAAAAATAGATAACAAGAAAATGAAGAGGAAGGGGTAAAAGAGAAGAGATATAAAGGAAGCTAACGAGGGAGAACAATGAGAAGTAGAGAGAGAGAACAATCCGCAGTCTTTGGAGAGAAGAGTAATAATTTTGATTTTGTGTTTGTATTTTTAAGACTAAGTTTTGCATGATTTTTATTACTTGTTTTTTGATGCATTCTTTTTTTATTTCTTTTTTTAAACTTTATGGATTTTTTGAATTTCATTATAAATAGCTAAATTATTTTAAAGTAGGGTTTATATGTAGTTTGATTTTTAGTTTAGGTGACTAATTTTTCTTTTAATTCAAAACCCATTTGTTTGTTATTTGTATAATGAGTATATATTATTGAATTTAATGTTGTAAAAGTTTGCTATCTTTTCCTTCACCTTGTAATTCATTCATGAACTTAAAAAAGAGTTGTATAAATTAAATTAATAACAATATAATCGTGTTAAACTATGAGATTGAGAGACAATTAGCATTGTATGTGATAATTAAGGAAGAAAAGAGAGTTAAGAGCTTCATCTTCTTAAATTAGAGAATTTCACAACATTAGTCCTAGCTTATTTAAAATTATATTTAGTTATGATTAATTTGATAAACAATAAAAGGATTAACTTAACTTAAGAAAACTAATTAATTAGTTAAGAAAAATCCACCGTCACATGCAATAACTATTAATAAACTTTATCTTTTTGGTTATGGATTAAATTAATTTATTAATTACATAACTTAGATTAAATTAAATCTAAATATAGTGTTGTGGCATTTATTTCTTTCCTCTTAGAAATTTATTTAATTTAAGTACTTTAACTCAATTAGTTAATTAGTTAATTTAGCTTAGGTTAGGTTAGAATAGTCTTAATAGTGTAGAATAGTCTCTATAATGTAGAATAGTCTTTATAAGGATGATATTCTACTTATTTTATATTGTATAATTAATTAGGTATACTTACCTAAAAGTAGTATATAATTTGGACATTAATTTTTTAGCATCATTCAAGCTAACACCTTTGAAATTAAACTAGTTATCATCCAAATGATTTATATAAGTGTTATGTTATAGGAAGTACCATTTGAGAGACATTAAAAGAAACCAATGATCTTTTAAAAGCGATAGCTCATAATAGCTACTAATGGAGTAATGAAAGAACTAATAGAATGGGAGTTGGTTTGCATAATGTTGATTCTTTTAATACTTTGTTTACATAAATTTCCTTTTTGAATAAAAAGTTGGTTAGTTTAGGATTATTAGCATTAAGTATTTCATTTGATATGCCATATGAATTATATGGTTAACTAGGTCATGATAGTATAGAATGTTAAGTGCAAAAACCTTTTTCTTTTGCTTCTTCTTCTTATAAGTATGCTAATTTTGTTTTTTAATCATGGTACATCTAACTTCAATTCTTACTCCAATACTTATAATTTAGAATGAAAGAGCTAATTTAACTTTAAATGGAGTACAAAGCAAACAAGAGCACTTTTAAGTTTTCTATAACAAAATCAACAAGTGAGAAAGCCAAATTTAGAAGATTTGATGACTAAGTTTATTAATAGTGTCGAAACTAGGCTTTAACATCAAAAGACATCTATTAGGAAATTTGAAGTTCCCGACTTCTCCCTGAGATCTACTAGTTTATGATATTGAGAGGGGGGTGAATCAGTATCACCATAATTCGTAATTTGCAAGTAAGTGAACAACTTCAACCTTTTTTTAAAAGCGAAATCTTTCTCAAACTCGATTAAGGTAAATCTATTGCTACCTACTAATGACAATAGTCTCCAAAGTTACCTTTCAGATACCTTACCTAATAGATAATTCGGATGTTCTTATTTAAACCTAATAGACACCTTTTAGTTGTATTCACAACTCAATTCAAAATACATAACGTAAAGCAAATTAAAGATACACGAGATTTACTTGGTTCCGTCAACGTGACGTATATCCACGGTGGTAGAGACTCTCCTTTACTGAGACTATCTACTATACTTGAGAATTTCAGTTACAATGGATGTTTTAATCTTCTGCTCATTTCACTATTACAATTACTAAGTAAGTACAATACAAAGAGTGTCACTTACTGTATCTACCCTTCTTCTAGCTTGTCTTGCCTCTGTTGAATTGAAAGGTTGCTCCACTGCCACTTAGAAGTTCACCGTAACGCTCTCTAATCTTTCTTGAAGAAATCTAAAAATATGTTAAGTTCTTTCAATGCTTTGTCGAATTCCTTCTTTATGTTGTTTCACACAACTCCAAGCTTCTAGTTTTGTTGGTTTAAGTCACACAGCATGCCTCATTGCCATTACACGTCTGTTGGCCTACACCACTCTTCTGGTTTTGCTGGTTCAAGTCACACGGCCTACCTCACACCTCACCTGGTCTCACACCTCATGGATACCAGGTCTGCTGTCCCCGTCACTCATTTTTGCTGTACCCCTATTACACGTACGTTTCTGGTTTGTTGGTCTCCCATTTTAGCTTTGCTGGTCTTCTCAGCTTCATGGTTTTGCTGCACAGCTTCGCTGGTCTCCTTCATGGTTTTGCTGCACAATTTCCCTATTCATTTCAGTTGCATTCCCCTGTTCGTTTCATGCTTTTATTGCACTCCCATCCGTTTCACGGTTCCACTTAGCTCTCGTTCATCTCACGGTTCCACTTAGCTCCCGTTCGTCTTACGGCCTAGTCACTAGTGTTTGGTCACCTATTTTTGGTCTCTTGTTTTTGGCCAGTCACGTCATTCTCCTGTCATGCTCTCTTTTTGACGTTTTGCTCTTTTACCATGTTGTCTCCTTGTTGTCCAATCGATGGTTTCTCTTTTGTTGTAGGGTTTTGTCTCACTAGGGTATCTCTTCCCGTTAGTGTGCTTTAATTGTGTGTTGTGTTTTGTTGTTTTTTCTATTTGGTTGTTCACCCACGTTCTGCCGTCCAGCAATATCAAGTTTTCTCTCTCTCTCTCTCTCTCTCTCTCTCTCTCTCTCTCTCTCTTCACTTAGCCATTCTTTGTTCTCTATTTTTGCCGACGGATCTGTTTTTGCTCTTGCTTATCATTCTGTTGTAGCCCTCTTCTTTTTCTTGCATCGTTTTTCTCTCCTTTCCAACTGACTGTTGGGTTTTTCCTCTCTTTCCCTTATTTTTCCGTGCTGGTTTTGCCGTCTAGCACCTCTTCCTTTTGTCGTGTATTGTTATGTCAGGTAGGGTTTTTCCTTGTGCTCTCTCTTTTATCCGATCTTACATACTTGTGTTTTCTCTCTTGGCTAAATGCTCTTTTATGTTAGCCCTTCTTGTGTTTTGCCATGTATTCAATTGTATTGGCCTTACTCTAGTTTTGTTTTCCAAGGTCTTTATATATTCTCTTCCATAAAATCCTAATAAGGCTTATGTGCCAGATTTACGTTCTTACCTTAACGCGGCGGATTTACTTTCTTGTCGTTCCATGTGACTTTATTTTTACTTTCTTGTCATTCCATGTGGCTTTACTTTCTTGCTACTCCATATGATTTTACTTTCTTGCCACTCCATATGACTTTACTTTTACTTTCTTACCCTTATATGTGGCTTTATTTTCTTGCCCCTCCATATGACTTTACTTTTACTTTCTTGTCCTTCCATGTGGCTTTACTTTCTTGTACACTTAAACCTAGTTGACAACAATTACAACTCATACAAGGTTGTGGGAACAACATTAAAAGCTTAAGTTAAACAACATACTAGTTTGGTTTAAAAGGAACTTAAGGAGGTTTACCTAATAGTGCCAAAAAGAATCTAAAAGAACAAGTGAAAACTATTACTTTAAGAAGTGGTAAGAGTTTTAAAAAGTAGTAAGTTAAGAAGAGAATAAAGGAAGTCATGACACCTTAAACCTTTGTAAAATTGAAGGGAGAAAGAGAAGAAAATTAAGCCATGGAGGAAGGAAGAAAACATAATGATGATGAAGAGAAATCTAGAAAGATTTTTCATAGCCTAAATGTTAAACCTTACCATCTTATAATTTCTTTTCCTCAATGATTTTCACAAGTTAACTTGTATAAGTAATTTGCTAAATTTTTAGGGATGTTTAAAAGCTTACACATTAATATTCCTTTTATTAATGCTATTTTGCATATGCCAAGTTATGCAAATTCATGAAGTAGATTTTAGCAAACTATAGGAAATTGGAGGAGTATAAGATGGTAAAATTAAATGAAGAATGTTTGGCAATTTTTCAAAATAAATGACCTTTTAAATTTAAGAATTTAGGAAATTTTGTATACCTTACACTATTAGTTATGTTAATTTTGATAGTCTTTTGTGATTTAGTGCAAGTATTAATATGATATTTTTCCAAATTTTTAAGAAGCTTAGATTAGAGAAGTTTTAGCTTTTACTATTTTTTTTAATTTATAAATAGCAACATAAAATATCGAAGAGAAATGATTAGGGATCTATGGTAAATGTTAGCATATTTATCTTCTTGGTGGATTTCATTGTACTTAATACAGAGGAGAACTTTCAGTTTAATTATTTTTAACCTTTTATATATATATATATCTCAAAAGTATCCAATGATTAAGAGATATCTTATTATTAACTAATCACACTTGTCTTTACTTCAATATATGACCTAAATGTTTATACTATAAGTAAACAAAATTTTCATTTATCACGTAATACTTAATTTTAATATTAGGATACATATTAAGTAAGAATTCAACAAAAATATTATTAAATTTTAATTTATAGAAACCATTAATAAGAACATATTAACTAATAATGATCATATTTTTATGTATACTGGAACAAATAAATCATAGGATGATTAGTAGTATTGAAATAAAGCCACTAAATATTATAAATAAGATCAATTAAATTTGATTTCAAATATATTAAGGTATTGAATTTACCTTTAAAAAAAAATCTAAATCTTAAGTTTTAAGTAATTTTTATGATAGTATTCAACCAGTTTTTTTTTTTAATAAAAATGACATTTATCACTCTTTTGTTTCTTCTTTTTAGTATGAGGAATATAAACAAACTTTTCCTTCTTAAATAGGTTAGCTTTCAATTTCATTCCTTTTCAATTATCTTGCCCTAGGAAATTAATAGATTAACTTACTTGATTTCTTAATCTCACTTACTCCTAAAGAACATACTAGCTAATTTAATAATTTTCTACTTATCCTTTATAGTACCTTAATTAATTTGAAATGACCTAACTCAAAAGTTAGCAATTTCAAAATGAATTACACCATAAAAGAGTTCTTTGCCATTAATCTTAAAGTTCTAGATCTTGTTGCAATATTAATCACTTTAATTATGTGCCCAGTTCATAACCTAATAAACCTCATAGTCCTTAGTTATATCATGAGAGTTCTAGAAACTAATTTATTTACAAAATAAAGTCATCTTTCCATAAATTGTATCTATATATAGTTGTACATTTTACTTGTGAAAAATTACATTATAAACTTAAAATAAAATAATAAGTTAAGTCTTATATTTATAAAAATGAATAAGCTTATTGTTATTATAGATGCTTATAGTTGTATGATTATAAATACTCATAATCAATTATAGGTCAAATTAAATGCATCATTATAAGTAATATTATATATTAACTTTAATAGGTAAATTAAATATTTTCAACTAAATATATTTGATATTAATATACCTCAATTTTGTTACTAATCACGGAAGAATGATTTATCTCATTATTTTTATTTATAAATATTCCATTAAAATCATAAATAAATGATTATTTATGTATGTTGTTAAATATACTAACTTGATTGTGTTAGTAACTAACAAATTATAGCAATGATGCTTATATGTCCATTCATGTATTTTAATTTAGTCACTTTATTAACAATTAAACTATAATCATTATATATGTATAATAGTAAATATATAGTTTTCATCACTTTATATCCATTAATTTGTATGACTTATACGTGTAGCAAATTTTATATAAATTGTAGCAAATTTTTAATAATTACATATAGCATAAACAAATAAAAATTCTTATTAATAAAAAATTATTGTTATTTTTTAAACAACAAAAAAAATAATAATTTAGACTTACTTCATTCAATTCTTATATGACTTAATTTTTTATTGAACCACTATACCTTATAGCTTTATGTACAGAAAGAATTACATGTACCATAAAAGCCAAATGCTACTCATCAAGCTTTCTTTTGCCTTGCTGATTCTAAAAAAGAGTGAAAAGGTCTAACTCCAATGAAACGATAAATGAGAAGTCATTTTATACACTACAGTTAAGGGATAACCTTTTGTTATAGAATATGAAGATTTTTACATGACAAATTCTCTTTTTATTGATTATATTGGAGTTACACTCACTTTCTATATTAATGTTAAGTAATAAAATTCATAGTTTATGTTTTGATATAAGAGTGGATAGTGGATTTAATAAGGAGACACTTCATTAGTTAACATCATGTTTATGAAAATAGAAGTGACTGTTCCTATTTGATTAAATATAAAATTATTAAATCCTTTTTTGATGTGATTTATAAATTACCAAATTATTACTATAGATTTGGCAAAAACTAATGTTCAAGATGATAACTAAATTACTTGCACATTAATAAACCTTAAAACAAAGAAAAATAATTAAGAGATTGGACGATGATAGGTGGCGTTTATATGACTAAAATCCTTAGATGTTATTATTAGTAGAGGAGGAGTTAGCCAATGTAGGATTTTGTTTTTGTCTAATTGGGGTAGAATAAAAGAATTTAATAATCAATGAAATTTAGGAGTTTAAACCTTAAATTCTACCATAACTTTTACATTTGGTAGCCTATTGTTTGCTTATAAGGGCAATTATAAAAGACTTTTACTCTTTAATTCTATTATGGGATAAGGAAAAAATTTGTGTAAGATTACACTTAGTCTTTGAATTTTTTAATAATAAATATTTAATATAAAGGTTTTTTAGCATTTTCAATCAAGTTTCACTTTATCTCTTTTTTATATTTTTGTCAATTATCCTTACGTGTGACCCACTAGACTATTAAATTAATAGTTAATGTAAATTAAAATATCAAAAAATTAGATAAATAAAATTTGTTAAATTTATTATGAATTTTAAAGTTAATAAATTTATACATATAAATTACCATTGAAGTCTATCAATGTGTTGTAGTCATCTAAACATAAGGAATGTGATTTGATTATTCATTATGTGCATAATCTATCAATATAATTTAATCATTTCTTCATTTGAATATTTTAATCAAACATGGAATATCAAATTCATTTCTAATTTTATTATTGTTTATTTATTATAGTTCTCAAATATGTAAAGTTATTGCTTTTATAAATGAGATAATAACTTCTTATAAATTCTTGTTCCTCCTTCTAAAGTTTCTTAAATTGATATTTATTAATAACAAAATAACATTTTGCATTAACTACATTATGGTAATTTATACTTATTGATCTATCTTTATGTAACTCATTATATGCCAAAAATTCCCTTCTTATAAGCAATTGTTAGTGGAGGCAAATAAAAAATGAGATTAAAGTATAATAATTTTTATATAAGATATTTTTGTAATCTTAAGTCTAAAGATTACATATATAAATGTCACATGAGCAATTTCATAGACGTGTAAGAAATATCTCATTCAATTTAATGATATTGTTTTTTTAGCTATAGTTTTAAAAACCAAATGGACCTAATGGTCATATTGGTAGATTGGTGATCCAAGGCTTAAATTAGTGTGGTTATTTATTTAACTAGACATGAAAACAATTTGAGAAAACTACCAAACTTAGTTAATTGAGATAGTTAGACCATTTACTTGAACTAATGAACTAGATAGGTTTTTGTTAAAAAGTTTTGCTTCTTTATTTTCAAAAATTTGTATATAATTAAATTATTTTATAAAAATATTTATAGATATATACTTAACTTTTATTTTAATAATATTTTATTTATTTTTATCTAATATAAAATTATTAGTTATTTTTTAAAAAAGCAAAAATTGACTCACTAATTTGATTGTCAACTTAGTAATTGGACTAGTAACTTGCCAAACTAGACCTTGATTCAAGTTAAGGTCTAGTCAAAGTTAAAAAGTATGCTTATAACATACATACATACATACATACATACACACACACACACACACACACACACACACACATATATATATATATTGTGTAAACATCTTTACACTTAAGCTAAGATAATTTATACTTTCTTTTTTAAAAAATATAAAATATATCAAATTTATGACTTTACTGTGTAGTTTTTGTTACAATGTATTGGTAACATATGATTTAGAAATAATACTTGATACAATGCATATTATATATTTGTGATCTGATTATAATTACTTTTATAAAATATAATTATTTTATAAACTTTACCATTAAAGCTTAATAGCAATCATAAATGAACTAACTAAAACTAAATAATGACTTTATGGAATAATATGTATGAAAATAAAACATAATAACTAATTCATTCACTATATCAGACATCTGAACATTCCCTCACGTATATTATAATTAATTATGTTTTTAAAATCCTTAAGCATGCCATTGTTATATCTTTATACCTTTTTGTGATGGTTTTGTAATGTAATTCAATTTTTTATCATATAATGCTCTAATTGGACATTAACAAAGTCTAAATTAATATTTATTTTTGTTTAATTTGAGTTTTGATTTGTCTTATTATTCTCACTTAAATTTGGTTTAATGTAGATTTTACATATTTTTTCTTACTTTTATAGAAAGAAAACACGTTAAATAATTACAAGTAACTTTAGGTTATAAAAAGGAAGAAATATAAACAAAGAAGATAAACAAAATAAGAGAACTAATTAGACATATCTTGACCTAATTTGGAATTACATTTGGAGAGAAATCCCATCCCAAATAAAAAATTAAGTCCTATAATTAATTGAGCAATGTGTATTTTTGGCATAACTCTTGCTTATACCTTTGAGTAATGAGATTCTTAAGGTAAAAGAATGTTAAGAGATATTACTATAACTCTTTAGCTTACATTGAAAACTAAATCACTTTTTATATAAGAGATATTTCAGTCAAAAGTTATAAATTAAAGATTTTTTTGAGATTGACTAAAGGTAGTAGTCTTAAAAGAGAAGTAAGGTTGTTACAATATAAAAGAGACTTGAAAAAAACAAAAGTGAAAAAATGAGAGAAAAAGAGAAAAAAGGCAGAGAATTAAAAGAGAGTTAAAGAAAGAAGGAGAAGGAGTGTCATCATTAAGAGAGCAATACAATGATTTTTTTTTTTCAAAATCTTCTTGTCTTAATGTCTAGTTTGATTTTTATTATTTTTATCATGAATTAATTTGCTTAGTTAGGATAATGGTGTACCAAACCATATTTATGTATTTTCATTAACATTTATATTATTTAAGAAGTCTCTTTTCATAACAGTTAAGTGTTGTTAGTTTTAATGCTTTTGAAAGCTTGAAAGACTTTGAATTGATTTAACATACATAGTTAAGACCGAGAGGAAATGCCTTATGATAGATTATAATGATATATATTAAGAATTGAAGGAAGATAGAGATAATGGGTTTAAAAGTCTTTATTTAAGCTAGAGTTTTCAAAAATTTAACAATCTATCATTTAATTTAAATCTACATAGAGATATAATAAATTAATAGATAAAAGTATATTTTAAGATATCATGATAAACAATATTAAATAGCATAGGAAATTCCATTATTCCATAAATAAAACATATATTTAATAAAAATTTATGCTAGAATTTTATGCAACTTTGGTGTGAATAACTAAAGCCCTTTAACCTATTATTTTGCATCTTCTTGTTGTTTAGTATTTAATTTTTATATTTATATTTTGTTTGCTCTTGATTCTTTTTCTTATCTTTACATTTAATTTTTTAAGAAAAATGCAAAATCAATAAATATTTTCATATATATTTGCTTTTAATCCTTGTGAGATGATACTTTATTCACTTCTTATATTATTTGAGGGATTAGTATACTTTTAGTAGTTATTCACACTTTTCAAGTTTTTTGTTTCATTGCTAAGGATTAAAATTGAATAATATTGAAACTTTTTGATCTTGATTTTAATTTTGAATTTTAATTAGATTTATTTTTGTTTTAAATGTTTTTACTTGGTGCATGTTATGATTTAGTGATGGAACTCTTATGCAATTCAATCATTAAATAGAAAAATAATCATAAGATAAACAAAAAAAAAAATAAAGGAAATGACAAATGAAAAAATAGATATCTCAAGTGTTAATGCCTTTAGTTATAAGACAACTTTAAGTATTAGAAGACCAACCATATAAGCAAATAATTTTGAAATCAAGTTAGAGATCATTAAAATGACTTAAATTTCTATTTAGTTTTGTAGTTTAATTAACAAAGATCTATATGTTAACTATAGTTGTAGATCTTTTATAATAGTTTATCTCTCATTAATTACTCTATAATTGATGTCACATTAAGTGTTCTTATTATAAGAAAGACACCAAAAGAGACATATGAATTGTAATAGTTATTAATGGCAATCAAACAAAAGAGCAATTAAGAGAGTTGTAAGGGTCTATGGAATGGACACTTTATAATCAAGTAATTAGGCAAATGTTGGTAATTTCAATAGGTAGTAAACAACTAATCCTTATTCTAACACTTATAATTTGGTTAGATCATATTAGAACCTTAAGAAAAGTAGTCTAACTTGTAAGAGTTGATGAAAAGATTCATATCCAATGTTGAAAGTAGATTATTAAATTGAGAATCTAGTTTCAAAGCAATTAACTAATATCTATGAAAGCACACATAATCTTAACCTAACAACACAAAATAGAATTTTATAGAACAATTAAAAGTTATAACCTTGAGAAATGAAAAGAAGCTTATAAAAGGTGGGATAAAGCAAGGTCATAACCTAAAAGAGAAGACATTCTAGGGCTTAAGCATTCAAAAAGAGAAAGAGCAAAATTGAACCATATAAAAAGAAGGAAACAATGATGTTGATGATAAAAATTAACCTATAAGGATTCTTTATGACCTAAATATTTATACCCTTTATATTCTTTTTCTTCAAGGACTAAGTAACATTAGATAAATGGAAAGTTCTCCAAATTCCTTGATGTTATTAACAAATTACATATTAACATTGCTTTTGTAAATACTTTAGTTCCAACGTCTAGTTATACAAATTTTTTGAGATAACTATTTGCAAATAAGAGGAAATCGAAAGAATTTAAGATAGTTAAGTTACGTAATGAGTGTCGTACAATCTTATAGAATAAGTTACAACCAAAATTAAAAAATCTAAGAAGTTTTACCATCCCTTGCATTATTAGTAGTTCTCATTTTGATAAGAATATGTAATTTAGGGGTTCATACTAACTTAATGCCTTTTTATTTTCAAGTAATTAGCATTTGGAAATGCTATAACTATATTTCTTTAATTGGAAAATAAATCTATTAAGTGTTTAAAAGCATAGTGGAGGATATATTAGTATAGAATGACAAGTTTATTTTTCTTATAAAATTTATTAATTTAGATATGCCAAAAAACTATGAGGGACCTAGTTTAATAAACCTCTTTTAAATATAGACAAGAAATTAATCAATGTGTAAAAAAAGCAATTTGTCTTTAAAATGCAAGATAAACAAGCCATATTTAATGTTTTTGAATCAAGGAAGTATCCCACTAATGATGATACTTGTTTTACAATAAAAACTATTGATTAAAAAATTATTGAGTTTTCTTAAGAAGATAAGTTTAAAGATTCACTTAAAGCTTGTATTTTGCAATCAAAAGACATTACATCTAAAAATAATCACATAAGGAAAAATGTTAATTTTTTGGAGGTTAATCCATTATAATCGAGTTCTAAAGAGCCAAGGGTGTAACTTTATATAAGCCTTATACTTCTTGATGAAAGTATTCAGTTAAAAAGCCTTTTATACTTAAACTTAACTTCTTATTTAGAATAAAAATTTTTAGAAAATTCTTCCTTTTTACTTATAATTATGTCTTTTCTTTAACAAGTTTGATAAAGGAGAAACTTTTTAGAGTTTTGAAGTAGTACAACTAAAAAATATTAGGGTATTAAATTTAAGAAAATCAACTCTTTAATTTACATGTATAAAGTTTTCATGGAGGATAAAAATAAAACTATGGTCCAACCCTAGAGAAGGTTAAATTTAAACATGCAAATTATGACAATGGTAGGGTGATTAAATTTCTTATTGTAGGTATAATTCTCTTATTTCTTAAGCAAATCTAGTGTAAGTAATGTAAAAAAACAAAAAAAAAAAAAAAGAGAAAGAGAAGAAGAGAGAGAGACATGATTGATGTAAAAAAATGATTAAAATGAATTGATTATTACTAAAGTAGAAACTAAATGGTAAATTTGAATGAGTTATAAAAAGGTGAATGATGTTACTAAAAAGATTGCTTTTCTTTAATATTTATTGATTAAATGATAGAAAAACCTATTGGGGATAAATTATTTTGCTTCTTAAATGGGTATTTAGGTTATTATAATCAAATTCTTATTACATTAAAAAAAAACAAGAAAACTACTTACATTTGTCCTTATTAAAGAATAAATTTTAGTTTTTTTAATAAACCTACTACTTTCCAAAGATGTATAATGACAATTTTTTTTTTTGATATAGTTAAAGAATTCATTCAAATTTTCATAAACGATTTTTCATTTTTTGGTTCTTTTATTATTATTTGCATAATTTGGATTTGATATTGCAAAAATGTAAAAAAATTAACCTTGTTTTGAATTACAAAATGTTAGTTATAAGATAAAGAAATGACAAGAAGTTTTAAAATCTATATTATGCTTGTCACACCTTGATAGAGGCTTAAAAAAGATTATGCATTAATTGAAAAGGAACTCATAAAAAAGGTAATTACTTTTAAAAACTTTTATCTTAAGTAATTTTTACTATGATCTTATTTATGCTAATTACTTTATTCTCAAATATTTACTTTCTAAGAACGATGTGAAACCTCAATCAATTAGATGAATTCTATCATTGCAAAAGTTTCACCAAAAGATAAAGGGAAAAAGAAAAACTTAAAATTTAGTAGCTAATTACTTGTTAAGACTTGAGAAGTTTAATTTAAAGAAGCTAATTAAGAATATTATGAGGGAATTTTTCATATAAGTATCTTGATTTATTCAGATTACATTCTTTACTTAGTATGATACTTTTTAAAATTATCCAAAAATTAATCTCTTCCCTATTAATCTATTTTTCCAAAAAAGAAATTGTTGCTAAACTATATTTTTTGGTATAACTATTTTTACATAAAATTAATGTAGATCTTATTATAAAAAAAATTGCCTAAAGACAAAATAATAATCATCCTTTACTATTGTCATAACCAAGAGATTGATGGGCATTTTGATGACCAAAATAGCCTCTAAAGTTTTATAATTAGTTTTTTATTAAGCTTTTATTTTTAAAGAAGTTCATACTTATATGGCTTATTGTGACAAATGTCAAAAATCTAGAAACAAAATTAAAAAGGAATAAGATGCATCTAAATAATATTCTTGTAGTCTAATTGTTTGATGTTTAAAGTATTAGTTTCATGTGATTTTTTCATACTTTTTATACAATTAATACATACTTGTTGTGTGCAGATATTATGTGAAAATGTGGGGAAATTCTGACTAGTTTTGTTACTGATATTAGAATTGTTACAAGATTCCTAAGGAAATATATTTTTATAAAGTTAGGAATGTTTTAGGCAATCATTAATGGCAGGGAAAAACACTTTTATAATAAGCAATTTGAAAACTATTTTAAGAAATATGGTTTTACAAAAAAACTAACCTCTTTATTCTAGCTTTAAACTCGTGGTTAAACAAAGGCTATAAATAGAGAATTAAAGAATATTTTGAAAATGAATAAATGCTTTCATAAAACATTGGTCATTAAAATTGGATGATGCATTTTGGATATATAAAAAAGCTTTTAAAACCCTTATTGGTATTTCTCTATATATATTAGTTCTTAGAAAAATGTGTCGTTTACATAATAAACTTGAGCATAAAGCATAATAGGATACGAAACTTTTAAATTTTGATATGCAAGTTGTAAGATAAAATCAATTGTTATATTTGAATAAGATAAATGAATTCCACAATAAAGTCTATAAAAATGTCAAAATCTACAAAAAATGTTACAAAAAGTGACATGACAATAATATAATAGGGCATAACTTTGTAGTGGGTTTAAACGTATTGCTTTATAACTCTTAGCTTAAGCTTTTTGTGGGCAAATTAAGGTCATGATGATTTGGACCTTTCACAGTGGCATAAATTTTTCCACATGTAGCGGTAAAAGTTTTTTATAGCATAAAAGGTATATTTAAAGTCAATTATAAAGACTTAAGCCATCATATAAATAGACTTGTATGTTGTCACATGCTAGTGAGATAAATAAGCTACTTTCACACCAACTTAAGTCACTATAACCTAAAAAGGATCCAATTCATACCTTATCTATCTCATAACCTAACTTATAAACCATTTTCCTTTTCCTTTCCTTTTTTAATATGCAAAGGGAGTCACTTTTTACCCCCTTAAAGTAGGCAACATTCTTACCATTATGAGGCATGTTGCATATAAGGCATATAATCATAGTATTACGCTAGCAAAATTCTAAAGATGGCCTTTATAAGCCCCAGAATGCCTCTTATTATGTAGCAACTTATCTTAGAAGTTCAAAAGATGGCTTATACAATGTAGTGTTTAACCTATATGGCACTTAGCTCTTACACTTCTAATTGGTGTGAGGCTTTGATACCTTTTGTAATGACTTAAGCCTTGCTATAGATAAATCCATATGCCATCATGTGGTAATGAGATGAACAAGTTACTTTCATACCAATTTAGGCCATTATAATCCATAAGGGATCCAACTAACACCTTATTTATCTTAGTACTTAACTTATAAACCATCCCCCTCCCTTCTTTTTTTCAATATAAGAGGGGTTTCATAGTTTATAGTAACTTAAGCCTTTATACAAACAAACCCATATATGATTATATGGTAGTGAGATGTACAATTAGTTCTATGTTAACTTAGGCTTATAGGGGTCACCTTTGGAATCCTACTTGCCTAATGAAATAATCTTGTAAATCTATATCTCTTAGCAATAGGAATGTTACCTATCTAATAAGGTAAATTGTGATATCTCCTACATTGGAAAAAAAGGAATAAGGAAATGGTTTGTAAGTTAAAGAGTGAGAAAACAATATAATTGCTTTGGTGTTAATATATTTAACAGGAATGTCACCATTCTTAACCCAATCTTTGATTACAAAATAATTAATCTTAATGTACTTGAAACCTTTAAACATTTTGTTATTCTTTAAAAATATTACTGCAACTAAATTGTTACAATAAATTATCAATGGTCTTGAAATGGAATTATTTTATATTCAAACTAAAAGTAAAGTTTCTTAGTCATATTACATATATGTTGGCACCATAACATGCAATAAACTTTACTTACATGATAAAAGAGGCAGTAAGTGTCTATGTCATACTTTTCCATGAAATTATTCTATTAGCTAAAAGAAATACATACCATGATATAAATTTTATGCCATTTATAAATCTAGTAAAATCAAAATTTATGTACCTAACCATTTTGAGATCATTAACCCTCTTATAGTCAAGAATTTTGTTCTTTTGTTTTTTCATAACAATAATTTAATGCTTATTACCTAGATTAGAAAGGTGTATGTCGAGGACACTCATAAAGAAAGACAAATCAATCTTAGTGTAAACCTAAGCATACATTAGACTTCTAATAAGATTAGAATAGGGCCTAGTTATCATCAAGCATTTTTTAATTTTATTCTAAAGGCATTGATCTATCTAAATTTATTACCTATAATCATGGGAACATCTTCAACTTTGCATTTATTTATATTAAATCTTTTAAGTACTCTTTATAAAAGATCTAGCAAGTCCTTAGATTTGTTTTTATAAATTTCAATCCCTAAAACATAGAAAGCACTTAATGAGAACCATAGAGATGATGAGTTGAAAGCTTCAATGGATGCAAGAGGTCCATTGCATATTCTAGAAGGCCCAATAACACAAGTTAGAGCTTCAATGGATACAAAAGGTCTATTGCACATTCCAAAAGGCCCAATAACATAAACTAGAGTTTCAATGGGTGTAAAAGGTCTATTACACATTTTAGAAGGCCTAATAAAATGAGCTAGAGCAAAAAAAGATTAAAGAAGCACTAAATGGGTTGATTGAGGACATTTAGGCCAACCATGTTTCAAATGGTGTGAATTTAAGTTTGACAAGGAGTTTAGACCTAATTAATATAATTGGAATACTTATAATCAGATCAAGTAATAACATTCACTCTTAAATAGGAGTTTATTGTCTGTGTTTGAATTTGTCCATAGTTAGGAATTCCTTCAAAATAAGGATTTGTCATAAGTAGGAATTTGTACTTCTTTAGGATTGTTATCTTAGCTTATAAATAGGCACTCCTTGTAAGCTCTTGAAAATCAGACAACTTTGAATGAAATAGAAAGTAAGGGTTTTTCTTCCTCAATTTTTTTGAGGACTAAAGAACTTATTGAGAGGTACTTTTTCTTGTGGTGTTCCAATTAACTTATTTCTCTCAATTCCTTTCTTTTCTAGAGTGTGGCGTTCATATCCTTCTTAAATACCCTAAGTTCATGTTCCTTTGAATGGTAGGTCTAGGGTTTGTGTTATTAAACTCTGGTTTATCTTTCCTGGTTGTTCTTTGATTCCTTGTGTACGTTGGGTCTCTAAGTCATGTCTTTTTGGGGTTTTCTGCATTCATTGGTATTAAAGTCTGGTTCTAAATCAGGTTGATTCCACTTACTTTTCAATTTTCTACCTTGTGATTTATTTATTTCTGTTTAGTTTGTCTATTATGTGCATTACCATTCAAATGTACAAATCTGTTTGTTTACAATCCTTTTCTCTTTACTTGTTTGTTTAAGCTCATAAACATGCTAATTTTAATTCCAATTGTTGTATCTAAATATTCTACTATTGTTTTGTGTTGAAAAAACAAAAAAGAAAAGAAAAAAAGAAGGAAGAAAAACAAAAGAAAGAGAACATCAAATTCAAGTTATTGTTAAGGTTAACAGTTTGGTCATATTGGCCACAATAATAATAAAGTTTTCTTACTCAACTCTAACTTTACCATATATTTTCCTATTTTGTTACCCAATTTTGTCCTATAGTATTACCCTTGTCTTGATTTTTATGAGTTTAGTTCATTAAATTCATTTACAGTGATATCCTTTTTCATTTTTTATTCCTTGTTCTCTAATTTGTTCAATTCTACGTCATTTATCTTATTGTGTTCAAAATTAATACCCTTGATTTACATTATTTAGTTCTTTATAAAGTTGAAAGGGAAAATCTAAGTAGTAAAAGGTAAAAGTAAAAGTTTATATAGAGAAAAAGTTATAAAGAGTGTAAACACAAGGGAGTATGACACCATCTTTTGAGTGACACACGTGAGGGAGTGTTTTGAGGTATCCTAATTATTTTATGTAAAAGTAATACTATGTTGTCAATTTTAAAGGTGTTGGGGTTGATGAGGAAAAAGTTAAGGCAATTCGTGATTGGCCTACATCTAAGTCAATTAGTAATGTGCATAGCTTTCATGGTCTAGCTAGTTTTTATAAACGCTTTATTAAGGACTTTAGCACCATTGCTGCACCACTCATTGAGCTTATAAAAAAGAACATGAGTTTTAGGTGAGGTAGTGACCAAAACAAGGCTTTGTGTTGTATCAAGGAAAAATTAAATTCTGCACTATTACTTGTTTTACCTAACTTTGAAAAAACTTTCAACATTGAGTGTGATGCTTCAAGTATTGGCATTGAAACTATTTTGATGTAAGAAAGGCGTCTAATTGCTTACTTTAGTGAAAAACTAAGTGGAGTAAGCCTTAATTACTTACTTATGATAGAGAGATGTATGTATTGGTACAGGTTTTGGAGACATGGCAACATTACCTTTGGCCTAAGTAGTTTATCATCCATGCTGACCATGAATCTTTGAAGTACTTGAAGAGGCAAGGAAAGTTAAACAAAAGACATGCTAAGTGGATTGAATTCATTGAGACATTTCCCTACATCATTAAATATAAACAAGGTAAGGAAAATGTGGTAACTAATACATTATCTCGCAGGTATACCCTTATCTCTATACTTATTGCAAACTTATTAGGATTTGAACATATTAAGGATTTATATGTGAATGATCTTCACTTTGCCAATGTGTATGAAGCATATGAGATGTCAGCCTTTGAGAAGTTTTATAGGTATAAGGGTTTCTTATTTAGGGAAAATCGTTTATGCATGCTTATAAGTTCTTTAAGGGAGTTGGTTGTAAGAGAAGTTCATGAAGGTGGTCTAATGGGTCATTTTGGAGTTAGGAAAACCCTAGATGTCCTAAATGAACATTTCTTTTATCCATGCATGAAACAAGATGTTGAGAGGGTGTGTGAGAAATGCATAACATGCAAACAGGCTAAATTTAGAGTTTTACCTCATGGCTTGTATACCCTTTTACCCATACTTAGTCATCCCTAGGTTGATTTATCTATGGACTTCGTACTAGGATTGCCATGAACAAAAAGGGGTAGGGATTCTGTATTTGTTGTTATTGATAAATTTTCAAAGATGACACACTTCATCCTATGCCATAAAACTGATGACGCAAACAATATGGCTAACTTATTCTTTAAAGAAGTATGTTTGCATGGCATGCTAGAAGCATTGTTTCAGACTAGGATACAAAGTTCTTAAGCTATTTCTAAAAGACTTTATGGGGTAAGTTAGGTACTAAGCTATTCTTTTCAATTACTTGTCATCCACAAATTGATGGATAGACTAAGATGGTTAATTAAACTCTTTCTACTCTTTTGGGTGCTATTATTCGAACAAATTTGAAAATATAGGAAGATTGTTTACCACATGTTGAGTTTACAAATAATAAGAGTGTTCATTTTGCAACTAGTTACTCTCTATTTAAAATTGTATATGGTTTTAATCCACCAACTCCTTTGTATTTGGTACTTATACCTATCAATGAGTATGCTAGTTTAGATGGTGAATGCAAGGCTAACATAATAAAAAAATTGCATGAGAAGGTGCGGCAACATATTGAAAAACAAACTGAGTTATACACATTCCATGTCAACGAGGGACGAAAGAAGGTAGTGTCTGAACCTGGTGATTAGGTTTAAGTGCATATGCACAAGGAATGATTTGCAGCTTAGAGGCATTCAAAGCTACAGCTTAGAGGAGATGGTCCCTTTCAAGTTGTAACACGAATTAATGACAATGCTTATAAGTTGGACCTTCCCAGTGAGTATAATGCGAGTGCAACATTTAATATTTTTTATCTTTCCTATTTTGATGTAGGTGATGATTCAAGGACGAATCTTTTTGAGGAGAGGGAGAATGATAAGAATCATAGAGATGATGGGTTGAAGGCTTCAATGGATGCAAGAGGTCTATTGCATATTCTAGAAGGCCTAATAATACGAGCTAGAGTTTCAATGGATACAAGAGGTCTATCACACATTCCAAAAGGCCTAATAACACGAGCTAGAACTTTAAAAGATGCAAGAGGTCCATTGTACATTCCAAAAGGCCCAATAACATGAGATAGAGCCAAAAAGATTGAAAAAACACTAAATAAGCTGATTGAAGACATTCAAGCCAATCAAGTTTCAAATGGTGCAAATTTAAGTTTGACAAGGAATCTAGGCCTAATTAATATAATTGGAATACTTAATGGTCAGACTAAGTAATAGCATTCACTCCTAAATAGGAGTTTATTATCTGTGTTGGAATTTGTCCTTAGTTAGAAATTCCTTCAAAATAAAGATTTGTCCTAAGTAGGAATTTGTACCTCTTTAGGATTACTATCTTAGCCTATAAATAGACATCCTTTATAAGTTCTGGAAAATCAGATAACTTTGAGTGAAATAGAAAGTAAAGGTTTTTCTCCCTTAATTCTTTTAAGGACTAAAGAACTTATTAAGAGGTACTTCTTCTTATGGCGTTCCAATCGACTTATCACTCCCAATTTCTTTTTTTTCTGAAGTATGGTGTCCATATCCTTCTTAAATACCCTAAGTTCATGTTCCTTCAAATGGTGAGTCTAGGGTTTATGTTATTAAATTCTGATTTAACTTTTCTAGTTGTTCTTTGATTCCTTGTATGTGTTGGGTCCCTAAGCTATGTCTTTTTGGGGTTTTCTGCATCAGCACTACTAAAGTCTTTAATGTTAAAGTAGCTAGACAAAGTTAATTAAGATCACTATTGACAAGTAATATATAATCTACATAAAGAATAAGAATAATAAAATTGCTCCTACTTAACTTAAGATATATGTATTAATCCATAATATTCTCAATAAAACTTAAAAAGAACATAGTTTTATCAAAATTTGAATACTATTATATGAATGCCTATTTAAGGATATAAATGGATTTTCTTAACTTGTACACCAAGTGCTACTTTCCACTTGCGACAATATATAAACTTCCTTTTAAAGATCTCTATTTAAGAAAGTTATTTTGATATCCGTCTAATGAAATTATAAATCACAATAAGCCGTTAAGTCCATAATGCTCATAAAGAAATCATTTGAAAATACTTTTAAGAAATTTTTCTTAAAATTTATCCTTTTTTTTCTTGTGTAAATCCTTTTACTAACAACCTAACCTTTCTATTACCCTTAAAGTCTATTGATTTTAAATACCCATTTATAACATATTAATTTAAAAACATCTATAATTTTTACAACCTCTCACATATTATTAGAATACATGAATTGAATTTTCTTATACATTATCTTTATCCACTTCCTAAATTGCCCATAAAATAAAATACAATACCAATATAACTTAATGGATAAACAACTTGCTTAATATTATAATTTGTCTCACCTAAGTTTACAATTAAATCATTTGAAATTATAAGATGCCTTATCATATCAAAATGCCAAATAAGAATAGGAATGGGTATAACAAACTTTACTAACTTAAATGAATAATTTACAAGACTCTCATTATGTTGCATATCAAGCACTTTATCAACAAGTTGATATACTAGTTTTTCATGTATAACAAGTATAGAATAAATGTTAAGTGTCTTTTTTCAAGTAGTTTTACCCTCTTATTATTCATTATAATAATAAAATCATCTTTAAGGAATTTTTTGTTAATACATCAATAATCTTTGTCCCTTAAAGAGGACAATAGAATTTATAGCCTTTAAACCTATTGTGATATTCAATAAAATAATACTTTATGATTTTAGGTATATAATTTAGATATCATCATAAATTTCACTTAAATAAGTTGATTTATATTGGGTTTTTTAAACTTGAATAGTTAAAAATGTGTTTTAGACACTTATTTAATAAAAACTCTATTTAATATATGCATTGTTCACTTTAAGGCTTCTTTTTATAAAAGAGATTTGTATATTAGTTTTGTTCATTATGAATATTACTTCTTTTTTTTTATCATAGTATGATTTTGTCTCTTAGTTACCTTATTTTTCTCAAGAGTTTTAGGTATAGTAAATTGGAAAACAATTCCATAATCCTATAAGTACTTGGTAAAAGGTCTTATGAATTAACCTATTCAAACAATTTTGTGATAATAATCACCACCATAATCATACCTCACAATTTTAGTCTCTTTGTCGTATTGCTTTTCTACCTTAACCATAAAGATTAAAATTTCCTAAATGACTTTGACGTATCATTTATGAATTATACAAAATTATAATGGGAGAAGTCATCTATGAAGATTATAAAGCAATTGTTACCACATAAAGTGTTTTTAGAGAAGCATTTATGTCAGTACGAATTATTTCTAAAACTTCTTTACTATAAGTGGAATTCTTATTGATTTTCTTTGACTTGTATTCTCTAATGTTATTAACAAAGCCATTATCATTAGAGTTCTCAAAACATAGGATGACATTTTCTTTTACTAGCTTGTTTATCTTTTATTTAAAATGTGACTTAAACATTTATGCCAAAGTGAATACAAATTTTTTCTAAACAAAAGCCTTTTAACACCAACATTAATAATGTGATGTTCATCAAACTATTTAGATTCAACATTTAATTTATATAAGTTATCAAATCTAGAAATATCTCTAATAACACTAAAATCATAAAATAAACTATAACATCCTTTATTAAAAATTAAATAAATGCTAATGTCTCGAAGTTTTCATAAAGAAACCAAAAATTTCATCTCATAAACAACATATAAAAAATTAAATAAAAATAAATTTTAATTCTAATCTTAATTCAGTTATTCATAACTTCTTCCACTCATTCTCCATTCCTTATGTGCAAATTGACCTCATCCCTACTTGGTTTTCACTTGCTCTTGAACCCATGCAAGGTATTAGTAATATAGACAAATGGCCTTAAGTCAATCCATTAAAAATTAATAAGAACATTTATCAAATTGGATTCAAAGAAAATTAGAGCAAAAGAATTCCTAGTGGGTTGTTTTTATTCTTCTTTTTAAGATAATTCTTATAAGAAAAATAGTCCTTTTTCTTATGATCTATTCTTCTTTAATTATCAAAAGTTTAAGACCAAGATGCTTCTAACTAGGATTTCTTTCATAACCACCCTTTTCTTAAGACTTAAATTTCCTCTTGTGAGAAAGCTTATTTGGACATGATTGATTGAGTAAATGCACACTCCCTAAAACCTTGCATTTCATTCTATTCTCTTCTTAAGCACAAATTAATATCAAAGTGTTGACATCCAAAGTTTCTTTTTTGATATTATAAGAAGTTTTTAGTGCATGAAATTACAGGGTAAAGAGTTCAAGGTATGGTTAACCAAAAAGGGGTTAATAACAAGGCTTTCAAGCATAAAGAATTTAAAAGCAAGAACAACCATCTTAAGAATATATATATATTCCCTAATATTATCTATTCCATCATATTTCATATTAATGAATTTCTCCTTTAATTAACTAGCTTTAACTTCATCAAATATTATATATCTTTCTCTAATATAAAAAAAAGAATATTTAGGCATTGTCAATATTTAGGATAGCTCTCTTAGACCCTTAGAGATATACTTTTTCATTACAATAAGAACCAAACAATTAACTTTATCCCACTTATCATAATATGCTTTCTTTATAGTACTATTCTCCTTAGTCAAATTAGTTGACTTTTCTACTCTTAGAGTTACGTCCATATCCATTATAGTCAAAGCCATTTTCATATCTCTTTCTATTTCTTACAATTTTCACTAATGAGTGCTTTCACTTGGAAAAGACTAATATTAAAAAAAAGTACATGGAGTTGACAAATAATAATAACAAAAATTAGTAAATATCGTGGATAACAATAGTAATTTATTTAAACATTAGCATTCTCAAAATATCATTACAAACGGCCCTACGGGTAAAGAAGTTAGCAAAATTGAGATTATTCTCAAATCAACAAGCTAATGTAACAATGACCATAATCCAAAAATCTAATACTTATGGATAAAAAAGTTCTTGACTTGCTAAATGTTAAAATAGTTCCAAAGTCATTCAAATTAACATACATAATGATCCTTATAGTTGGGTGATTATATGTACTAATTTGAACAATAATAACATTTCAATATTAGATGAAAACATCATCGGTTCATCAAATGGTCATTGTGGTGGTAAGCATTTAATTTCCAAACTATATTATAGTATACAAGATTGTCCACAAAAATTTTCAATTTTATATACTTTTTTTCTTTAATTAAAACCAAAAAATTACTTATGGGTATTATAGCTTTGCCACCAATACTAAACTTTTTCAGCAAATATATATTATTAAACTAATTAGTGAGTTTGTGAAAAATCAAATCACATTTTAATTTAATATTTATTAAGAGATTTAAATCAATAATAGTGAAAAAATAAATTTATGAAATCATAATTGTTTTATTTTTAAATGAAATTTGTATAATCTTACTCTGATATCACAAGTAAGAATTTTCAAATAATAAAATCTTATATCAAAATTAGAACTACAATTATAAATTATTTAGGTGTATTTTTTATTGTCATATTGTAGAGATAGATAATGAATAAAAATCACAATATTACAGAAAAATCAGATCTTCCTCATTTACACCATCAACACTTTATAATTTGTTTTGATGTAAAAACGAAACATAGTCTCATATATAGAAAAATGGGCATGTCTATTTATATTGAATCTTTGATTTAGTCCACCTATTATAAGTGTAACAATAACTTCTATACTAAATAGTTCTTTTGGGCTAAGCCCAAAACGCAAAGACATTTTTATTTTATTTTATATTTCTAATAGCCCTAGTCCTATCCTATTTGGTAAATAGACCAATCTCTTTCTATCCCACTCTTGCCAAAAAGAAGAATAAGAATAGTGGCCCCGTGAAGACAAAAGATGTGAGAGATGGAGCTGGAGTGAGCTGTTTTGTACGTGGGAGAATAATGTATGTGAGAAAAGAAAAGAATGCAATAAGTACTGAGATCGTTTGTTTACTTACTGTTCCTGCACAAGGACGGTCATATCCCTTGGATTCAGGAGAATGCGCAAGAAAGAGAAATATATATTATTGGTATTAGGAGTGTTCTACATTTCGTAGAACCTTTTTGGGATTATATATACACATGGTATAATATTCAACTACAATTCCAGCGGAAAGGAGGGGGTGACAAAGGGGCAAGTTTCCTGTTATTGTGGTCTAAAACAACAGTAGCAATTCCTTGTAGTCGGTCATTTATACCAAGTGGGACCAATCACCCACCAAACCCCAAGAAAATATGACATAACATAACCTCTCCCTATCTTAGAATGCTCCCTCCTAATCCTTTTGTTTTTGTTCAACTTCCTTTCTTTCCCTTTTATCAGGCAATTGACAAAGGGGAAAGCCTTTTTTTATATATATTTTTTTGGCTCTTTTTTCTTTGCACAAGACCTATTCAAAGTTTTTATGTCCAGCTTTTCATTTTCAACTTTCTGCAACAGATATTAATGCTGCGTGTATGGAAGAATCTGATTTCTTTTAAAAGTCATCTCTCTCATAATTCCACCCAAACACACAAAATTACAAATACAAACCAACAGCTGAATGTGATATCCTGCATCCAATTGTTCATGTTTCTACCTTTCATCTCAACCACTTGCCTAGCAAAGGGTCCCAAAAGATCAAGCCAACCCATAAACCTCTTTCACTCCCTTGTAGTTTTGCAGGATGGTTCAGTGTAGAAGACCTCTAACAATCCTACTTCTTTTGCTCTTCTTGATTTCCATTTTCTTGCTTGGTTACTGTCACTGCTCAAGAACCACTAACACTTTTCATTTCAATCCCAAGTCTGATCAGCCCAAAGGTCACTACTTGAACTATCTGCCAAGACACTTTCCAATACCAACTTCTGGTCCTTCAAGGAGACACAATGACATTGGCTTGCAAGCTTGGAGGCTCCCTTGAATATCTAATACAATTTTTTTTTTTCAACATAAGGTAACTTTTCTTTTTGTTCTCCTTCCTTTTTTTTTTTCTTTTTTTTTTGGTCGTTTTCTTTCACTTGACGGGAGAGGAATTGGCAGGTGCTGTATAGGGGGGGGTTCCAGGGCAGCATATATGATTCCCTTTATTTTTGAGGTTTGTTGACAATGTTTGATTAAAGGGTATGCATTGCTTCTCCTTTACACCGAAGGAGGACCGGCTGTCTTAAAAGTTACATCTCAAAACTTACTTTTGTTGTATCAATGAGGACAAAATCATAGCTTAACAGAAATCTAATTGCTGATCCCATCAGCTTTTGAAGGTTCCTCTTGTTTGTACTTGATTTCATGAATTACTTGTATATATTGTCTCTTTGGCGAACACCCTTCAATTTGAGCTCCTCTTTGGAATGTTTGTTTATTTGTAAGACGCTGTGTGAAGTCCTCGGTTGAACTATACTTGATAAAGTGAAATCTTGAAATGGAATGTTCAGATTAATGAATTTTTTTTCGGTAGTACTGCATGAAACTTGAGTTCCAGGAGCCAAGTGATCAAAAGGAGAGGTAAAAAAGGAACTAGCAGAAATGCGATATTGACAAATTACAACTCATGTTTTACCGAATATCTCTTTTTCTGGTTATTAAAGGTGTAACGTCAGACAATTTACGATCTTGTGACGATAAAATAACGTCAGAAGTATCAACCGCCTCTGATTTTCTGTGGATCAGTTTCACGCTTCAAATCTAAGACTATAGTGATAGGTTAGTATAGTGTTTAAAGGGATGGAATGGCAGTAGGCTGCAAGTGAGAATAATATTTTTCTTAACGAAGCATATTCATTGCCGTTGAATGAGTTTAGAGTAATCCCATGTGCCATGTGAGGCGGTAACCTATAAATCACGTCAAAAGTCACAGAACTCGAACCATCTGATGTGTAATTTCTTTTCATTACCACGTAAAAGAATCATTTCTTTGGGCGTATGTGCGTGTGTGTGTGTGTAAGAGAGAGACAACTGCCATGTGTGTGTGTGTGTACTTCAGATACGTGCCTCATTGTATTGTATTGATGGCAGACACAAATACATACGTGCAAGAGCAGATAATGACAAACAACATACAGTAATCAGTAGACCAATTCTCAAACAGCGATGAAAAGAAGGCGACTTTGGAATGTGGTGAATTCCGCAACAATGGCCTTTTCTTTCTTTCATTCTTTCTTTGTAATTTTTTTTCCGTATTTATGGCATTTATCATGTATTGTTAACTATCATGCAATTAATCTCGGAGGGGTGAAGGACTCAAACAAAAAAAAAAAAAAAAAAAGAAGGAAGAAGAAGAAAAAGGCCTGCAACTCCACAAATCCAAAAGCTTTTCCCCCTGTATTGATGATGACCAGACCACCCAAGAAGAGGGGTCTTGATCGATTCAGAGTTTGGTAATTATTCGAAATTCCATTGGATTCCAACAAAAACAATATATTGGAATAATGAGAGAGGATTGAGCCTTTATGAGTGGATCATGACATACCATGATTCTTATGTTGGAATTAACATGATTATTTCTCTCCTTCATTTTCCTTTTTTATTATCCTCAATGCAGTTTGTAGCGTCAAGCCCAGCTTGGCCCATCCCAATCTCTTGGACCTTTTTTTCTAGTAGTTTACTTTAGACCCCGAGTCGAACCTTTCTCAACCAAGCTCTGTTCTTTATCATCGATTTGAAATTAGTACCCACAAGCGTCTAGCCGGAAAATTTGAGTTGGGTTTAGGGACGTTAAAAGATCCTAACCAAGCAAGTGTAGAGGAGAGCTGCTGCCACCGTTCTAAGCAAAGCAAAATCAGACAAAGGGAGAACTGAAGGAGACTCGCCAAGATCGTATAACATTTTCTCAGCTTCAGGTTAAACATATTTTTTATTGGATTAGGTGTGTACCGATAAAGAAATTTTTTTTTTTTCTCTTTCCCATAAGAAAACATGGTGTCGTTCGGACTGAATATTTTTGAGCTATTGTTATATTTTCTTCCGTCATGCCACCTTATTCTAACCAAAGACCTAGGGGTATTATTATTATTATTATTATTATTATTAAAAGACTTATTGATACATAGATTACATAATAGAGTAATTTTTTTTATTATTCTCTTTAATTTCACACTTTTCTTCTTATGATTGAAGTGTAGAAACTTAAAGTTAGATGTCTAAATGTTTAATTAATTATTAAAAAAAGGATAATCTAATGTTTTGAGAGTAGATTTTTAATTAGACATAATTGAGAAACTCGTTAAATTGTAAGATATGTAATAAAAATATGTTTTTTTTATTGTTTTTGTAAAAAATTATTACCTAGAAAGTAGAGGTCTAGGTTTTAGAATCTATCTTCATTCTAGTCTCCTGAGCAACGAAAATTCAATGTCCCTATTTCAAAATCTCTCCCTTGAGTTATTGGGCATTATATATTTGATTATATATGATAAGATGGCCATTACACGGACGCATACAACACCGAGTAAAGATTGACATTATCTAAATTATCATATATATATATATATATATATATATATATTTCATGTTGTTTTTTTTTTTTTTTTTTTTTTTTTGGCCACAAATTATGTAATATGCAATATGGATAAGCAAATATGCGACACATACAACAAAATGTGCAGCAAAGCTTGAAAGAGAGAAAGTGCAGTACCATGAAATATGATCCTTGTTTCACATTTTTCAATTTTTTTTGTTGCATATTTATTATTATTATTTTTTACACATTATGTGATTTTCAGTGAGAAATTTAAATTTTCAACATATATATATATATATATATATATATATATATATTATTTTGGTGCAGCAACATTACCGATTTGATATTAAACTCTTCCCCTAGTCAACAAAATCTACGAAGTGACGGTCCTTTTGTTTTTACTTTTTATGTTCGAATGTATATTTTATTAATTTGGGATTAAAATTTATAACGTAGGTCCCTTTGTAGAGTTTCCCAAGTCCTTTGACTACATAACTCGATTGTTCCCTTCCCGTGTTTGTGACTGAAGGATAAGATGAAAAGTTCAAGAACTAATAACATATGAATATTCTAAGGCTATTTAAAGGGTACTAATTTTTATTTATTTATCATCTTAATTTCATTAGTACCAGTAATTTATGTTTTCCAAAAGCATTATTATTGTTACAACACGAGTTCACCAAAAAAAAAAAAAAGAAAATTGATCAAACTATTGATAGATGGAAAAGGAAAAAAAATAAAAGAAAAGAAAAAAGAAAAAGGGAAAGAGAAGAGTCCGAAGCACAATGATAAAGGTGGCCCGCACACGAACGACTCATCAAAGGAATAAGAAGAAGCAGGAGAACTGTGATCCAAAAAATCAGGCTAGTCATGAGTTGACTAAAACCTAGGACTCCCACCATAGCCACGTTTTGTCGCCTAAAGGTGGGAGCGAAGGAACATTTCCGAAGCACAGAAAGAAAGAATACAAAGCCTTTTGTTGTCGCACATCCAAGAAGAGCTCAAAGAACAGATTGAAGAGATGACGTAATTACCACCACAAATGGGGAGGATCTGATTCACGAGACATGTCTACTGAAAATTATATTTGAGTCTTGTTTTTGGTATATTGGCGATAATTAAATTTATTGTCAGTAATTAATTATTTAATAATAGTCTGCAGTGTTTTAATTAAAAAGGAAAAAATTTTAATGAGATAAAAATATATAATTAAACTGTAATTATTTTATGTATTAATGGATATTATTATTCAATTTGACAAAGGAGAAAGAAACATAAGAGGGAGAAAGAGATGATTGGCTTTAATCTAGTATGGTTAATGTTAAGGCTTTGATCTAAAGGTGTGATTGTCCTACACTTTAAACGATAAGGATATAATATGTGTAATGAATCTTTTATAGTAAAAATAAATGTGGTTAGGCCTTTAGTAAATAACTCTAATGCATTTTAGGTCTCAATAATAAGCCTACAAGATAAAGAGAAATTAAGAGTAAATGTTTCATGGGTATTTGCATTTGGATGACCAAGTCAATTCATTAAAGAATAAGTAGGAAGTAAGCGTAAAGAGACTAAAATGCCATTACCTTGTTTATGGATCCAATGGACCTTTTTTATACTAATCTTAATTAGTATGCTTTACATGTTAATATAATAGTTGACTAGGTTTAAAAAATGTTGTTCATTTAAGGTGAGTGGTTAGAGCTTTAGTTTAAGTTGAGCTCAAGCTTGCAAACAAATTCTAACTCAATGGTAAGTTTTAACTTATAGCAATCAATGGCCTTAATCCCAGAGGGTGTTCAATTGACTTTTTATTACTTATATGATTCTTTAAAAAGAAACAAAAATTTGTCTCGTTACAACAACAGTTTTTGAAATATCTTAATGAATTTTGTTAGTTTCATTGGTGATGAATGCTAATATTTATTCTACATACTTAAAGAAGTTATTGTAATTAAAGTTCTTATCTTTTTAATGTAAGTTTGGTTCAACATCATCATTTTGTTTGCTTGTTATATGCCAAGTCATTTAAAACCCTTTTGTAACTTTGCTTTTAGCATATTTCCTAATCCTTACTACGTGTTTCTTGTAAAACTAAGATAAAGTAAGTAACTAGTCATAAGTTTATCCTTTCTTTTTAACATAAGAAGTTTATTATCAAGCATCATGCATTACATATCACTCTAAGACTTTATTGATATCATAATGAGAGCTATTATAATAAAATGCACTTTTATTATTTCAATGGATACAAAAAGGGCTTATGTACTCCTCCATATTATTTATTCTTACACTACATACATTTAAAGTGGATGCCACTTTCCCTCTACTTGAACCAATTTTAGGGTTTTTACTTCTTCATGATTTGGTTCTTCAAATAAATTCTTTCAAATGATTGATAGCACTTAACAGGGATTACTAAGTTATACAAATGAGCTTAACTTTACTTCACAAATACTATGCTAATTAATCTTATGAATTTGATCATGATCAATTAAAATGAGGTGTCCAAGTTCACCTATGTAACCTTCCAAGGCAATTAAAGGGATGATGAGTATTTGAAGGACTTAAAAAAAAGATAAAAGGCTATATGGATAGTTTATATATGTTCGCCTTAAACCTTTTTTAGATTACTTGGATAAGTGGGTTTTAGAGAAACAATCTTGTAGTTTTCCCTTTTTAAGTGATTAAAAGCTAACCATTTACCACTATATAAGAAGCTTAATGTCACAGAGTTAGTTTCAGATTGTGCTAATTTACGTGACACTTAGATACCTTGTGAGAAAAGCATGAACTAAGTAAATCTTAGAGAGTTTGAGTGAATCGACTTAGAGTTGAGAGAGGTTAGAAAAAGGCTAGAAAACCGAAGGCATAAGAGAGAGCTTTACAAAAAAAAAAAAAAGAACTTTCAATTTAATATTATGTATTACAAATGAGAGGAGTGAGATATTTATAGTAGTTCCACATCCTCAATGTGTGGTTACAATTACTTATTCCAAATTTTTATGGAACACTTTAGATTAAGACTATTCTAGAATAGTTTAAATATTTACAAGAGAGAATTATAAAGACTTAACACATAAGTATGCATCCAGAATGTTCTTGTCAAGTCTTTGGGCAACAATTAGGCTAAGTGTCCAATGGGCCTAATTTGGCAATACTTTTAGAACAAGTCATGACAATAAGGTCACTTAAAGAGTGAAGAGAATCTTAACTTTAGGGCAAGCTAAAAATTATAAGGTCAGCTTATTAAAATTAAGATTTCATATTTTAAAGTTACAAAGTAACGTAAGAGGGATAAGAATAAGGTAACTGTAAGATAAAAAGGAGCTGAATAGAAGAAAGACCAAGCAAGTGCTTAAAAAAGAAATGAAAAATCTTAAATTCCCTTTCTTGAAAATGAGCTTGCCAAAAAGGCTTAACCATAACCTCAACATTAGCATGTAAAACAAAGGAAAAAGGACCAAATTCTCTAATTTTACCCTATACAAACTTAAAAGGCTTTTATAAAGAAGATAAAAGCACTTATTTTGAAGCTCATGTTTTAAAGGAATCAAATCATCTTATAATAGAAAGGAAAAAAGATACTTAAAACAAAAGGCCTTAGTATTCTTCTATAGAGGGAAAAGAGAACACTCTTATTGATCCTTAACAAGTTTATAGGAAAAAAAGGGCAATAAAGGAGATTAAACTTTCAATGCTCCTTATATGGTTATTTCATGAAAAAGTTCTCTGAGGATAACCTTATTTGAGATCCTCATCTCTAGGTTCATAGCAACATCAAACTAGAAATGAATAATATTATAACCTTTATTAGAATGATTTATCATCCTCATATTTAAAATGTTTGTCATTATTTCTCCTCACTTAGCTTATTAGAGGATACTTTCTTTACTAATGTTCATTTAATCAATTAGTTGAATAATCTTGATGACATTAAATAAAGTTTATGCCAAAATTGGTTTATGACTCTTATTAATGCATAAGTAGTTGATTAAAAGAACAATAAACTCCAACAAAATATGATTAGCCTAAAAAGGTAAAGTAGGCTTTAGGGTTGCATACAAATATTGCTATTAATATGAAAAATGCAAGTGAACAATTAGAGTAATTAAGGAAAATGAGTGGCTAAGCAGAGGAGTTAAAGAAAGTCAATCTTAATTTATGTAAGAAACTACATTTAACTAATAAACTAAATAAGTTTTGTGTTGATAATATTAAACTAATAAAAAAAAGAATATTATAGGTGTTAAAGGCTTTTAGGAAGCAAAAGGCTAAATTAAAAGGTAAACTGTAATTTTTCCCAATTAAATTTTAAATGATTTATGTCTTTTTCATTGATTATGAATAAGCTATTAAGTAATTCAAGGTAAAAGTTTATAAGTAAGTCACTTAATAGTTACGAGGGAAACTAATGAAATTTATTTATGAAGCTCTTTTTGCAAGGTTAAGAATAAAGTTATCCTTAAGTTAAGACTAGAGTATTTAAGTTGTCTTTTTCATTTAGTTTAACATTTTTAAACTTTTCCATAGATAAGTTAGCTAGGATTTCCCTATCTTTATATTCTTTTCTTTTGTAACTTTATAGCTTTTTCTTTACATTTCCATTTGTTATATATTTATTTTCCAAAGATTAATAAATGCACATATTCTTCATTTAGTTTATGTTTTCTTTAATGGCTTTTTAATTTCTCATTCCTTTTATTTTGCCTAACAAACATAATTTTAATGAGTATTAATGAAATGAATTCACAATAATGCCATGAATAAGAAACAAGATGAGATATTTGACTTAAGATTAAAGATTTAGGTTAGAGAACCTACTAACCATTTTGCAACTATAAGTTTACAATGATCCAAACTTTTCTTATAGGATTTAGTAAATTGATCTCATCCTTTTAACTTTTGCTTTCTAACTAATGTTACTAAAGTATAAGAAACTAATTAGTTATGTTGTAATGTCATGAGTTAACCCTTTTGTCCCATTTTATTTTGCATTTGATTAGATATCATACATACTAAAAAATCATGTCTATTGTAAAAAAAGGAAAAGACATTATTTTAAGATAAATAGTGGGGTTGGCAACACATGTTTGTTGTTGTTTAGTTATCCCTTAAGGTTTCACAAAATTGCTAAAAGATTATTAAAGGCTTTATTGCTTATTGCTATTTTTTATTTTTTAATTTATCTTTATTTTCATAAGAAGGATAGATTCTTTTTTTAGGGATAATTTGCAAGAAAGTTTTTTAAAAGCATGAAGGGTAAAAAATAGGTATTAAGAGACATAAAAGGACACTTAGGTCCTTTATTAGGTTAATATAACAATTGTGTCCAAGGTACGGGGTAGTGCACCATGTGATGCCATTTTATAACTTTAGTCATGTATTGGATTGAGATTATGGCTGTAGAGGTGTAAGTAAAATAAGTTCCTAAACTATGGTTGAGGTGACAAAACCTTTATTTAAGGATTTGGCACTTGTACTTTTGCAGTTTTAATGAGACTAAATCTTTTACTTCTTATCCCTATTTATAGTCTTTAGAATTATGTTATAAGCTATTATTTTTTTACTACTAAGTAAAAGCATTTGAACAAAATGTTTTTTAACAATTATTGTATTCTTGGGAAGTAAAAGAACTTATTTTTCTATTTTTATATATGTTACATTTTACTTTATTTGCAACTAGGTTGAGGCTTCTTATATACTGATTACTACAAGAGTCTCCATCACATTATCTCTAACTAACTAGCATTGCTTGACCAATTTACTA
Organism: Ceriops zippeliana; assembly: GCA_037897445.1. Classification (NCBI taxonomy): domain Eukaryota; kingdom Viridiplantae; phylum Streptophyta; class Magnoliopsida; order Malpighiales; family Rhizophoraceae; genus Ceriops; species Ceriops zippeliana. Next base: position 1,417,150 of record JBAPLH010000056.1, on the reverse strand, counting down.
GCATTATGTGTGTAAGTTTGTTTGAATATAATTAGAGTTATGTTAGTTTATAGTTATTTTAAGTAATCCTTATAGCCTATTTTTAAAAGTATTTTGTTCTAATTGGAATCTACCAAGAAGCTTCTCAATATCTTGAAATTGTTGGAAGGCACATTGCCTTTTAAGCTCTTCGTTTATAAGTTTTTATTTTTGAAGTTCTTAAAAGAGATCCTTTTTGGTAGGATTGGAAATTAAAGATTTTTTAGTACTTAATAAAACTGTCATAGATTTCCTACTATAAACAAAGTCACTTAGACATGCCACTGGTGTTTGATAATTACCAAAAGTTCATTATACAACTAGAGCAACTTAAAGCTTGCCAATTTAGCAATAAATGTAGGGTAAATAAAATGTGATTTAATTACTTTAAAAGAGTTTGCTAGATTATGTCCTCTAGTGCTTTTCAAGAGTAATAGTGAGATTTTGAGGGTACTGTAGGTTGAAGTTGACAAGTTTGTGATCCTTCTTTAAGCCATCATTAGTCCCTAAAGCAAAAGGATTTCATTGTTTAAGTAGCATTTAGTTTTAAGAGATAGGTTAACTAAGTGGTTCTACCATTTCAAATTTTTAAGACTTTATCAACCTTATGTTAATTTTTACCTTTTTATTGGTGTAGAAAAAGAAGTGTTAAATGGTCTATTTATTTGACTCAAATGACTACATGGGATAGGTGATGATGGATTCATCTACTCAAATCCAAGAAGTCATTATTCCTTTTAATAAAGGTCTAGTAAATGGGTAGCCTCTTATGGAGCAACGTGATTCTCCATTTATGATTAAGAAGTAAAGAGAAGATTTCCCTTTAATTGAGGAGTCAAGGGATGGCTTACCTCTTATAGATCATAGGAATGAGCCATTAAGGGAGAATCTTTCCTTGTCAAAGTGTCAGAGAGGAGCTTTCCCTTAAGGAAGCAACAAATGAGGATCCACCTTTTCCTAACTAGTTAGGCAAATTGTCTTTTACTTATCAGTTAAGGAAGTTGCTAAGACTAAAGAAGATAGGGATGAGTTATCTTTTGCTATCAAACAAGTTTTAATAATGACTGGGCTACCCTCTTATGGGATCTCTCTTAAAGTTTCTACTAAACACTATCAAGTTACAAGTGTTCTTTCTTAAAGAATTGAAACTTTTCATAAGAATGATACTATGTTCAATCTTCCCTTAGTCTTTAACATTTCTCCATGTGACTTGGTCATTATCTCAAAAGAGGCTTTCTTAAGGAAAAAGGTTGAAGTAAAAGCTCTATTCTCTTTCTTGGATGGGATTATAAACCTTTTGTAAGTCCAACAGGAAAGGATAATCCATTCTTGTGAGGTTGCTATGGGTCTTGCTTAATTCATATTTGATAAGTTGATGGAGAAAGGAAAGTCCTTAGTAAACATGGATACACGATAACTCATATTCCTATGAGGTTGCTATAGGTGTCATTCAATTTGCATTTGATAGGTTAATGGAGGAAGAAAAATCTTCAATAGACATAGGGTTTCCCCATTTGAAGACACTATTTGATTGACTTACCTTTGCTTACCAAGAAGTCAAAAGAGAGGTGTACAGGGTGCATGAACTCAATGAATTTTAGAAGAACAAGCTCACGCTTTTGAGGACAAAGGAGATGGATTTTAACTTGTTATGCAAGCAACTTGAACAAGAGCATAATAAATTTACTAATTTGAACAAAATTGTTTAGCAAAAGTTTACCGTATTTTATCAAAATATCCTCCTCTAGTATAAATAACTTACAATACAATATGGTATGCAACAAAAACCACGTCATTTATTGGGTCTTAAATGCAGCATAAAAAGTTGTTTGCTGATTGTATACAAAATGGCTTAGTATGATTTAAAATACTTTTAACTTGTATGCAAAGTTATTGTTGTTTTCTCTCGACATTCTACAAAGAAATCCTCCCAATGGTACCTCCAAGTTGTCTGGGTTAACAAAAGTCAATCAAATGCCCTAAGCATGATACATATAAATCTGTAACACCTTAGATCATTATCTGCAAAGATTATATGGAAGGAGCAATAATGTTGTCAAAAAATGAGCACTGAGAGTCAAAGGAAAAGCAAGTTATACAATATCATCCATGTAGTAACTAGTATGCTAAATATGTGTGCTAAATAATTCTTTTTTTTTTTTTGGTCTCCTATTCAACCTCAACGTATCAGAAATCTCATAACTACAATACCTCTCTTCCTAATAATGGGACACCCAATCAATCTCCAAAACTTGCAAAATATCTCCTCTGCACTTGACATTAAACTGTCCATTTTACCAAAATAAAAATACTCATTTACCTCTCCATTTTCGTCCACAATACACAATCTGAATTGTGTCTTGGGATTAGATGCACAAAGCATTACTGAATTTCCCTTTCTATCCCAATTTTCTAAAATGTCCATTGTTCGCCATGCTTGGTTCCCCTTTGAGTCTTCCAAATGTTGGTCAATCTAAGTTTGAGAACGTAGTTAGGAGTACACATTGCATAGCTTCTGCTTTTGCCCTTCTTCTCCAATCCAGGATTTCTAATTCTCGCTCATTTGCATTTCAGGTAAATTGAGGTTATTATTTTTTACTTATTTTCACTCGTTCTCTCTTTCTTATCTCTTGTTTAATTATTTTTCGCCTGATTTCAATTTTGTTCTCTACAGACGCGGTTTTTCCTTCTGTACTTTAATAGCACTGTTCATTATTTAACAAAATGAATTCATGTGAGACGATGAGAGACGAATCCAAGTAATCAAGCCCTTATTTTGATTATGAAACCATTATCCCAAGAAAAGACTGCTAATAGAGAACATATGGAAACTAACTCTACTCTAGAGCCAAGCCGATCCTCGTCCACCATTGAATTCCGCAGGCTTCCTTTTCACTAATCAGAGAGGATACGATACGCCCGGAATCAGCGACAGTGAAATAATGAAGCAAAACTGAGTTATAGTTCATTTTTGTCGCACTTCAAACTTCAAACTACCTTAATGGTCCCCGGATTATGAAACATCAAGGAAAAGATTAAGCACTTGTAGTGCTGCTGTCATAAGTTACTGATGACATGATCCAGATATCTCCTGATTAAATTCTTTTAGGGGAATAAGCAGTTAAAACACTGTAAACATTAAACTGGGAGCAATTAGTTGAATAAATATTATGATCAAATGGTTCAAGGTCATTGGGGCTATTGGGGCCAAATAAACTTCAGGAATGTTGGTAAGCTTTGCAGTAGTCTTCCGACATTTGCTGCCATCCACTGGAAAAAGGAATGGAGTACCAGCAACAAGCTATTAATCCTTTCTGCAGCATGATCTTACCCTGCAACACTTATTTGTTTCAATGGAGAAATGGACTATCTGATCCTTAATATGCCTCCAAGCTAAACCAGCTCCTAGTCTAGAAGACCATGCATTATACAATGCTTCTGCAACTGGTTCTGTGAAACCATTGTTGCTAAGGTCCAAAAACCACAGGTGCTTTGCAGTGCCAATGGCTCTTAAAAGGTTTAGGATGAATTCAGACTCTAAAGAATTCCTTTTTGATGAGCTTGTGCAGCTATCATCAACTTCTGATCGAGTGGCATTTTCCCTGTTCAGATTATCTTCACTATCAGCAACTTCAAGTGGGTTGTTTACAACACATAAAACTCGTTGGTCAGTGTAAGGTTCCTTTGGTGGGCATGTCTCAACAGATGGTTCAGGTGTAATGCAGTTTTGCTGCCAAATGTGTAAGCTCTCTTGTACAGTTTGATCATTCTCAAAAGCATGTTCTCTCTTCGAGTTGACATTATCAGCTAGATGGAGCTCTTCTAGACATTTGTTCTCTGCACACATCCAAGGGACAATAGGTATATCATAAATATTTTGACCAACTATTTTTATGACTTGTCTTGTTTGTGATATAACCTGCAAGTGCCCGAATCAATTGTAGAACTCCATCCAGTCCCAGCTGACATCTATCTAAAACCAAAACAGTCAGGCAGCTCTGTGGATTTGCAAGCAATGATACCATCGCATCTGCACCCTGCATTGATTGCTTTTGTTAAGTCTGCCTCAAGTGAAAAAAACTACAATAGTCTTACAACATTACAGTTCAAGGAAAAAAACATTATATTTCAACCAAAAAAACTTCATGACAAGTGATGGATTGAATTTGTCAAATTATGCTGCTTAGGATATCTAGTCAAGATGGTTCATGTTTATCTTAATACTTCCTACCAAGAAACCAGGCACGTTGTCATTATACCTACTGAAAGAAATGATTCTTCTAGTTGGCACTATGTTTTAGCAACGGAAAATAGAGATATTAAGGAACTCAGAGAGCTTGCTTCATTCAAGAAAAATCATGTGTGGCCTCTGAAATGGTTATCAGTAATGCGAGTTAAAATGCCTTGGTTATTGATGATGAATTAACAGCCATACCGATTACTGAATTTCTGAAAATGACGCAATGGCAAACATAGGATTACTTATATTCTGAATCAAAAACTGAATCCAGAAACCAGGGGTGATGGTTTTCTTGTTTATAGGGGAAAAACTAAAATTTCAATCATCCATTATAGTTGACAGGTCTTATGTCTGGGCATCTTTTGTCATTGCACTCATGGCAAATTTAGTCAGGGTATGCAGGAAAACACCAATATGTAGAAACTGCTCTTCTAATGCTCTCTTCTGCAAAGAAAAAAACATGCAATGCTAAAAACCCTTTCATGAAGGGAAAGAAGTCAATAGCCATCTTCATAAAATATGTTAAAATTTCAGCTATGAGACACATGAAGAAATTCAGGCATTGGTAACAAGATCTACTCCACACTCCAACAGCATTACCACAAAAGAAAACCTTGCTCAAGAAAAATTCATCATATTAGAGACTAGAAGTTAACAACAGCCAAGTTATCAGAAATCAATGGTTACCTCTTCCAAAATAGGATTCCCTCCAAGGTCCAGCTCAACAATGCCCGAATAGAGAGCAATCCCAGTGTTAAGTTCATGAACATATGAGGATGTCAGCCCACAGAATGATAGGTCAAGTTTCACAAAATCCTGAGAAGCACTGCACAGGGCTTCAGTTAATTGTAGAGCCATATCCTGAAATTGCGTCAATTTTCAGTCAACAAAAGAACATGCTTCAACAAAGTATGCAAAAGTTGAACATATCAATAACGCAGAGTCACTGAAATATACTCACAGTTCCTATGCCAGTTCTCCCAACCATTAGTCGAGACAAACAAGCAGTTTTAGAAAATTGGCAAAGGCTATCAATTACAGGCTTTGTAAACTTTAGTCCATTGAGACTCAGTTCTGCAAAACTACAAATGGCAAAATATTTATTGATTTATATCTGAAGTTGTTAGGTATATATCACTCATGACCTATGTGAAAATATTGATTTAAAATTAGACTAGAGTGTGAGTTGTATCAGAATAAAACCTTTCCAAAGCTGAAAGTTTGACCAACAGATTAGTTATAGCATTTCCAGATACTGGGTGATTATATCCTGTCAAAGTGCTAAAATGTTAGCCAAGTACATAGAAAAACAGAGGATTAAGTAACTCATATGCTATTCAAATTACCTATATAAAGTTGAGCCAAGACAGAGCCAGCTCTTAATGCATCAGCAACCTTTTGGATTGTCCTTGATGTAATAAAACAACGCTCTATATTCAAACTATAAAGGGCTAAAAAAAAAAGAGCACTGTGAACAAAAGAACAGAGAGATGGAAGGGCCTCTTTGCTGGCATCTCAAGAGGAAGCAAAGAAAGCCTAGAAAGCATTGGATTAGTTTAGAAAAGGTTCTATAAAAGCCATAACAATCAGCTGATATTTGTGTTTTTTTTTAAATATATATTTAGCAATAGTTTTAAATCCTGAATTATCAAGTAACTTAGCATAGAGGAAAGGATTTACCTCTACAATTTTCCAATATGTTTGAAAGGTAAGATCCACATGCATCAGTGAGACGATTTCCAGATATATTGAGTACTTCCAGCCGAGTAAAAAGAACAGGGCATTCACAAATCTGATGATTATAGACTAGATAAGTTAATAAGAGCTAAATTTAAATACAATTACAATGTAGTTACAGTAACAACAAAGTAGAAATATATTTTGATTGCAAAGGGCCTCAACAGTGCTTTGAAAACAATGACTTTCAACCCATGTAATCAGAAGTGCAAGAGTGAAGAACTTACAATTGACAAAAAAATTGAGAAGAAATAACATCCAAATTAATGCAAAGATATAGAGGCAGGAAAAATTGCAATGCCATAATGGGAAATAAGAAAATTACAGAGTAGCCTGCAAACCTGAAACAAAGCAGTTGAACCAAATCGATTACAATGCAAATCCAAAGTCAAAGCACCATATTTTTGACCTGACGAGAATATTTGTTGCAGTTTCTCCATTGTTCCATTTCCTACCAGAAAACCAAATGACAACCAACTTTAGACTACAAGAAACATCCAAAAGAAATGAGCACGTGTTATAGTGTCTAAAAACCTATACAAAGGAATCTACAAAGATATCCATAGCCAGAAACTGTTACCTAGCAAATTATGTGAAAGGTCCAGCATGGCAGCTGTTTTATGGGTACGTAGAGCATTTAACAATGGAATGACAGAAATATCTTGCAGCTCACATTCAGATGCTCTTATTTCTTCCTCCACCTGGTGAATGCAAAATGAAGAACACAACCGATCAAGAAAGTGAAATAGCCTACCTATCCTTCTACCATTACTGAGAAAACAGTTTTTCTCTTGCTTATTACTGCCAAAATGTTGGAATTACATCCCTACCTCTGAGAGATACAGTCTTTCAAGCAACTTCATATTGGGTACCTCAGATAATTCATTGCATGAGTCAATGTAATGCTTCATCAGGCGCTTTTGAACCCATCCTGTTAAAAAAGAAAAAAGAATCACCAGGGAGAACTTGAAATAGAACAAAAATGCAACTGTAGCTCACAAAATTTGCTTCTGAAAGCCTATATCATAAAACACTAAAAAATGTTATGCATTAACTGTAGTACTCTTTTGCTATGCAACATAAATTTATCACTTCCAGATACTAAAGGTTTTCTTTTAGTTAAAAGAAACCATTCCATTGAGTTCCTGTGTGAAGCAACATTGTTTTCAAAGCATCTGAAGAAAAAAATCATTTGACAGGATAAGTACACAATGGAACTTGGATCCTCATAAACTAGCTTTTCTAAACTTCAAAAATTGGTACCTTACAAACCCAATACTCTTGTTGGCAAGATTGAAGGTCAATAGATATCATCAGACTAGGCAAACTCCCCCCAAAAGTGGCCAACAAGAGTATTGGGTTTCAGCATAATATATGCATGGAAAAAGTACACACATTATCATGGCATGATAGACCCGAGAGGATTTCAGCATACAATTTGGAACAGATTGAAGAAATCACAAATGAGGATCATCCTTAAACAATAGTTGAAATTTTGGGACACAGGAAAGGAAAACAAGGGTGAACCAAATGTAACACATACCAGCAACGAAAACTTCAATCTCAATGTTTCCCAGATCATCCTTGAGATTTTCAAGGCATATGGAGGATTCCAGAACTGTACCAGCACATTTTATTTGATGAATGATGGGCAACAGACCTAAAAAAAAAAAAAAGACATCAAAATTCTAAAGAATGCACAACAGCAAAGTCTCTGATGAAGTTTGCAATTATTGCCTTGTGCATTTTATTATGCAAGTCAAGCAAAATTTAAGGAGCAAAGCTATTCCTTAAGTTTCTTAGAATTCACAAATGCACACATACTACAATAGCCTATACTTGACACATGAGGCCGTGGCCACAGTTATTTGACATAAAGCAATGATTTGTGATGAGACCAATCACTAAGCCTAGTCAGCCCAATCTTCTCCCACATTAAAATCATCTTCATTACAGCCATCCAGTGGCATGTCTGTGCCAGGTTAATTCACTTGTGTGCAGGCTACTGTGATTACAAAATTTTACCCACTATAAAATAGACCAGGAAATGCCAATGTAAGTCATAGATTGATTCATGGTCAGTAAGTTACTGTAGAGTTTCTTTTGGCTGTAGTTGTTTCTCATACAGATCCTAAAAAAGCAACAAGTTCATTTGTTGAGACTTTACTTCCATGCATCATTAGAGACAAATTTATATTCCAAAGATGAGAACAAAAGGAAATCAAAAGCCAATTAAATCTGACAATTGTTCATACCCTTTGATCTCTTTTCTATAGGAAGCTGCAAATAGTATAAGCAGGACAACTTAGCCTTCATGGACTCAATGTGCCATCTATCAACACCAAGACATGAGTCTGTCTCCATATTTACCAGCTCGTCAATTTTGAAAGTGACATAGTGCTGCACTTGGTGCAAAAGATCACAAGTCAGTAAATTATTTAAATGGGAATGGTGTCAACATGCCACACCAAAAATGACTGACAAAAATAATGATCCTGATAGCACAGGCAATAAAATGATGGATAAACACTAATGTCCATGTGTTTTGTACCCAGGGAAACTTCGAATACAGACGTAGATCATTTTTACAGAAACTTTTGGGGCACTAAGAATAACATCACCTACCGCACCAGCAAAGAGACTTCTATTCCGAGGCAAGAGAAACATGTTTTATCCTTGGAACTGCAATATTGTAGGTCTTTGAAAACAATAATTTCATTCTTTACTCAAATGAACTTGTATCAATTCAACTCAAAATCCATTCTTGTTGGTTCAACTAAATGTTGCTTTTCTGTTCAAATAATGCAAAAAGATCCAACAAACTTTTCTTCCTAGGCTGACATAATAATTGTTTAATGCGCATGCAACAAGAGAAATCACAAAAAAAATTAGAGATAGACAAAAGCAGATTTGATCCGAATAATTAGACTTAATTTAATCTGAAATTGGACTAGACTTAACCTGCATTGATTAAAAAAGTCAATAATTTGTAATCCAAATTGCATGAAACCAAATAAACTGAAATCAAATTGACTCAAAGCCCAATTAACTCAAATTTATAAAACCGTAATAACCCAAGTCTAGAACTTGAAAAACCTAAAATTCAATATATCTAAAACCTCATGGATTTGAGATTTGATGGATCTAAGACCCATTTACCCAAAATTCAGTGACCTATAATATGAAATACTTAAAATCCAAGTAACCCAAGATGTGATGAATAAAAAATCTAAAATATTTAAAAATCAAATGACTTAAAACCTAATAAACTCATAATTCAAATAATAAAAACTCAAAATAACTTATCTCAAATCAAATCTAATTTGCCTATTGGCCATCTCTAAAGGAAATGCATGTACTAGGATAGCCATTGTGGAAGCAGCAGAGGAATCTGCCTATATATAGCGGAAATGTTATGAGGCCAAAAAAAACACAGGCCAACATAAGACCAGCCTGAATCACATCATGATGATGTGACTCAAATTAAAATAATAACTTTTTTCTCAAATTTAATTTTTTTGGTCAAAAATCACTAAATGCACCGAATAAATTCATTATGGATAATCACAACGGTAAATAATATCACTGCTGTCTTGAGTTTGCCGCAGAGACGATGCAGAGAACTGCAACAAGGACAAGTATCAGAGCTAAGAACATTTGAGAGATCATGGTTAAGGTCAGTATGTGTAATCCATCAGCAAGACATAATGCAACTCAAGTTAAAGTTAAACAAAAAAACAGAATATCAAGACCCAACCCAGTGCTTGAGTACTTTGCATGTAACACTAGTAATGCTTACCACAATGTCATTATCAGAACAAAGTAACTTGAGATTAACAGCATGATGCTTGCATACAAGTTTGTCGGAGACATCAATACCACATTTAGAACCATTGGCTACAAAAGCAACCTCATCTATGCTTCCATTAGGAATCACCATTTTAGGATGCAGAGATTTGTATGAACAAGTGCTTTCTTCAATGGTAATAGGACTGCAAGAGCTGGTACCACCACACTGGGAGGCAATAGCTGAAGCATCCTGCCAAATAAAAAATTACAGAATTCTTAGAACTAAATTCACAAGGGAAACTATATATACTTACAGCACCTGATTTCTGTGCTTTTGTACCTGGATTCTACATTTAGAACTAGCAGAATTGCTCTTCTTCCTTACTGCAATCAGATGATAAATAAGCTTTAGAATCAAGCAAAACAAAACATTGAAGCTTGGATAATAGTAATAATAATAATTAGATACATACAATCATCAGAAGTTGCAACATCCTCCACTGAGCATTTTCGGGACCTTTGTGAAATTTTGTCCTTATCATACGCTTCATCTTCATCATCTGAGAAGACCACTCGAACGCGCTTACGACCAACCACTGTCTGCTGATTAGTGGTTGTCTTAGGCATACAATCTGGAGAAGCTTCGGTTAGCTCATTAGCAGAATTAGAGCCACTGGCATAAGAACTTTTTGTGTTGGGAGAATGCTTATTGGACCAAGGGGGTGAAATTAGTGGCACATCCCCTAGCGCTTCAACATCATATGGGTTTTTTGACCTTGTGAAGAAGGATTTGCTTCTCTCTGTTGAGTGGGATGAATGAGAAATACCATCTGACAAAGGACCATCCCCTTCTGTGTCAGTCTCAGAGCAACAATCCCTTTCTAAATTTTGCTTCTCAAGCTCCACATTTTTTTGCTGCTTTAAATTGTCAATTTTAAGTTGCAACCTCCTACATGAAAGAATCATTTTTGAGTTGTAAGCTACCATCTATTCCTGGAAGAAAAAGTTCATCGGTTGAAATTTTAGTTGGATTTGAACACATACAGAATATAACATTGACTGGGTTTCTCACAAAATAAGTGTCTTTTCAACTTCTGAACTAAAATTGCCATTTTATTCAAGCTCACCCCTAATTTCCTATTAAGTAGCTTAATAGTTTCCAGGCTTTCATAGAGCAAGTTTACCTTGCCACTTCAGCATTGTCAAATCTCATAATGTGGCTATAATGCATATTCTCTAGGGCTGAAAGTTGAAAAGAGGGAAGCTTAGCTTCAACAGAAATCCTGCAGAAGGGAAAGAAGAAAGGTTTTTAATATAACCATCAAAGTAAAGAACAAGCACCAAGGGTATGTGAACATTGTCTTCTCATATTTTCACACACTGAATATATTTCTTGTTGCAATTGCTTATATGATGTTGCCAGAATGCAGACCAAATTTTTTTTGGAAATGAAAACAAAAAGATAAAAAGATCAGCAAATATGCTGATGTAAAACTTTATTTAAATGTGGAGTGAACATGCAAGAGCTGCATTATCATATCTTAAGAAACGTAAGCTTGTAAAGCATCATTCTCTGACTCTGCTCTACACAACAATACCTCATGTTTATACTGCCATTTCCCTGCATAGCTGAGTTTGGACATACGTAACCAAAAGAATTTTTTGTTTTTTTGTCCCAAACATTTTGACACCCATGAAAGCATCAAAATAAAGACACCTTGTCCTAGTAGAATGCACAGTATTAAAAACTATTCCCCATGGAACAGAAAGCTACCTGTAGCCCTCTTCAAATGCATTCAGCGCTCCTGTCCAGTCACCATCACTGTCCAGCACATTGCCTATGCTGATTTTAGATGACACTTGACCCTGAAATTAAAAGAAAAAAAAAAGTTAGAAATATGTCTGTTAACCATCAGAAGTGCAAAAAATCACGATAACTCTGCCAGATCAAAAGAGATTTTTGAAACCAAAGCAGCTGAAATTATTTATATTTACCTTCATTACAACTTAGAAGCTCATTATTGACTGCTTTGACAGGTGAAGAGAAATATAAGTCCTTTATAGGACACCAGAAGAGCTAGCTTACCTCTAAGCTGCCAATTGACTTGTATGTCTCCCAACTCTTCCGAAACCATTTGATGGCTTTTTCAAAGTTTCTGAGCTTTTGGTATGATTCTCCAAGCGCCATATATGAATCACCAAGCTTTCCTTTGTCACGTAGTTCACTTGCTATTCTCTTCTTCCGTTTCACAAACTCATAATGCTAAAATATAATGTCATTAAATTACAAAAAGGTAGTTCCATATATTCCAACAGCCTCTAGACACAAGAGAAAATTTGCTTAAATAATGGGCCATCAATAGCATTCCATCATAGTCAATTTATTTGTAAAGTTGCCCACCTCCAAAACTAAATAAATAAAAAAATTCATAAGCTACATCATATAAGCACTTTCAAATGAGCATGCCAATCACACACAAAAAAAAAACCTCCCACAAGCTTGATATGCAAATCTCCATACCATTCAATCTATAACTAAGAAAAGCCTAAACCACAAGATGCTAAAAGCTTGATGCTTGTTCTAGTGTCCAATAGCAGTATCAATTAATGTGGAGTAAGCCTGCTACATCAATTATCAGAAAATCTAAAAATCCAAGACAATTGTTACTCTTCAGTACAAAAAATATCAAGTCCTACCACGATAAAGCATGACAGTGTTTCTGAACATAAATTAAAGAATGCACCCGTCACATAGTAGAAGGCATGGTATCATCCCCTTTGAGCTCAATTAACATCTTATGGAATATGTCATATAATGTTTTGCAATTGTTAAAGTTCTTATAAATACAAGGATGCTCAAAGTAATACATAACTAAGGAAGCACATCTGGTTGAACATGCATCTTGCAGCCTAGTGATACCCAAGAATAAAAAAAAAAATAAAATGGTATGCGATCAGACATGACAGAAATGGATCTGAAAACTGCACCAGGACACTACAGTAGAGCTCTCCAATGAAGGTCGCATTGCTGGGAGAAAAAGGCTTATAAAAACAAACGTGTAGCACTGAGAATACCTTCAACCATGCAGAGATTGTGCTTGACTTTTCAATGAGACAATCAAGTGAGGCATATTGGTGCATTAAACACCTCCGCTCATGTGATGTACCTTTGGCAGTAATTATATTTCTTGATAGCTTCTTGAAATTCTGCTCTTCTTTCTTCAATTCTTCCATTACCTTTGTAGCTTGTTTGACAGTTTCAATATTTTGATTAATTTGTTCAGCCAAAGCATCCTCATCTTCCATGGATTTTGCTAGAGCAAGGGCCTTCTGATAGCAACGGAGAGCATCCTCATATTTTTGGACTCTGTAGTGCAATTCACCAAGATTGATGTAACCTTTTGCCTCACCTTCACAATGTTCAATTCTCTTGCAAATCACAATATCCTTCTCAATGTGTTCCCGAGCTTTATCCCACATCCTAAGCTCCATGTAAACACCACCAAGATTGTGATGAAGTCTACTCCGACAGTCATCATCTTCACTGAACTCTTCTTCATCACAGATTTCAAGCCCCTTGATAAGGAATTTTTGTGCTTCTTCTAAGTTATCAAGATCCATCTCAAGCATTCCAATATTGTTGTGTGCATCAATGTATTCTTTGAGGAAAGAAGAATGCTGTGACGGTGGATTTTCCTTGAGAGTCTGAGCAAGCCTCATGGCCAACTTGAAATACTTCTTGGCATTTCGAATAGAGACATTGTCACCCTCAGATATTGAAAGCAATTCATGGTAGGTACGACCGAGTTGGGTGGCCGCTCTTTGCTGCTCAATCAGGTCATTTGCATCCTTGGCAAGCTCTAAATGCTTCTTCTGTGACAATATAATATGATTTCAAAAATCATAATTTTATGTAGTATATCCAAATCTCCAATTTGAGAACAGCATAATCATTCACATATGAAGTTCTGCTCATTTTTATTACACACAAGATAATATAACATCCGTATTTTGCATCTGAGCAAACAGGCACAAAAAACTAGACCTCTGGTTTCCAATAGGTTAATAACCAAGCTAAATCTAAAATCCCCTCAATTCCACTTTAGTACATCACTTTCATTATAGATACACATACATACATACATATATATATATAAAAGAGCCCTACAATTATTATGCCCCTCTTCAAATCAAATTATAATGCTGTATACCTTTCACACTATCATAGTTCAACTCTTGCTCTATGATAGGTTACATTAGCCATTAGTTAAGATCATCAATGATACATTGGAGAATATGCTTCCAAACCCCAGTTAATTTGCTTTTAAGATCCTATGCTATACTTCTGTTCGACCCAACTTCTAGGCAGCAGCAGCTGCAAGGTGAATATTTTCCGTTTATTCAACTAATGGTCTCTCTTGTCAAATTTCATTATCCAGTAATTCCATTGCTGCCATCAGGAATTTGCAGTTCCTCCATGTCTCTCCTCCAACAAACCTAGAAACGCACCTCCAGGTAACAATCAGCGACACAAAAATACTTGCATTTGCTTTTTCAAAATGAAGAAGTTCGGATTACAATTTCAACAAATCAGTTGGTCTCAGAAATCGAGAGGAAACAAAAATTGGTGCAAAAACTAAAGAGGTAAATCCTAGAACGCTGCATCCACTTCTAAACAGTTTCTCCATTTATTTCGCTCGTTGCTTAACCAACAGATCCTTTTAAATTATAGTCGGAAATTCTTCACATTCTGAAGCACTAAATAAAACGTTCAACAGTTAAAAGCCAATAAAAGCATTTCCTTCAATCCAGTAAAACCTCGAACTGCCACTAAATCAACGCGATCATCCAATTGAATCAGTGTCAAGCCTACGAGCGAAATGTTTCCGATCAAAAGAAAAAAAGAAAAACAAAAGCAAAGAAAGAAGAGTAAATCATAGAACGAGACCTGATAAAGCAAGGCATCCATGAAGTGGCGGAGGCGAAGATAGACCTCCCCGAGAGACTGACAAGTGGGCAAGAGGTGCTTCTCGGGCAGGTACTTGATGGAAACCTCGTAATCGATTCGCAACCACCTGAGAGCCTCCACGTACTCACCTCTGTTCTTCAGTGCGTTCCCTATCACGTTCGCCCATCGCGCCTCCTCATGCCTGTTCCCCACCGCCTTTGCGTTCCTGTACGCCCGCTTCGCCGCGCTCAATTGTCCGTTGTCTTTTGCCATGGATTCTCAGGGAAACCTATTCCTGTAAATAAAAAATAATAAAAACAAAAAACGAAAACCCGACGGAGAATATGGGATTTCCCCTTTTTCTGATAGGGTTTCTGAACTTTGAGGTGGGCGTGTTTTTCTCTTTGAAATGCTTTTATTTGGCTCCAAAACAAACTTGACTTTCCCGCCAAAGCATTTGTTTGAGACTCGCCCGGGAAATTTTCCTTGACCTTAATGCTAAACTTTGGTTTTTTTTTTTTTTTTTTTCCGGACTCAGTCGGATCTAGCCCATGGGCTAGAATTAGAGATAATAACAATAATTTAGGAGATCCCGCTTAAAAACATTTGACATGAGACCATTTATATTCTTTATTAAAAAAATTGTTTTTGAGTCCTAAGTTACGTTACAATTAAAATATATAATGTAAAATTCATATCTCTAAAATATATAAATATATAAAACCTCTATTTGAAGTTTCAAATCTCAGGCACCTTCTTTTGTTTTTGTCTTTCGGCGGGGAAGGAGGGGAGGAGGGGGGGGGGGGGGGGGGGAAGAGTCCAACAGAGGTTTGAAATTAGAAGCAAGAAATGATCGTCATGAATGGAAGGACAGGTCATGTTTTTGATATTTGCTCAATATTTCCCACCACATTGTGATTCCTACTAACCACTTAGTGCGCATTTGTTTAATTGAAACTAATGTTTTAATAATCGAACTAATTATTGAACTAAAAATTTCAAAAATTTAAGATTTGATCAATTTAATTGGTACAATTGGAATTAAATTAATAAAATTAGTATTTAAAATTTCATAAATAAAAAATTACATATATTAACAAAAGTAACAAAGTCAATATGTTAATACCAATACAAAATATCTAAAAAAAAATGTCCTTTAATTAAAACAATTAAAATATAAATACTTCTTAAAATTTATACATTTCAAAATTTTAAAATAATAACATAATTATAATTAAATTTCATCGTGATCTCATGTCATTTAACCATAAGATCATTCTCACTTTTAATATTATTTATAAAACCAAAGTAACAAATAATATCAAAAGAATCCACATCAACCATATCTAAATCAACAAATTCATTACTTTTGTCCCTTTTTTGATTCATGGCATTAAACTTAGGATATTGACTTTCTTGGTAGAGAGTTTTTTCTAATTCTCCATAATTAAGTTATGGGGATAACTACTTTTCTTCAATCAAAAGTCAATTTTATCAATACACTTATAATCAATAAGATCATAAGTTTTCTTTTTGATATTGAATTTATAAAAGTGCATATCAAAAAATAAATTAATTAAATATCATAAATTATAAAAAAAGAACTAAACATATTTACACAAATACCAATAACCTATGCTTTAATCTCAAATTATAAGTAACATAGACGAGATCATTAAGTCTTTGATGCTTTAATATATTTTTTTTCTCTTAATATGAATATGTTTAAATACACTCTAACTCCTTTCATATCCTAAAGAATATGAAGTTTAACTAAAGACATGAATGACAATTTTTTGTAAATTAGGGGCACTATGCTTAAATAATCTCTATAAAAAATAAATAATTATTTAAATATTATGACATAAAAATGTATTACATAAATGAATAAAATAATGACACAGCATACACACTTAAGGGTTTTGGTTGAATTATGAGCAACTTGTCTACCAAAATTTTCTTCACAATCTTGATTTCTTTCATGATAGCAACATCATCATTACAAATATTTTTAATTTCAAGTAAACTAAAAATACCACTCATGATTTCAGCTTTCTCTTAAACAAAAGTAATGTTGAAGAAATAAGTTGCCACATGTAAGTCTTCCGCAAGATATTTATCCTAACACTGCTTAATGACATTTATAAAAGGAATATATAATCTTGTGTTTTGCTTAAAGATACACTTAATTCCTTCTATAACCCTATTCATGCCTTTATAAACATAATTTAAAAAAGGTTTTTCATCCAAATCAACAATACATAATAACTTCATAAGTGGGCTAACAACCTTTACAATTATCAAACAATCATTTTAAAATTTACTATTTAAGATAGTCGCACAAACAATCTTTCTTTCCATACCCATTGTAAGTTTATGACTTGTGAAAAAATTACTTATTGCAAGATTTTGTAAGATTTGCTTATGATCATGGATGTTTTTCAAAGTAATAAATATGGTTGCAAAATGAGTTGGTCCTAGGTATATAACTTCTTTCTAACCATAATTTTATCTTCACTTTATTAGAAAATATGGATGATTATAAACAAATCTTGTAATAGTAGTAGCACATGATGTAAGATCAACTATATGAGGCATCTTATCAATATCCTTTAAGATGAGGTATAAACAATAATCAACACAAAAAGACCAATATATGTGCTTATACCTTTCATGAAGTAATCTTTCAATTGTTACATAATTAGATACAATATCTATAACAACGTGAATAATATTTTAAGGCCTAACCCATTCAATAATATTTGAAAGTAAATTGTATAAACTTATGACATTTTTTAAAATATCTAAAGTATCCATAGATTTAACAAATGAAATTCTAGTAGAGTAATAAGCCAAGAAATTGATCAAGGTTTTATCTCTCTAATCCCTCCAACCATTAGCCATAATTGTGCATCAATTTGTAATCCACATGGTCCTATAGGTTTCAATAAATAATTGACATTTTTTTTTTACAATCTCTCAACAAATTGACACACAAATCATTGTAAAAAGGACCTTCGTACCTAGGACTAATTGCAAGATTACCATTTAAAGCAAATTATAAGTATGATGAATGCAAAGCATTGAATGGAATACAAGCATAAAAAAACCACCTTGCCTAAGCCATGTTAGGCCTTTTCATAACTATTTTGCTAGCTAAAACACTTTTTAAACTAGGTTGAGCTAAAAAGTTATTCTCGAAGCTCAAATGTATTTGTTTATTCAAATATATTTAATTAGAAATATTTAATTACCTATTAAAATTAATATATGGTATTATTTATAATAATGTATTATAGGATTTCCCCTAGGAAAACTACAATATACTTTAATTATTTGATTTAACTTACAATTAATTATAAGCATTCTATAGTTAGGCAACTGGTTTAATTAATTGGTATATTTCATCTATTTTTTTGTTTAATAGATTGAACATCTTAAAAATAGCATAAACAAGTTAATTTTCACTTAAATATTATGAATGTTAATCTATATTATTAATGAGCAAGTTTTCTATTGTTACAAATTCAAATAGTGAAAAATAGTAGTTATATCATAAATATAAAAAATGAAATAATATGTTGAATCTTGTATTTATAAAAGTAATTATTGCAAATAATATTAAAAAAACTACATCACAAATAGAAAGTACAAAAGAATATTTTTTATTTATGAAAATACATTTTTGGTTTGTAAATAAGTCACTTGCTAATACTTTTAGGATAAAATTTATAGCTATGAGGTTTATTAGGTTGCATTTTATATGATAGCACATTATTAAGATGACTAATATTATAGTAAGACTTGAGACCACAACATTAATGGTAAAAGATTTTTTTAAATGCAATTCATTTCAAACTTATTGCTTCTTAAGTATAGACTTTTCAAATTAACTATAACACCATACAAAATAAGTGAAAAGTTAATAAAATAACTAGTATGTTCATTTAGGAGAAATGGAGATTTAAGAATCAAAAGAGTCACTTCATTAACCTTATAGATAATAAAATTAGAAAAAAAAAATGAAAGTGAAGGTCAACCAATAAAAGAAAGGAAAGAACTTACTTATGCTTTCATACTAAAAAGACTAAACACAAGAGTGATAAGTCTCACTTCCATAAAAAAAATGTTAGATATAATGAGAAAAATTATCTAAATTATAATATTTGTTACAAAAAGAAAGGTAAATTAAATAACTTAGTATATTTCAAATTAAATTTGATTAAAGTTTTTTATAATACTTGGTAACTTGATTTTTATGCTATTACTTATATATTCAATATGATGCAAGGAATTCACTATGATTTAATTATGTCAATTTATGTAATAATACAAACATTATTAGTTAATGTATTCTTATAATAATTTATATGGATTGAAAATTGATAATGTTGTTGCATAATCATTACTTAATAGATATCATAATATTGAAATTAAGTGCAATATAGTGAATAAAAAATATGCTTACTTATGGTTTGGGTTATATATCTAAAGAAAAATTAGTGAAATTAGTTAGTCATGAAATTCTTTTCAATCTAAGTTTTATTGATCTTAAAATGTGTATTGAATACATTAAGTGTAAATAAATCATGTATAGTATGAAAAAACTCATAAGAAGTACCTAAACTCTTGAAATTATATATACCAATATTTATGTAACTTTGACATTCTAACATTTAATGGAGAAAATAATTTTATCATCTTTATGGATGATTTTCACATTATGGTCACATTATAAATGCCTTTTAGGTATATGTAAAGGAGATTAAAAGATAATTAGACAAAAAAGTAAAAATTATAAGATCTAATAAAGGTGACAAATATTATGAAACAAGGCAATATCTGATGCCATTTATAAAATTTCTCAAAAGTCATAACATATGTACACTATATACTATATCAAACAAACATTACAAAAAAAAGGTTTGTTAAAAAAGTATAATCAGACATTAATTAATATGGTTAGAAGCGTGATAAGTAACTTTTTTTTACTTAGATTTTTATGGATGTGTATACTCAAAGCCATAAGCTATTTATTAAATAGGATTTTTTGTAAGGTAGTTTAAATACTCTTATTGAATTGAGGACATGAAAGAAATATAGTTTAATACACCTAAATGTTTGGTATTATATAATAGAAGCAAGAATCCATATTAAAAAAAAAAAAGACTTTTAGAAAGTTTAAAGGGTATTTTTTTATTACTTAAACCATAATGTAAGAATTGTAGAATTTGGTAATGTAAGATTGGTTAAAAATGGTAAAGTTAATAAGAGTAATGATCAATAAAAATATGTATTTAAAAGAAATTAAGGTAAATATTTATTTACCTATAATAATTTATTCATCTAGTTTGACATTGAATGTTGTTTCAAAAATTAAAGAACATTTTGATAATGACATATTCTCTAAAAGAATTAAATCACAATTAATTAATATAAATAAACTATAAGAGATAACATTAAGAAGGTTTTAATAAGAAAGGAGATTAACTATTTTGGATCATTATGTATTTACTTAAAAGGGACCAAATATTGATATTGGAATCAATAAGTATCCATTTTCATTTTCAAAGCAATAAAAGTATTGAAATGTGACAAATTTAGTATGATGTAATGTTTCAATAATGATGTGAAATGTGAAAAAAAGAAAATCAATTTTATATCTATGCTATTGGTAGTCTAATATATTTATTAGCATGTACTAAATCAAATGTTAATTTCATGGTTAGAATATGAGGTAAGTTCTAAAGTAATCTTTCAATGAATCATTTAAAAATGCAACAAAGGTAATAAAATACCTATAAGAACAAAAAAAAATTATATATATGTGTACAAAAAATTTAATCATCTTGAAGTAATTAAATATTTAGATTTAAATTTTATTGAATGTATTAAAAAAAAGTTCACTTTTGGTAATTTGTTCTTATTAAGAGAATGAGCAATATTATAAATTATGATTGTCTTTCAAATGTTTTATCTTTCAATACTAAATCCATTATAAAAGTAAAGTTTGTGATATAATTTAAAATTATAATTCATGCATTTTGACTATAAAACTTTATTTTAAGACAACATTATTAACACTATTTCCAAGTTATTAAAAGGAGTAAGTTCACTTGTTGTGATTTGTTAACTATTTTTCAATACTTAATTCATTATAAAAGCATAGCTTTTGGTATAATTTAAAATCATAATTCCTGCATTATGATTGAAAACTTTATTTTAGGATATAACATTGCTGACATTATTAGTAAGTTGCTAAAAATTTATAAATTTTCATAGTAGCATTTTCTTCCAAGAATAACAAATATTGAAGGCTATTAAACTTATAATGTTAAAGTATTTTGTTATCAAAAATCAAATTCATAAACAAAGAGCATTTTTTAAGTATAATATAATTTATTTCATAATAACAAATTAATATGAAGATATACGCTAATATTATGTAAAGAATATATTTTTAGAATGAATTTTAATTGTATGAATGATGATTAATGATGTATAATGTAATGACACTTTATGTTTTTAATATAAATTATATATTTCCTGTATTTTATGATTGCGTACCTATTATTGTTTAAAAGTTGACAAGAAAATTTATGAAAATAATTGTGGACAGTTATAAAATTATATTTTATTATACCTTATAAGTATTATAGTATATTGAAAGAGTATTTTGAATAAATAGAACATAATTGTTATAACTCACACTTAATATCTTATTATATTATATCATTATACAAAGAATATATTTTAAAAATAAGTCTTTGTTGTATTAATGATAATTAATGTTATATGATGTAATTACATTCTAAGTTTATTAATGTGTTTATAACAAAAATTTTGTATATATTAGTATTTTATAATTATATACACATTATTATTTTAACATTAACAAGAAATTGTTATAATTTACACTTAACAATTTATTATATTATGTCGTCATGATATAATCATAAAAGATTGTTTATTATTATTATTTGCATTAAGTCAATGAAAGAATATTAAAATTTCACCATTGATAATGTTAGAATATTTTCAAATAATGTTTTTTTAATTATTTAATCATAATATAACCCTATTAAAAAGGAAAAAATTACACTAATTAAGGACTATAATTTTGAACACAATCTAAATATTATTGGATATACTTAATTTAAACTTAAAAGTTGTGTGTATATATGTATATAATTGGTTATTTTTCATCATAACATATACAAAAATTTAATTTAAAGATATATGATAATAATAAGTCAAAAGAGAGAAATTAATACTTTTTAAATGCATCAATGTATTTAACTTCTATAAACAAACTAATATATGATATTATTTACATAAAAATATATTATTTGAAGATTTAAAATCAATATTTAATAATTATATTTTTTATTTAATCAAACACATTTTACCCTTTAACTTTGTTTAAAGTGCATCATGTATTGCTTATAAATATATTACAGAATTTTATTCAAAAGTATGAGATTCTAATATTGCAAAAACACAAAAGCAACAGGAAAAATGACAATCTAATCTCTCGCCCTTTAGAACTAAAAGGTTAATTAAAATGGGCAACAAAAAGGTTAAGTGTTAAACAAAGAAGAATTGGGAAAAGTATTTTCCGTACCTTTTCTCATTACTATCTGCTATATTTATACAAGTACAATGTGTACCTTTAACTCCTGTAATTTCAACCCATGACTTTTTTATCTTCTTGTAAAGCATACCTTATCTTCTTGTAAAGTGTGTCTTATTTTTATCCACCAAATATACACATTAATATCCCCCCTCAAGTTGAAGCATGAAGATCGGAAATGCCTAACTTGCACAAAATGGCATCAAATGAACGTTTGTCAAAAACCTTGGTAAGGATATCAGTTAGTTGGTGAGATGAGGATACAAATTGAGGAAGAATGATACCACGACAAATCTCATCACAAACAAAGTGACAATCAACCTCGATATGCTTGGTGCATTCATAAAACACAGGGTTGTGAGCAACGTGAAGAGCTGACTAGCTATCACAATAAATCCGCATAGGAGATCAGTGAGGGATGCCAAAAGAAACTAACAAACCCTTAACCCATTTCAATTTACAAGTCATATAAGCCAAAGATCGATACTTTGTCTCAGCCAAAAATCAAGATATAGTATGCTATTTTTTATTTTCTAGGAAATTGAAGAATCCCCACGAAAGACAAAATATGTCGTGAAAGAACATCGAGTCAAAGGGCAATTCACCCAATCCGCATCATAATAAGTCGTAAAATGAAGAGAGGAATTAGAGCGGAGCAAAATACCTTGCCCAAGATGAAGTTTTAAGAAACGAACAACTCAAAGGGCCGCCTCCCAATGATTGTATTGTGGCTCTGCATAAATAATGCCAAGATATGCACACAATAAGACAATTCAGGTCGGGTAATTGTTAGGTAGATAAGACAACCAATAAGATACCGATAAGATATAAGATCAAGAAGAGTCGCGTCCTTAGCCAAAGCAAGGTGACGATTTTGCTCCATTAATGTGTCGGCAGGTTTAGCACCTAACAAATCAATCTCAAAAATAATATCAAGAACATACTTTCTCTGACAAAGAAAAATTTCAATCAAATTTCGCGCTACTTTAAGACCAAGGAAGTACTCAAATTTCGTGCCAGATCTTTCATGTGGAAATAAGTATTCAAGTAAGTTTTAAACACATGAATGACATCACTATCAATCCCACCTATCACCAAATCATCCACATAAACCAAAATGGTCAACTAAACTTTGTTATGTCGATACATGAACAAAGAATAGTCTGAGCCAGATTGTTGAAATCCATATTGAACCAGACCTACAGCAAGCTTGGCAAACTAACACCGCGGTGCCTGTCACAGCCTATAGAGAGACTTGCGCAGACAACACACTTTATTTGCTCCAGGTGCCATAAAGTCTGATGGAAAACACATATAAACTTCCTCCTCAAGATTGTTATGCAAAAATGCATTGTGCACATCCATTTGATGCAATTCCCACCCACGGATCGCTGCTACTACCAAGAAGGTACGAACCGTGACCATCTTTGCAATAGGTACGAACAACTCATTAAAATCAAGACCCTTGATCAGGTGATTGCCAAAACAACCAAGCGCGCCTTGTATCGCTCAATTGTTTTGTCTACATTATACTTGATTTTGTAGACCCATTTACTACCAAGAGCCTTCTTTCCCTTAGGCAAAGTAGCAACTGTCCATGTCCCATTATCCTCTAGTGCCTCAACCTCCTTTTCATTACCTCATGCCAACATGGATGCTGCATGGCCTCTTTAAAACTGATTGGCTCAATCCCTGTAGCTATTGTAGCCACAAATTGATGATGCGATAGGGAAAATTTAGCACAATTCATATAGTTTGTGATAGGGTAGGACGTACCTGAGGATGCTAAGGAAAAGGAAGGAGAGCCAAGGAATTGAGGGAAACTATATGCAACACATAATCATACAAACAAACTGAAGGCTGTTGCATTCGTTTGCCACGACCAAGATTATCCATTGCACCCGTAACCTCTACAACGTCAGGTACTAGTATGACCCCATTTACTGTCACACCCTCTTCCATAGACTATCCGTCATATTCAAAGATTGATAGAGGTGTCTCAATCTCAGGCACGTCCTCCAATATAGTAAGTTCAATGACAATAGGCAGGGAATCTAGAGTTGCTGGCCTGACAGATTCCGTATGGGCAAAAGGAAACACATGCTCAAAAAACTCAACATCTCAACTTTCAAAGCAAACTTTCCTTTTTAGATCATACAACTTCCACCCCTTTTTACCATAAGAATAACCTATGAATATGCACTTATGACTTCAACTTGCAAACTTATCATTTTCCCGATTAATGTTCTTAGTATAGTATAGGCAACCAAATACTCTAAGATGAGAAATAGATTGAGGGCTTCCAAACAAAATTTCATATGAAGTTTTTCCACCCAAAATCAATGATGGAGTACTATTAATTAAATATCCTACAGTGAGAATGCATTCTCCTCAAAATTGAATAGGTAAGTTAGCCTGAAAATGAAGTGCCCTACCAACATTCAAAATGTGTAAATGTTTCATCTCAACTCTTCCATTTTGTTGAGGTGTCCCAACCATGGAAGTTTGATGAATAATGAAACATTCCTTAAAATAATCACCTAAACAAGTAAATTCTATACTGTTATCACTGAGTATAATTTTAACTTGTTTATTGAATTGTCTCTCGATCATAGCCAAAAAATTCTTAAGAACACATAAGACCTCATGTTTCCCCTTTAACAAGTAAACTCATACACCACAAGAACAATCATCAATAATAGTCAGAAAAAAAGTAACACCACAAAAACTAGCCTCTCGATAAGCTCCCCACAAATCACAATGAATTAATTCAAAGATATTACTAGCTTTATTATCACTAATAGAAAAAGGAATACGAGTTTGTTTTGCCTGGAAACAAGCATCACAAGGTTCATGAACCCCTTTATTTATTTTGATACTACCTTCTATTGTAGGGAGATTTTTTATGACTTGAATAAAGGGATGTCCCAACCTTTTATGCCATAAACTCATATTCTTGACTACAACAGCTCTATGAGCACTAACCAGAAGCTCCCCTCGTGCGACATACAGCCCCTCAAGCTCTTCACCCACTCCAATCAACATCCTCGGAGTGTAGTCCTGAACAACACATAAATGATTAGTGAATTTCAAAATATGAACTTTATCTCGGGCTAATTTTGAAACAGATATCAAATTGCATCGTATTTCAGGGAAATATAAAACACCCTTGAGAAATAATTTTCCTACAAGAATTGGTCCTTCTCCTGTTGCCATAACGTATTCACCATTGGCATTTTCATGGGACAAGGAGGTATTCCTTGAAGCTCTACAAATGCAGTTTCCTCGTCTGTTATATGATGCGAAGCACCCGTGTCAAACAACCATTGTAAATACGCCTTACCATTAAGCCTTGGCTGAGCAACGAATGTATTATTCGTGTGTGTTCCAAAGAGACTTCAAAGTCTCCCAATCATCTTTGCTCAAGGTCTCCAACCCAACTTTATCAGAATTATCAAATGATCTCTCATGAGGAACATTAGCAGCCACCTACTGCCTCTTGTGCAACATTAGCCAGTGCTACTTTACCACAACCACGTCTCTGATTACCACGTCCTCTGCCTTTTCCTTGAGATGAATTTCCTGTCCACCAGTCAGGATAGCCATGTAGATGAAAGCATGTGTCCAGGTTATGTCCCAGTTTCTGGCAGTAAGAGCAAACTACTCCATTGTCTTTTCAGTCCCCTCCTAAATTCTGAGGACCCAGGTTGACTATTTTCATGGCAAAGCTCACCGGATCAGACCGAGTGGGAGCTGCTCGAGTCATTACCTACACTTGTTCTTGCTCCGTAACTTGAGAATAAACCTTATGAAGGTTTGGAAGAGGGTCTGAAGAGATGATATTGGAACGGACATTACCATAAGATGATTCATCAAGCCCCATGAGGAATTGATGCACCTACTCATCCTCTCAACGCTGTTGAAGCCGTGTAACGAAATTACACTTGCATCCATTACGAGAACAAGTGGGCATAGGATCATAATCATTCAAATCATCCCACAATTTCTTGAGTCGACCATAATAAGCCATGATCATATTCCTGTTTTGTTTGCAATTTGTAACCTCCGTTTTCAATTAATGAACTTGCACGTCATTACGAACAGAGAATCACTACTGGATATCATCCCATAATTCCCTTGCCGTTTCCTTGTATAAGATCGTGGAACGTAAGCCTAGTTTGATGGCGTTAAAGATTCATGACACAATCATGGAGTTTATTGTCCACCAATCATCAATTTCATCTGAGTTTTGGTTCGACTCTTTAATGGTGCCATCAATGAAACCTTGTTTCTTTTTTGCCTTTAGCCTATTCTTCATAGTTTGGTCTTTTGAATTGTGTCTGCGTAATTAAATTATATGGATTGTCATTCGCACTTAATAAGAACGACGAATTAATTTTCGAACTTGAAGTTTTTTGATCTGCCATAGTCCTAGGATTTATAGTTTAGGGGTTTGGTATTGTTTCAAAGCAACCAGTCACAAAAAAAAAAGAAGAAAAAAAAGAAGAAAATCTAAGTTTCTGAATTCTAAAAGAAAGATAGAAATATGATAGTTGTAAGGTTGCAAAAATTACAAGAACAAAAAAAATGTAGCAAATTAATATTAATTGAAGACTAAAAAGTTTTAGACCGTGAATGCTTGATTCCTCATCCATAGATGCCTCTGACATTCATGACATTATTTTTTACTTAACATCCCTTAGAGGTCATCCAGAAGAAAGGTCAAATGATCATCTCAAGAAATGAGAAAGATACTTTGATATCATGTTAAATAAAGAAGAATTGACAAAAGTATTTTCGGTACCTTTTCTCATTGCTATTTGTTATATTTATACAAGTACAATGTGCATCCTTAATTTCCTTAATTTTAACTCATAATTTTCTTATCTTCTTGTAAAATGTGTCTTATTTTTAATCAACAAAATATTAAGAGTATTTAAAAAAATAAAATGAAAGAAAAAATAAAAAATAAAAAGAAAGAATAGGAAACACGCTACCTTTTCATTGAGAGTGTATTTTACTCTGCATTTTTGCCCCTGGGTAATCTTACAAAGGGCAAAATGCATCGTAGTTTTTGCAAGCTAAATAACAGCGTAGATCGGATTCTCCATTGTCATATGCAAGTAAAGTTAAGGGTTGACAATCTAAAATTGTCGGTATAATAATCTTGAGTATAGTGAAAAGACAAAAAAAAAAAAAAACACAATTCTACAAATATATAATTAAAATTGCAATAATAGAAACTGAAAATGTGTCACGGAAATATAACCCAAGAAGAAGCTCAGGTACGTTGTTGGGGGGGGGGGGGGGGAGGAGGAGACCTGGAGTCATGAGATGAGAGGGAAGGGTAGAATCATGGTGAGTTAAAGGTAAAAAGTATGATCGAGAAGGCCAATAATTGAGATGGTGGAAGAGGCTCAAAGGGACTCAAGTGAAAGAGTTTTGATGGATTATTTCCTGTTTTCAACAAAATTTAATTTTGGATATGGTTTTTATCTAATTATAATGAATTTCTATTCGAGATAATTACAGTTGAGAGCATCATGTTACTGTATAAAACCGAATTAATTGGAAGAAAACCAAATTAATTGCTTTTAAAAATTTCTATTGAAAGACCAAAAATATTTTTAGTAACTTTTTTTTAAATAAACGTTCCTAAATTAAAAAAAAATTGGACAACACAGCACAAAAAAAAAAAAAAAAAAAAGAGAAGAACAAGAAACTCTCCAGAATTAAGTTCTCACCTAGTCAAATAGTATATTGTATATTGATATAGATATTATCACCATTCTTAAGAATTTTACGTTGTTGCCCGTTTTTACTGCGTATAACTAGAAACTGCCACAAAAGCGACTGCACAGGTTATTACCTCAACCTCCGATGGCTTCCACAAAATTTCTTAGTATGTTGGTCTTTTCCATTTATAGATTCCTCTGATAAACATTTGGTGAATCATCCCAGATTAAAAAGTTTCACAAGCCATGTCTCTTCAATTCTTTGTATTTGTAACCACTAGCCACCTTCTCCGTGTGGTTTTCCCATGCCATGCCCATGAAACCACAGACAAATACTGTCAACATCATTGCTAATCACACTCCATTTGGTGATTAGCGCGTTCATCACAGTTTGTGATACAGAAAGATATCGATGATCCCCCTCCACTGCCGGCATAGCGCAGATGCCCCGGTGCAAGCCAGCCAGCCAGCCACCATAAGATAAGATATGGATCCAAGTGAGTGGGTGGTATTTCTTGTACAATCTTAATCAAAAGCAACTCTCTGGGATGATGCCCCATCCATCCCTTCTGTCCCCATTTGATTCGATAGTTTATGTTAAAGAATGACAAATGGTATTATCCCCACTAGATTTTTTTTCTAAATTAAATGAGTAGTACGGATCCTAGTAGAATTTTGTCTTTGATTGACAAGCTTCATACCATAGCCGCACTACGGCAACCAACTCGGACCAAAGCCATTAATCCTTATCCAACTTACACAAGGCACCGACTTGACTTTTATATTACTGTAGATTCTATCGAAGATGTATCCAGCGACTATTGCTTGAGTTGAAGGAGAAGCTATTTTACATTATTTGGATATGTGGATTGCAATCCGATTACCGCACGCCAGAAGATCACAGCTTACAAACCAACAAAAGATAAAGGATCTCTAGGGGACCCTTTACAGATTTTATTTTTGTTCTAGCTTATTCATGGACACTTAGAAGGAAGCCAGATACGGTATCATCCAAACAATATTGCATTCTGTTACAATAGGGTCTATCGTAATATATTAACCCCATATGATTATTCAAATGCTAAAAATTATCATTTGTATGAAATCTTCAACAGAATCCAATTAAAATAAACAATTAGAAAGTTGTAAACTTATTATAAGCATGCATTACCACAACTAAATAAAGTCTTGGTAGGGAATTGAAAAGCAATCTAATTATTTGTAACTATATTGAGATTAAGAGTCAATTTGTTATAATTTATAGGGACATTACTAAGATTAATGGGATCATGTGTTATACTCTATTATTCCATATTTTGACGTGTTCTCCACATTTGATTGATTATTTATTAGACAAGTATTATTTTCATTTGAATAATCATTATTTTGGTTCATTCTTATTGTAGAAAGATTTTAAAGTTTGAATTTGATTTCAACTAACAATTATATAAAGATCTTGTTCTCTATCAAATTCTTAAGATCTTTGATTATGTAATTTCAGTAGGCTACTCATCTTTACTAATAAAATGTTGCAGTTGTGCCGTAAAACCATCGAGTGGCCTACACAATAATCACCAGTGAAACTCACTTTAAGGTGACATAATAACCAACGCAAAGATAAAGAAGAAAAATATAGACTGTCCTGTTATTTTTAGCAGATGTCCTGACCTTATCTACTCTATTCAACGCGTGAATTGAGATCCCTCCCCCGTGGAAACTACTTTTTTTGGCAAAATGGAGAAGGAAAAGTCTGTGCACTCTCTCAACCCTCACAAGGCAAAGAGACTGTGGGAGTCATCGGCACAAGCACGCCAATAACCATTGATAACGACTAAGAGAGTGAAAGAGACTACCAAAATTGTGAGACTTGATAAAGTATCTATTAGCAAGTTTGAGTTTGGCCAATGACAGCAGAATAGAATTGAATATGATTCAAGAAAGTTTGGAACGTCTATCAATTTACTGTATTAGAACATAAAATTAGATAAAAAGACAAAACTCTTATCATAAGGACAAGTGTAAAACAGCCACTAAAGTAACACATTTTTGGCGTCAACATTTTAGTAGGAAGGTTCACGAGTCCTTCCTGAGCTGCTGGGTCCGAGCAGCCCTCTTGAGATTATATAATTCATCAAAATGCAACCAGCACAAGTAGGAAGTCCCACTTTGGTTACTGGGCCCAATAAACTAACGAGAAAGGTTTTAGTGGAAGATCCACATGACTAGGCACACATATAAAACAACAGATAAACCCACGTTGCGGGCAGAGACCCTCAGAATATGCTGAACAATAATTTCTTCGGTATAATAATAAAAAATATATATATTATATCGAAGCTCAACTAGCAAATCAACGCACCATATCTCCCCATATAATAATCTCCAAGTGCAACCACAGCCGACAAATTCTCTCTTAGCCTCTAGACTCTAATTACTCTTCCAGCACTATCACTCTCCCGGCATGTGCACTTTCACTTCAGCTACTGAACTTGTTCCAGATTATCTTGGGGACTTCTACTCAAGAAGACTGCTGCTGCACACCACTTTATACAACAAAAAGTTCAGCAGCTCCTGCAGCACCTGGAAATAGTCATGGTCCATCAGAACAATACACCGGCTATAACACCTTAGACGCAAACGTTGTTATGGTCCTCGCGGTCCTTTTGTGCGCAATAATTGGCTCACTTGGATTACATTCCATCATTAGATGTGCGTTAAGATGCTCCAGTTTAGTAGCCTCCGAGCCTGCCGCTAGCAACCCCTCGGCTCGATTAGCAAACACGGGAGTCAAGCGAAAGGTATTGAGGACTTTCCTAACAGTAACCTTCTCAACTGACTTGAAGCTACCTGGTTTGGATACAGAGTGTGTCATATGTCTATCTGAGTTCACAACTGGTGATCGTGTGCGTCTTTTGCCCAATTGTAACCATGGGTTCCATGTTCGATGCATTGACAAGTGGCTTAGTTCACATTCATCCTGCCCCACATGCAGGCACTGCCTGATTGAGACATGCCCAAAGATTGTTGGTTGTAGGCAGGCTAGCTCGTCAGAACATCCTCCACCAGTGCAGGAAAGCATTTCCAACATAGCACCGCTACAACCTGAAAGATTCATATGTAATTATAGGTAAGTCAGCCACTTCCCTTTTCTCTCTTCTTTGTGACTGTATCATACGCTAGCTTATGTTGAGCCCTGTGTCCAGAAAGATGGAAGTAAACATTGTATACAGGAATTTTGTCCACGGTTTCAAATGAATTGTATAATTTCTTTTGAAAATGTCTTGAAACTCGTGTTAAAACAGGTAGTTAGTGCTAAAACACTGAACCCAAAGGAATTGGAAACGAGTAGGATTCCTCCAAACCCCGGTTAAGACAAAAAAGCGGAAGGAAAATTGAACGAATCAATGCGCATGAAAATAAGATCCTGACAATGAAAACACTGAAATCTAATTAGTCTTAATCTTAATGCAGCAACCAGTCAGCTAAATCAGTTGACAAAATGTTCTCTTATTTGAGAAATGAAAACATATTAAGGTTAGTGCTATTCGCGCCAACTTCACATAATTATTACAAGGGACAGCGGAAGGTAATGTCATTTTTATAAGGGGAAAGGGGAAAATAAGTATTGATTTATTTACTGCTCGGTCAAATTGGCAGAATACAAAGAAGAGAATTTTATCGCTCACTTTGTGTCATCAAAGGCTCAATGTTTCTTTCCCCGAGTGTAGTAATCAAGGCAACTAATGCCACCGCCACAAAGTTTTTCAATTAATTCAAGTTAACTCAACCCAAAACAGGAGGGAAAAAGAATAATGTGAGACCTAGTTGAAATAAAAAAAGATGGTAGAGTATATTTGTGAGCGATTAAATCACGCAGTTTTAAAAAAAAAAAAAAAAGTGAGTATGACAAGCACCTTTGAGTGATTCCTCATTCATCCAATCCTATGACTAGCAATGCAATAAGGAAAATGGCGTCATTCTGATGCCATGTTAGAAAAAGAAAAAGGCAAAAATATAGCAGTCCCATGCGTACAAACATTTCCATCCAATCAATGGAGCATTAGACCAGTGGAAGCTGACCGTGAATTCACTTTGTCAAAATGAAGATTGCTTAAACGGGAATCTTGTATCATAGTACTCACCCAAAAGCATCTCATCAAGGGCATAACTAACCAAAATATTCCAGCAATCAAAACTTGATTTGCAAAGTGCGAAGTGATTTGTCTACCATAACAGTACATGGCCATCAATGGCCAGATTAGAGAAAGGAGTAAGTATAGGCAGAGGACAAAGATGGAGTGGCAAAACATAAAGAATTCTGAACGTCACCCCGTAGGTCATATTCACTCACACTGAGAAAACTCTCTTGTCACAGAAGAGGGCTGAAAATCTACATTTTACTTTACTGTATGCAGTATCCAAATAAATGTCACTTCCATACAGGCCGTTAGCATTAAAATCATTCAATACTCGAGAAGAAAAAACAGAAAAGGCAACTTGCTCGAAAGCATATTGTCAATTTATGAAATCCCCCCAAGTACCCCCAAACACCTGCTCTAATAAGTTGTGATAGAAAGGAAAACATCCACTGGGATATTCAGTTTCCTAAAGGAACGCAATCCTAGGAAGATCAGTTATGATCTATTGGAAAGAATTTTGCATTCATCAAATGGCTTCCAAAACTTGCAGTACCGAATTTGTACCTCTCTCTTATGTTGGAAGAGGCTGATTCAGGAATTGTGATGATCTGGGAAAAGATCTATGTTGTTTTATTATTTACTAAATGATGAAGAATTGTTGGGTAACTAAAAGTGAAATCAATTAGCATTGCTCTAACAAACATTTGGAATACAATTGTGTGTGTGTGTGTGTGCGTGCGGGTAATTAACGAACATTTGTCTTTAACATTGCAGCAGCTCAATGTTTCTGGAGCCAAAACTTTGAAAATTTATTGTTAATTGATGACAGAAAAAGCAGTAGCCAAGCTCTCGATCTGCAGCAACCTTCAAGCTTATTTTCTTGTTGTTTTATGTAATTTCAAATAGCTCATTATGAAGCTATTTTGATGACTTGTGTAGTCTCCTTTCTTTGTAAGCAATCAGCTTAGAAACTGAAAAGCTTGTTTAGAAAAGCTGTGATTGCTTGTCACTTTGGTTAACCAATTTTTAGAAGCTATTTGCATGCATACAAGCATGCTGGCTTTGAAATCATGTTTTAACCCTTTTACTACTTAAGAACGAAATATGAATGAAAAGAGGTGTGCTCTTGCCTCATAACTCTCTTCTTTCTGGTTTGAAAGTTTTGCTCTAGCAGAAGCTTTGCTTTCCAGCAACTCTGTTTTACATTTCTTTGAAAACCAACACTAATAAAGAACCTTCAAGCACCATATCAGAGTTTGGAGGCCTCTAAGAAGAGGCCGCATCACACTAAATACTCATCAGGTGCTGCACGTTTCAATTGAAATCCTCCTAAGTTTTCATTATATATTGACAGATAAGGTTAGTTACAAGATAAACGGTGAACTAATGATTTACAAATAGTAAATGTCGCTGAATATTCCCTGGTTTACGCTGCAAGCTATAAATCTTATATTTCACAGAGGCACAAAGAAATGGAAATATGATTCCCATGCAGCCACTCCACCCGTAGGAATAAAAGATAAAACACTCACCAGTTTCTATTATAGCTTGCAACTTATCTGGCAAGAATTTTTTCTCCACACAAGTACATCAGGTTCAATAGAGAGATTGGTCTTTGGAACACCATAGACATGCATTCACAGACACCTGCAAGCAAGTCAACCACCTAAGCAATGCACAGGCTTCGCAAAACTCTAAGGTCCATCAAAGCAGTTGAACTAGTAGTAAGAACTCCAGTTAACCACAACAAAGGGAGCAAAATAATGAAATTTTTGTTAGAACTTTTCTTGAATTTCTCTTTATGAAATTCTTATTTCTATAATACACAATCTTTCTTTATGCGAATACTAGCAATAAAATTGTAATTGAAATCAACATACCGTTGTCCATTATGTTGATGTCTCGCAGCAGAAATGAGAATCCTCTTTTCGTTTTTCTTTTGAACGCTTCTCTCTTTTCTCCTACTCTTCCCTTTCTTTTCTTCACGTTTTCTCTCTGATGGTTGAGTTTTCAGGAAAGGTTTGTAATAGTATATATATATACATTATTCCTTTTCTGTAACCGTTACCTTTTCAGGAAAATTCTCCTCTTCTGTAATGGTCATCTTAAATAGGAAGATATTTTTCTTCCTGTAACGTTTTTCCTTAATAGGGAGAGTGGAGGGATTTTAAACCTGATGATCCAAATTACCGTTATACCTAACCGACCATCATATTAGGCTTTTTATTTGGGTCATACTTTAAATGACATGTGCCATTCATGTTAATTAATTTAACAATCTCCCACTTAGCCCATGTCATGACTTGATGAATCAATAACAATTAAGTACGCACAATTCTTAAAAATCATCAAATCACAATGCTTGATTGAATTAAATGATTGTATCATGGCAGTCACACGTCTTAGGGCGACATGATTCCTTCCATGTATCACATAATCATCATAATTCATAATAACTTTACTGAGGAACATTGAAACTTTAAATTGTCATTCTTATATATGCTATTAGTTATCTCACAAACCATAATTGTATACATCTAAACAGAGATAACAAAGCACAAGAAAAACTATAACTTTAATTGAATTCACGAGTGTCACAATGATATGAGCATCCTAAATATTGGCTTTCAAGCGTATGAGGACTGTCTATAATGCCTATTTGATCAACGTGTCCAGTAAATGTTTTCGGTGGCAAACCTTTAGTTAACGGGTCCGCTATCATCAATTCAGTGTCAATATGCTCAATGGACACTCTTTGGTTTTGCACTTCTTCTTTAACAGATAGGTATTTCAAATCCATATGTTTCACACCTTTAGAATACCTATCATTCTTAGAGAAGAAGGCTGCTGTGGAATTATCACAGTAAATTCTTAACGACTTTTCTATACTGTCGACTAAACCAAGCCTTAAGATAAAATTCCGTAACCATAATGCATGAATAGTAGCCTCAAAGCATGCTACAAATTCAGCCTCCATAGTAGAAGTAGCAATGACAGACTGCTTCCCGCTTTTCTAGGAAACTGCTCCTCCAGCTAGGAGAAACATGTAACCAAATGTAGATTTCCTCGAGTCTACACATCCAGCATAATCTGAATCCGA
Organism: Ceriops zippeliana; assembly: GCA_037897445.1. Classification (NCBI taxonomy): domain Eukaryota; kingdom Viridiplantae; phylum Streptophyta; class Magnoliopsida; order Malpighiales; family Rhizophoraceae; genus Ceriops; species Ceriops zippeliana. The sequence goes on along the minus strand of JBAPLH010000056.1, from coordinate 1,381,811 downwards.
GTAGCCTACTACTTCAAGATGACTTGATCTTTTATAAGTAAGCATGTAATCTTTGGTGCCTTGTAAGTACCTAAGTACTTTTTTTCCAGCTTTCCAATGATCTATTCCAGGATTACTTTGATATCGGCCTAACATTCCAACTGCGAAACTGATGTTTGGCGAGTACATGTTTGCACATACATCAGGCTTCCAACCAGTGATGCATAGGGAATTGATTCCATCACTTTTCGTTTCAAATCATTCTTTGGACATTGTAATTCATTGAACTTGTCCCTTTTCTGAATTGGAACTATTCCTATTGAGCAATTTTTCATTCTAAATCTCTCTAATACTTTATTGATATAGCCTTTCTGAGACAATCTTAACAATCTTTGTGATCTATCATGGAATATTTCTATTCCTATCACATAGGATACCTCATTCATATCTTTCATTTCAAAAGTTTCAGAGAGAAATTTCTTTACATTATGTAACAAACTTATGTCATTAGCAGCCAAAAGAATGTCATCAACATATAGGACTAATATAATGAACTTGCTCCCACTGACCTGCATATAGATACACCGATCAACGGTATTTTCTACAAAACCGTATGACGAATGGTATTATTGAACTTAATATACCATTGTCGGGAGGCTTGTTTCAGTCCATATATCGATTTTTTTAATTTACACACCAAATTTTCTTGCCCGGTGGTGATGAAACCTTTAGGTTGGTCCATATACACTTCCTCTTCCAAGTCACCATTCAGAAAGGCGGTCTTTACATCCATTTGGTGGAGCTCTAGATCATTATGAGCCACCAAAGCCATAATAATTCTTAAGGATTTTTTCCTAGAAACTGGAGAGAAAGTCTCCTTATAGTCAACACCATCCCTTTGAGTGAAACCTTTGGCAACAAGTCTGGCCTTATACCTTTCGATGTTACTGTTTGAGTTTCACTTGGTCTTGAAGACCCACTTACAACCAACTCATTTTGATCCTTCAGGTAACTCTACTAGCTCCTAGACTTGGTTTACATCCATCGATTTCATCTCTTTCTTCATGACATTGAACCACCTTTCAGAATCATTACATTCCATGGCTTGTTTAAATGAGACTGGATCTTTATTAATGCTCAATTCCGATTCATGCTTAAGTGAGTAAACCACATAATCATTTGAAACCGCTGGCCTTTTCTGTCTTGTAGACCTCCGTAATGCCATTTCTTGTGGTATCACTTGTTTATTTGTAAATTGAACATTGTCACTTGGTTCATCTCTTATGTGTTCACTTTGCGTGTTTCGAGTATCAATTTGTTGTCCTTGCATGTCATGCGACTGTGATACAACATAAGGAATAACAATTTGAGTAGAAACACTGGGTGTGGGGATACTGACATGAGTAGGAGTACTCACTGTGGATCTTTCATTTTGTAATTCTTTAATATCCACCTTTCATGATTCCCCACTCCCACTGAACTGGCCATTTTCAATAAACTGAGAATTACCAGACTCAACTATTCTAGTACTATGGTTAGGGCAGTAGAACCTAAACTTTTTGGACTTTTCAAGATAGCCAATGAAGTAACCACTAATGGTTCTCGCATCAAACTTCTTCATGTGGATTGTATATCCTTACTTCTGTTGGACATCCCCAAACATGAAGGTGTCTCAAACTGGGTTTCCTCCCTGTCCATAACTTGTAAGGAGTTTTAGGGACAACCTTACTAGGAACCCTATTCAGCAGATATGCAGCAGTTCTTAATGCATGCATCCACAAGGATAAGGGTATAGTACTGTAATTCAACATGCTCCTAACCATATCCATAAGTGTGCGATTCCGCCTTTCCGCTACACCATTCTGTTGTGGTGTACCAGGCATTGTATACTGTGCACATATGCCTCGACTTTCAAGAAGTTTTGCAAATGGACCAGGATATTGTCCACTTTCATTGAATTTTCCATAATATTCACCACTCCTATCTGACTTAATCACTTTTACTTTTCTATCTAACTGCCTTTCCACTTCATTAATAAACACCTGTAGGATGTTTACTGACTGAGACTTTTCATGTAGTAGATACAAGTAACAATACCGTGAGTAGTCATCTATAAAGGTGATGAAATATTTCTCACCACCCCATGTTGGGATATCAAACGGGCCATAAATATCAGTGTGTATCAATTCTAAAGGCTTATTGCTTCTCATGGCTGGGTTCTTTGATGTATGTTTTGTTTGTTTCCCTTTTATACAATCAACACATACATCCCAATCAGTAAAATCCAATTAAGGCAGGACATCACCTTTCATCAACCTCAATATCCTTTCTTTGGATATATGACCCAATCTTTGATGCCATAAGAAAGTAGAACTTTCATCATGCATATTACGTTTGTTACCTATACTATGCTCAACAAGAAATATGGAATCAGCATACATAGAATTAAGATTAAAACGGTATAAATTATCAATCAAAGTACCATATCCATAATAGTATGAATGTCTATACAATCATTTCCAATCTTAAGGTTAAATCCTTCTTTATCCAACTTTGCAACAGAAACTAAATTTCTAGCACATTCAAGAACATAGAGACACTTTTCTAGATCCAGATGACACTTGGTGTCCAAGATCAATTTGTACGTCCCAATCCCTTCTATTCGTGCCTTCATTATGTTTCCCATATAGAGGAACTTCTCAGTTCCTGTTATGGGCTGGATTGAAAGGAATCTTTGCATAATATGTGACATATAAATAGTAGCTTCAGAATCTAACCACCAAGTATTATTCGGCACTTTAATTATGTTTGATTCAAAACATACTGATATACAGTACGTACCTTTCTTTTCGAACCAAGCCTTTCTTTTTGGGCAATCATTCTTGAAGTGACAAATCCTTTTGCAGAAGAAGCATTTCTGATCCTTCTGGATTTGACCTCCAGTGACTTTTATAGAGGCTTTGTCCTTCTTCTTACCTTTCTTATATGGTTTAGACCTGCTACCACTAGCATCCTTACGAACTATGAGATGAATAGAGTGATCCTTCATCTTCTTTAATCTCCCTTCCTCCTGAACTAACATGGCCTTAATTTCTTGAAAGTTCCATTTCTCTTTAATAGTGTTATAATTCACTTGGAACTGACCAAAATTAGGAGGCAGTGAGTTTATGATGAATTGAACCAGAAATGATTCACTCACATCCATGCTCATTGTTTTCAACCTTACTGTTAGATTAGCCATACTGGTCACATGATCATGAATGGGCTGTGACCAATCAAATTTCTTGGTCGTTAGCTCACTCATTAGGGTTCCTACGATGGATTTATTAGTTATATCTGACTGAGAGTATTCCTTAATCCTTATCAGAAATTCCTTCGCATTTTTCGTCTTAGGCTTCGATGGCTTGACGTTTTCAGCTATCGTCATCTACATCAAATTCAAATTCAGCCTATTGGACCGTAGCCAAGCCTTATAAAAAGACTTATCAGATTTTGTACTGGTCCCTATAATGGCTGCATGCTTTTCATCCGAAATGACTGCTAAGTCCAAGCCCAATATGCCTAAATGAAACTGAATATGCTCAGACCATTCTGCATAGTTCAGTCCATTGAATTTGATCATCGAATTGCCTAAGGCAAACACATTACTGGAAGCTGCAAACATAATCCAAATTTATATATTAATACTTTGAGTAAAGTCTAATGGATTCAGATACATTACAAAATTTAATCATGCATTTAAGTTCACCTTTGGTGATCCTCAAATACATAACTCTAATCAATAATGATGCTAATTTAAATATACTTCAATATATCAATTAATTATACTAAAATTAACATGAATGTCATCTTTAGATATACAATCACGTTTACTCAGTATATCAATTAATCCCTTCTATTGTCATTAATCACAAGCAATGATCCATCTTTGGATGATCTCCTAGCTTTATAATTAATAACCATAATTGTTCATTTCAAAACATTTTATTAGCATCCAAAATGAACAATTAAAATTCACAATCAACTATTCCAATCCATTCAAAGCTAGGTCACTTTGGTGACTAACAAGCTTTTAATATTTGACTTATGTTGACATGAATTCAATAATCTTCAATTATGAAGATTAAATTATCTTTTATGTGGGAGTTAACATTGTCCGCGTTGGCATATTGTTTTAGTAACTGGTCCATTTTACACGGTAGTATCCATTCGAAAATTTCTTTTATACCACCAATTGAGGACTTATAGTAACACTATATTGCAAACAACTCAACTCATGTGCTGCCTTCGACTAGGGACCCACGACAATAGCACCATCAGTGACACAGGCAGCGCCACCCGCAGCGCACCTCGGACCGAGCGACACAGTGGCAGCACTACCGTATTGCTGCCTTTGGTCGATCAACCCACGGTGGCAGTACCACTGCGCTATGGGCGTTGCCCGCGTGCTGCCTCTGGGCGTTGCCCCCAATCGACCACCGGCGCAAAGTCCAGACCCGGCATAACAATCCAGATCCATGCCCAATCCGGTCGTTTAAAGGGTTTCCGTCGGCAACTAACCCCCGTGCATTGGTTCTCCCCGATGTTGCCTCTGATGGATGACTGTGGGACAAACCAACCCATTTGGGTCGGATCTCCAAAGCAACTTAGGTCCACAGCGTCACTCGGAATCGCGATTCCTCAGGAGATTGCTCTGCCGCACTTACTCGACTGACCTGGATCCTGGCATCACCCGAAAGAACGCTCTTCTCCGTTCTACCGTACCCACCAGGCCAATCGATCTGTGTCTCCAGTTAGTTGAAAGAGAGAACCCAAATCGATTTGGGTCTCCCACTGACAATGAAACACAGCCTTCATCGATCCATACCCAGATCCGTTCAGGTCCACGACTGTACCCGAAAGCACAAGGTCGATCCGCCATACTCAGATTCGTTCGGGTCGGTGACTGTACCCAGAAACACGAGGCCGATCCGCCATACCCATATCCATTCGGGTCTGGCGGCACCTCGTGCTGGCTTTCCCTCTTTCCTTTCGACGCCGGTGTTTCGCCGGTGCTGACTTTCCATGGCCGACATTTCTCCATTCAACGCCGGTCGTTTCATTAAGCATAGTATAATCAGAGACAAATGTATATCTGTAAAACATAAAAGGGAAACATGTTGTACGACACAACAGGAAAACAAATAAATTGCAGTATTCGCAGACCCGATCTGATACCAATTGTTAGAACTTTTCTTGAATTTCTCTTTATGAAATTCTTATTTCTATAATACAGAATCTTTCTTTATGCTAATACTAACAATAAAATTGTAATTGAAATTAACATACCGTTGTCTATTATGCTGATGTCCCGCAGTGAAAATGAGAATCCTCTTTTTGTTTTGCTCCTGAACGCATTTCTCTTTTCTCCTACTCTTCCCTTTCTTTTCTTTACGTTTTCTCTCTGATGGTTGAGTTCTCAAGAAAGGTCTATAATAGTATATATATATATATATATATATATATTCTTATGGATATTAATTGGTTGAATTCCAAAGAAAAGTATTCTTTCCATCGTTTTTTGTTGGCATGGCTATCCTTTTGGTTGCAAACACTCTTTTTGATACAGTGATCAAAAAATTAACTTTTGTTGCTAAACTACATAGTATATTAATTAAAACAAACAAGTCTAAACACCATCAAAACTCTAAATATATGTACACATTATTCCTTTCCTGTAACCATTACCTTTTGAGGAAAATTCTCCTCTTCTGTAATAGTCATATTAAATAGGAAGATATTTTTCTTCCTGTAACGTTTTTCCTTAATAGGGAGAGTTGAGGGATTTTAAACCCGATGATCCAAATTACCGTTATACCTAACCGACCATCATATAGACCTTTTATTTTGGGTCATACTTTAAATGACATGTGTCACTCATGTTAATTAATTTAACAATTTGAGCAAAAGGCTCATAGAGAAAATGTACCCAAATTTGATCTCATGATAGTATGCAAATTTCACTTGGATATTCTACCAAGGAAATTGCACAAATAATGAAGCGTGCTTACGGGAAGTTGCACTTCCTACGGGATAAAGCCCCGAGTTAATTTCAACCGTAAGTGTAGATCAAGGCATAGCCCTATAAAAAGCCTAGACAACTATCTCGCATTTGAGCCGGCCTGAGCCGTGAGATTGGGCCTTGGCACGCAAGCTTGAACCTTACTAGATGACTTTGTCGGAATACTTTAGATAATATTTTTATTAATAATTTAATTATAATATGACTTGAATAATAAAAAATTATATATTATTGTGCTAACTAAGGTCTAATAGTTAGTATAATTTAAATATTAATCAATATATTTAATTTAAACTATCAAATTATTTGTGTGTATATAATTAGTCTTTTCTCTTTTTAACACTTATAAAAACTTTGTCTAAACATGTGTAATTATGGTCAAGCGAGAGAAATTAATTATCAAATTAAAGTAGAAGAGCTCTTTAAACACATTAATTGTTTATCTTTACATGAACATAAATATATTATTTATTATATCATTTATATAAATATATGTAATTTTAAGATCTAAAAATTAATATTTTATAATGATAAATTTACTAAGAAATATAATAAATAGTATCAAAGCATATGATTTTGAAATCAAAATATTTTCTATATATGATTAATGATATACATCTCTAATTTATGATTATTGTTAACAATATATGTTGCCTAAAGTCATTAACCATACAAAAGAATTATTTTAATTTTTTAAAAAAGAATTGGCAATTATATTTGTAAGGAATTATATCCTTACATGAAATGGTGTTTTTAAAAATTAAATAATTAATGAGGCTTATGCTTGATTGTCCATAACTAAGAATTGATAATAAGAAAAAATGTTTGTTTCAATTTGACCATTAAAGCATAATCGTGAGTAAGGGATTAATTTCATACTGAGACAACGACACTTAATAGATATAATCCAAATAATTGTTATGGAAAATTAATTTTCCACTATTGTTAGTTAAAAACAGCCTTGGGTCTTCAGTAATACAATGGTACTATAGAATTTTTGTAAATACTCAATGAGACTTACAAATTGAACTTATTTGGCTTAATAAATCTTATGTAATATGTGTTGCTAGGTCTAAGGAATTATCAATTTTTAAGAAGGGTGATCTTAGTTTATTGTTTGAAAGCATGGATCTTAGAACCTGTATAATGTTTTAATTATTTTAAAAAGAAAGAGAAGAATTATGCTTGATATTTAGCTTAACTTGTAATGATAAAAGTTCATGTTTCATCCCACATAACAAAGGATCAATGTGATTTATGTCTAAGGAATTATAATTCCTTGTTGCATAGAGAAGAATTATGCTTGATATTTAGCTTAACTTGTAATGATAAAAGTTCATGTTTCATCGCACATAACAAAGGATCAATGTGATTTATGTCTAAAGAATTATAATTCCTTGTTGCATTGTTTAAAGTTTAGTTATAGGCTTAGACCAAATGTGTATAAGTTTCATGCATTAATGAGATCTAAAGATAACTTAAATATTATGGTGTTTGTTTATAATAAATTGTTTTAATATGTATGTATTATAGTTATAATTTATTAGTGATAAAGTAACCAAATTAATATATTTAAAGCTATGCATAAATAGTCATTTATCTATGATTCTAATAAAATATTAATGAATGAAAAATGATTAGATAAATTCATGTTATTAATTATTAGAACTTCAAGATTTACCTAAAGTTAAATTATTATTTCATAATTAGTAACAAATTAAGTTATATTAATATTTTTGATTAAATATATTTGTTTATTTAAAGATATCAAATATATTTAGTTGAAAATATCTAATTTACCAATTAAAAGTAACATATAGTATTACTTATGGTAGCATATTGTGGGATTTCTAAAAAAAAAAACTATAATATATTCTAATTATTTTATTTGACTTATAATTAATTATAAATATTTACAATTATATAACTAGTTTTATTTGCTTGTACACTTCTTAAAATAAGTGAATTTTTACTTAAGTATTATGAATTTTAACTTGTACTACTATTATATAAATTTGTTGCTATAATAGATTTAAATAATGAGAAAGAGAAGTAACTTCATAAATGTGAGGATGAAATAATAATTATATTTATAAAAGTAACAATATTAAGAAAACTATTTTATAAATAGAAAGTATGAAAGAATATTTTTCATTTCAGGAAAGGCAATTTTGTTTTGCAAATAAGTAACTTGCTAACACTTTTATCATACAATTCAAGGCCATGGGGTTTACTAGGTCATAAATTATATAAAAATACATTATTTAGATAACTAATATTTTAGCAAGTCTTAAAATAAGCGATTAATGGTAGATAATCATTTTATAATGTTGTTTATTTTGAACTTATTACCTTTTAAGTATATATTATTTTAGATTAACAATTACAACATTATAAAGAATAAATAGAAAATTAATAAATTGATTAGTATGTTGGTTCAAAAGGAAATAAGATTAAAAAATTAAGCAAGTCACTTTATTGATCTTACAAGTAAGAAAGGTGATAAAGGATTGAAAGCGAATGACAACTAATTTAAGAATGGATAGTGCTCATTTATGTTACTTAAGTTGAAAAGAGGAAATAAAAGGGTAATAAGTGTCACTTTTGTAAAGAATGTTGAATTTTGTCAAAAAGGCATTTCAAAATGTAATATTTGGTTTAAAAAGAAAGGTAAATAAAATGTCTTATTTTGTTTCAAGTTAAACTTAACAAATGTTTCTCATAGTAATTAGTGGCTAAATTTTAGTACTACAATTTATGTATCTTTGATTATATCAAGATTCATCATGAATTAATTGTTTCAATTAATATAAGAATACAAACATTATTGGTTAACGTGTTCTTATTGATATTTTATATCAACTGAAATATGATGAAGTTAAAAAAAATCCTTTCTTATTGTGCATCGTAATAATAGATTTAAGTGTAAAATAATGAATGAAAATTCTATTTACTTATAACATGAATGTTTGGGTTATATATTCAAAGAAAACTTAGTTTGACTAGCCAATAATGAAATTTTTTTGAATTTATATTTTACTAATCTTAAAATGTGCGTTGATTGAATGAAGAATAAGCAAATTAAACAAACTAAGAAAGAAGACATAATAAGCATACAACTTTTTCAAATTATCCATGTTGACATTTACGAATCTTTTGACACTCTAGCCTTTCATAAAGAATTGTATTACATCACTTTTAGAGACAATTTTTCATGTAATAGTTATGTTTATTTACTTCATGAAAATCACAATTATTAAATATCCTTAAGATATACATAAAAGAGATTATAAGTAATTAGAAAAAAAAGTGAAAGTTATGAAATCTTTAGTAAAAGGTATGGTAGAAAACATAATTGGATATAGTTAGGATAATGATGAGTAACTCCTTTATTTCATTATATATATATGCACTCAAAATTGTAAATTATTTGTTAAATTGAGTTTATAAAAAGGTAGTTCAAAGTACTCTTTTTGAACTATAAATGTAAAGGAAGCCTAGTTTAAGGTACCTACATAATAAAATTGGAGAGCAAAAGTGAGAGCCTACATGAAAAAAGACATTAAACTATGAAAACTTTAAAGGGCATATATTTTATTACCTGAATTATTGCATAAAATTTATAAAGATTGATAATGTAAGATTCATTGAGAGTGATAAAGTTGGTGGGGGTAATAAATGTCCAAATATAAAGATAAAGGAAATTAGAACAAATATTTTTTTACTCATAATAATTTATTCATAAGCTAAAATATCAAATATTATCTTAGAAATTAAAGGATATTTTGATGAAAATATATTCTTCGAAAGAACTTTTAACTAACTACTATAAAATAATAGTAAAAAATAACATTAAGAAGATACTAAAAAGAAAAGAGATTAGTTATGTTAGATGATTATGCAGTTTATTTATAATAATAAGATTTTGATTGCAAAATTAATAAAGATCTAATTTTGTTTTCACAACTATAAAAATATTAAATCTAATTATAGTATTGATGACTTAGTATAACTTAGAGTTATATCAAATAAATGTGAAAATTTTCTTTTATAATGAAAATCTTGAAGATGAAGTTTAAATGGATGAACGTGAAGGTTTTCAATAAAAAGTAAAAATCAAATGGTGTGTACATTAAATAAGTCAACATATGGACTTATAAGTTTGCTGATAATGGTATTTTAAGCTCAATAATATCATAAAATTTTTTAAATTTAAGAAAAATGTTGTTAATTAATGTATATACCAAAATTAAATTTGTTTTCTAGTTTTGTATATTGCTTTTTACTAATGATTTAAGTATATTGTGGAGATTAAAAATTTTTTTGACTAAATTTTATAATGAAAGATATGAGAAATGCATTTTATGTGATAAAAATAAAAATATTATGTATTAAATCACAATGAATGCAAATTGTCTTAGAAGGGCTATACCAAGAAAATTTTAAAGAAATTCAAAATGAGCAAATGTTTATTTAGAGTTATTCCCTATAGAAATGTGATAAATTTAGTTTTATATAATTGGAATGTAAGGAAATAAAATCAATTTTATATGCCTTTGTAATTTGTAGTTTAATGTATATGCAAACTTGCATTAGACAAGATATTAGGTTTGTAGTTAGAATTATAGGTAGGTATAAAAGCAATATTAAAATTGCTCATTAAAATCCAACAATATAGATATGATTAGATATTTGCATTTAAACTTCATTAAATGTATTGGGTGCAAAAATTTCACTTTTGGCTATTTGTTTCTATAGAAGAAGGACGAAAACTCTCAATCATACTTTATCCATTATGAAAGCAAAGTTTGTTGCATGATTTAGAGTTATAATTTATACATTATAGTTGTAAAATTTAATTCTAAGGCTTAAGGTTATCAATACTATTACCAATTCATTGAAAATTTATGTAATAATTTGATAATAGTACTCTTTTATAAGGATGACAAAGACTTATAAGGTACTAAACTTATAAGGATATAAGTATTTTATCGATAAAAAGAAGTTTTAGAAATAAGAGTGTTTATTAAGTAGAACAAAACTAATATTATGATTGCAAATTAATATAAATATTTACAACTAACATTATATAGAAAACATATTATCAAAGTGGATTTTGCTTGTACTAGTGATAATTGATAATATATGACGTAATGATACTTTAAGGTTATTAAAGTATTTTTGATAAACATTATGTATTTCTTGTTACTTATGATTATTAACACATTATTAATTTAAAGTAAACAAAAAATTCTTTATAAGATATTATTGTGGACTAATATAAAATTATGTTTCATGTATATACCTTATTAGTCTTGTATGATGAATTTTAAGTGTTATAGTATATGAAAGGGAGTACTTTAACTAAAAAGAGCATAACTACCATAACTTATATTTAATTGTTTATCTATTATCACATTATCATGGAATCATTATATGGAAATGGGTATTGCTATCATCATTATTTGTGCATGATGATTATGTAATAAATTCTAATCAAGTTAAATAGGAGAACATTAAAATCTTATTAAACTATATTCTTAATGACTCAATTATAATGTGACTTAATCAATAAGGACAAATCTATACATTATTGCATTAATTAAGAAATATAATCTTAAGTGTAATTTGAACATTAATAGAAATGCTTAATTTAAACTATAAATTTGTGTACATGTATAAATATAATTGGTCTTTTGTCTTCCTAACATACATTAAAAATTTATTTAATAGTGTACGATTATGGTAAAGGTTAGGAAAAAGAAATCAATTACTAAGTATCCGTTATTAAGTTAACAAGGAAGCATTTTAAGTGCATTAATGGTTTTATTTTCATGACCTTAGGTATATTATTTATGAAATTATTTGTATGAATATATTTGATTTCAATACTTAAAATTTGAATGTATTATGGTGATAGATTTATTAAATCTAATAAAGCTAACTTCCCGCATGAGCTAACTCCTATTGGTCCTTCTTAACTTTAAAGTGTTAAAAACTCACTATAGGAACATATATAAAGGACAGAAATATCCTTTAACCAAGTAAGATCATTTTTTTCAAACCTATTTATTACATATATTTCTATAAGAGGGTCTTGCTCTTCTTCTTTAAAAATTAATCATACATATATTGATTTGAGTGTTAGAGTGCTAACATTAGAAAACACCTTTGAGCTAAGTTTTCTTTGATTTTACAAGTCTAATCATAAAACCTATACTATTAGTAAAGCCCTTAGTTGAAGACACCATTATCAAGCATTGTTTATAGGGACAACATGTTATATGTCTCTCTTTTTCCTTTTTATGATACTTATCTTTAACTAGAAAACTATGGCAACATTTGATACTTACTAATAAGAGTGAGTTAGTCATTCTTTATTTATCACCCTGATTGAGACATGTACTATATAAACAATTTTAAAGAAGTCTTAAACTTCCCCTATTAAAGGAGATATAAGAAGTATTTATGTAAGAGAAGTTTATTTTCCTTACACTTAATACTTATGATGACACAAAAGGTTTTGTAAAGCATTGGAGTAGATTTTAAACCCTATGTAATTCCATGTAGCCTTAGATATCACCATATGGAAAGCTTTCCCTATGGCCTTGAAGGATGTTGCACAATGTTGGCATTTTAAGCTCCCAACTTACTATATTAAGAGTTTAGAATAGTTAGGTGAGTTGTTTTTAACAAGATTTGTTACAAGTTATAGACGAAAGAACTCCTTAACTCTCACTCCATCTGAGAATAATAGGATAAGTTGCTAAAAGAATATATGGTGTGATTTAACACCATCATGTTAGACATTGAAGATTTAAAGTTAAAAATGACAATGACTATTTATAGGTAGCTTGTGAAGGTTAAAGTTTATGTAATCACTTAATAAGAACCTATCTCATGACTTTGTTAACTTAATGTTGAAGGTAAAGTGATCCATTAATATGGAAAAGATGGATAAGGTTGAGGATAAGGTTAACAAATTTTGGATAACTCAAGACCATCTTAATTAAGGTTTAAAAAAGTGTTTTAAAAAGCATGAATAAAAGAGGACTTAGAGTTTAATTCCCAAATATAGTGAGCATAGCATCTAAAATAATAGTTTAGAGGAATATAAATACTCTAACTATATAACACTTACATCCCCTTTATCATAAGTTTTGTTGAAGGTACAATACAAGAGCATATTAGCTTCGCTTTCTTGCATGAAAATAACCCTAGACCATTATGAAACCATAAAGTATTTCTATTTCCATCAAGATCATGACCATAACACTAATAAATCTTTTAATCTTCATAATAAAATGGTGAAGCTTATCAAACATGGTTACCTTTAATAGTTCATCTAAGGCCTTTTGATGAGAACCTTCTTAAGTCTTACACTAAAAAGGAGAGGGATGAATCAATGTGAGATACTTACTTTTTACAAATATGTCCGAATTAAACCTCTGTAACATGTTAAAGTTGATGATTCAATGATTATCTTGATTTTTTATATGAGAGCTGTTGTATGGATATTAATCAAGTGTGAGCACTTGAGAATACATAGAATTTATACGTGGTTCACCCAAATGTGTGAGATACATCCACAGTGTGATAAGATAACTCCTAAATCACATAACCCATTATTGTTATTATGGGATATAACTGATGTTGTGGAAGGATTTCTCCTTAACCACTTGTGGAAGGATCACTCCTTAACCATATGCAATGATCTCTTGATCATTCAATATATTGATCTCTTAATTACTTGAAAGGTCTCTTACCCTTTTTCAAGAAATACATAAAAATTTTATGACAAAACTTTTTTGAGAAAGATCACTCAATGTGCACAAGTTGCTATCGTAAAAAACAGATTTTCTCCTTCCTCACTGCCGGTCTTTACTTAAACTTTGCTGGTTTTTCCTTTGTAGGTACTCTTTTTTTCTTTTTATCACTACTATTATCTTTCCTTTACAGGTTCTTTTCACTACTACTAGTTCTCTCCTCTGCTATTTGTTCTTTCCTTTGCTGCCGGTTCTCTTATCTGTAGGTTTTCTATGTTGCTGTTGTTGTCTCTTTTTCACAGGTTCTCTCTTTTGCAAGTTCTTTTCTCTACAGGTTCTCTTTGTTACAAGTTATCTTCACTACAGGTTCTCTCTATAGTTGTTGGTTCTTTCCCGTCTCTACAAGTCTCTCCTTTTTTGGTAGCTTACCTTGTTGGTTATGCTCTTTGTAGGTTTTCTCCTATGGACTTTGTAGGTTCCTACTTTTATAGATTCTCTTTTCTGCTAATTGTTGATTCTACTGCTGCAACCTTTTTTTTTTCTTTTCTGTAGTTGCTCTTCCTTCTTCCTTTTGTTGCCACTGCTGCCTCCTCCTTGCTACTACTGCCACTTTATCTTTGCTACTGTTGTTGCCTTCTCCTTGCTATAGTTGTCTTTCTTTGCTGTAATTGTTGCTTTCCCATTGCTACAGTTGTTGTCTCCTCTTTGCTACAACAACTGCCTTTTCCTTGCTACTGTTGCTGCTACTTTTTCCTAGTTGTATCTGAACTTTCTTTCTTTCTCTAGTGCTGCTGCTATTTTCTTTTGTTACTGTATCCTCCTTCGTCCTTAGGTCTTATTGCTGCTTTCCTTTGCCACTACACTCTCCTCTTGGATGTTGCTGCTGTCTTTCCTTCTATATGCTACTACACTTTCTCTTCCTGGATGTTGCTACTGTCTCCTTCTTTGGTGTGACTTTCTCCTTCTTCTTTGGTGTGATTATCTCCTTTTTCTTTGATGTGGCTATCTCTTTCTCCCTTTTATATGATTGTCTCTCTTTTTGGTGCAACCTTTTCCTTTTCCTTTTGGTGTGACTGTCTCTTTCCTTTGGTATGACTGTCTCTCTTTTAGTGGCTACTCTTTTGCCGTTCTCTCTTAACGTTTTTGCAATTCACACATCTCTTGATAGCTGCATGGATGTATTTATAAGCCTTGAGTTTAGGGTTGCCTAATCATCAATAGTCAACATTGATTGCAAAGGGTTACCCTATAATCAATGGTTCCTAAAATTTAAGGTCAACGGTTAGCATTAACTCCTAAAATTTAAGATCAATGGTCAAGGGTCAATGGTTAGCATTTATTCCCAGGGGTTGCCTTACAATCAATGGTTAACATTGATTCTTAAAATTTAGGGTCAATGGTTAGCATTGACTCCTAAAATTTAGGATCAACGGTTAAGAATCAATGATCATTGAATTTAGGGTTAACTTGCCATTAATGGTTTTAACCAACAATCTTTCTGCATCTCAAGCTCTTTTTCCTTATTCACAATGCTTTTGGAATCTCCTTGATGAATAAAAATTACACCTATAGGCAGGCCACAACTTGCATTTCCAAATCTTGAGCAATTTCCTTGGCCTCTGCCTTAATAGGCTACTCAATGGTTGGTGCTACCAATACTTTGTAAATGTAGCAAACACATCTCAAAGGTACTTTGTTAACAACAAATTCAACATTAGTTATCAAAGATGGGCTTAACAATCTCCCTCTTAGGATTTGTTGGCAACATATTAAATCTAACAATCAATAATTAAGTACAAATAATAACTTTTGACATTTATAGCTCCCCTTGAAATATGTATCTCCCTTTTTGCATGTGGGCATGATTCAAATTGGAAATAACCTTTAACTCCTCCTTGATAATTTCTCTCCTTTTATTTATCAAGCTACTCCCACTTTTAATCAGTATATACTTTTTTTGAATTTACGTAAAATATCTCCCCATTTGACAACAAATCCAAAGAATAATAAGAGAGGGAAGGGGAGAGGGGTTAGAGGTATATTGATGAGGACCGTTATACGTCTTACACTAAGAGAGGGAGGTGAATCAATGTGAGATATCATTTTTTTATAAATCAATCTGGATTTAACCTTTATCCCTTATTAGTGCTGATAATCCAATTTTTATCTTTATGTGAGCATGAGTGTATGAATATAAATCAATGCATAAGCACCAAGCACACACAATAATTTTTACGTGGTTTACACACAAGTGTGAACTATGTTCATGATGTGATAGGATCCCTCCTAAATCATATGATCCAATCTTGTTATCAAGGGATACAGTTTGGTTATGAGAGGATTACTCCTTAACTACTTACTATGATCTCCCAATTAAGGAGTTGATCTCCCAATTACTTTAAGGGTATCCCACCCTTTCTCAACATGTTTATCAAGAGTTTGTGATTAAAACCTTTTTTAGAGAACGATCACTCAATTTGTACAAACTGTTAGAGTAGAATATGGATCTTATCCTTCCTTTGCTGTTGGTGTTGTCTCACCTACTGTTAGTGCTGCCTTACTTGTTGCCTTGGTAGGATCTCTCCTCTATTACCAGGTATGTTTTCTCCTCAACTGCTGTAAGTTGTTGGACTTGTTATTGGGCACGCTTTCTCCTTTTGCTACTACAAGTTGCCAGATTTGTTGCCACTACTGTTTGCATGCTCTGTGCCCACTGTCTGCACTCTCTTTGCTCGCTATCCGCGTGTGCTGTGTCCGTTGTCCACATAAGCTTTACCTGCTGTCCATACAAGCTGTGCTGTTATTGTTTGCACGCGCCTTGGCTGCTATCCGTGGACATTGTTCTTTCTATCCATGCATGCTGCTCCTGCTTTATGCATGCGTAGCTGCTGCTATCCACTTGTGCTATTACTACTATTTGCACACTCTTTGCATGTGCTACTTTTGATGTTTGCACATATTGTTCCTATTATCTACGTGTGCTGCTCTTGTTGTTCACACACATTGCTGCTTCTGTCCATACGTGTTGTTGCTGTCTACACGCACTACGGCTATTGTCCACTCACGTTGTTCTTACTATCTGAGTGCGTTGTTGTTGTATGCTCGTGCCGCTGTTATTATCCACATGTGTTGTAGTTGTCTTCTCACGCTGCTGTTATTATCCGCATATGTTGTAGTTGTCTTCTCATGCTATTGCTACTATCCTTATGTGTTGCAGCTATTTTCTTATGCTGCTATTGTTATCCTCGTGTATTGTAGCTATTTTTTTGGGCTATTGCTACTATCCTTATGCACTGTCATTGTTTATTGGTGCACCACCTATTACTGCACATTGGTTATTGGTGCAGGACCCTTGTGTTGTTGCTCTACCTCTTGTTGGACTCATATATTACTTTTGCCTCTTTTTGGTTTGTCTTCCTTGGCTGCTTTGTTGGTTTGCTAGTGCGGTAGCTACTTTGGTGATGTTTGCTATTGCGGCTATTACCTTGGTGGTGTTTGTTGGTGCAGTTATATCCTCCTAGACATGTTACTGGTGCAAGGAAGCCTTCTAGACATGCTGTTACTACTGGGAAGCCTGGATGTGTTGTTGGTGCAGGGAAGCCTCTTGGATGTGCTGCTAATGCAAGGAAGCCTTCTGTATGTGCTACTACTATTGGGAAGTCTCCTAGACATCTTAGGACGTGTTGTTGCTGTTGGTATACCTTCTTGGACGTTCAGGGACATGTTACTACTGCAAGGGAGCCTTCTAGACATGCTAGGACGTGTTGTTGCTGCTGGTATACCCTTTTGGATGTGCAAGGACATGCTGTTGGTGCAAGGAAGCTCCTAGGAAGCCTTCTGGACATGCTGCTGGTGCAAGGACACCTCTTGGATGTGTTGGTGTGGTGGTTGATTACTGTTATCACCTTTGTAAGGGTTTGCTGGTGGGCGGCTCTACCTTGCTCTTTTTCTTTCATCCTTGGCTGGCTACCTCCTTTTTTCTATTCACCTCCCTTTTTCTCTAGGTTTGTCGCTCACCTCTCTCTTTGGCCAGCTCTTTCAATTTTCTGTAGCATATACCCTTCTTACAAGATGTATAGGGTATTTATAAAGCCTTAAGATTAGGGCTACATGATCATTAATAGTCATCATTAATTTCGACATGTTGCCTTATAATCAATTATTGGATTTGATCATTAAAATTTAGGGTCAATGGTTAATATTGACTTCCTAAATTTTAGGGTCAACGGTTATGGTCAACATTGACTCCTCAATGTCAAGGTTGACCTATTATCATCGGTTTCTTCCAATGATCTCAATATATTTCAATGACATTTATAATATCAAATTAACCCATATAAGTGTGTGATGGTGTTGATAATAATCCAACATTAGCCATTAAAGATGAGCTCAACATATACCTTAGCCTTTAGGGGGTTAGATGAATATATAAGTTCAGCCCTGTTTGTCCAAGATGTCCCAATCTCTTATGCACATCAAATTCTCATCTTTGGTACTTATGTAGCATGCATTTTTGCACTCCTAAATCTTATCCTAATCTTATCTTTAGTGAGTTACGTCCATGGTGTGATAGGATCACCCTTAAATCACATAATTGACTTTTGTTATCAAGGGATACAGTTAATGTTATGGAAAGATCACTCCTAAATCACATAATCAATTTTTGTTATCAAGGAATGTAACTGATGTTATGGAAGGCTCACTCCTTAACCACTTATAATAATCTTCTGATCACTTAAAAAGTCGATCTCCCGATTACTCGACAAATTCATCTCTTGATCATTAGAAGATTTGATCTCCCGATCACTTAAAAGATTGATCTCTCGATCACTCCAAGGGTCTCCCACCTTGTTTCAATAAATACATAAAAAATTTATGACAAAACTTCCATGTGCATAGGTTGTTGTAGAAAATGGATCTTCTGCTTCCTTACCGCCGATCTTTGCTCAAGCTTTACCAATCTCTCCTCTATAGGTTCTCTTATTTTCTTTCTATCATTGCTACTATCTCTCCTTTGCATGTTCTCTTTGCTATTGCTTGTTTTTTCCTCTACTACTGGTTCTTTTCTTTATAAGTTCTTTATGTTGTTGCTACCATCTTTCCTTTGTAAGTTCTATTGGTTGCAAGTTCTCTTTGTTATAGGTTCTTTCTGTTATAGGTTATCTCTATTGCTACCAGTTCTCTCCTCAGTTGTTGATTCTCTCCTTTACTGCTGGTTCTCTCTTGTGTCTATAGGTCTCTCCCTTTTTTGTAGCTTACCCTAATAGTTATGCTCTCTACAAGTTTTCTCCTACTACCTCACAAGTTCCTCCTTCTATAGGTTTTCTTCTTTCTTAGTTGCTGATTTTGCTATTATAAGCTTCTTCTTTTTGCAATTGCTCCTCCTTCTTCCTCTTATTACCATTATTGTCTCCTTCTTGTTATCATTACTACCTTCTCCTTTCTGCAGTTGTTGCCTTTTGCTTATTATAGTTGCTGCGTTCTCTTTACTATAGCTACTGCCTTCTCGTTTTTACAATTACTGCCTTCTTTTTGCTACAATTATTGCCTTCTTCTTGCTGCTATTACTACCTTATCTTGGTTGCAGTTGCACTTTCCTTCTTCCTTTGGTGGTACTACTGTTTTCTTTTGCTACTACACTTTCCTTTTTCCTTAAGTACTACTGCTATTTTCCTTTGCCGTTGCACTTTCCTCCTGGATGCTACTACAATCTTTCCTCCAAGATGCTGTTGCACTTTCTCCTCCTGGATGCTATTACTGTCTCCATTTCCCTTGGTGCTATTGTCTCCTTCTTCTTTGGTGTGACTTTCTTCTTCTTCTTTGGTGCAATTGCTTATTTTTCTTTGGTGTAGTTGTCTCCTTCTCCCTTTTGTGTGGTTGTCTCTCTCTTTGGTATGACCTTTTCCTTCTCCCTTTGGTGCGGCTGTCTCTCTCTTTGGTGGCTGCTCTTTTTCCATTCTCTCTTATTTTTTCTATCATGTTTCTATAGCTCACATAACTTTTGATAGCTATATGGATGTATTTATAAGCCTTGAGTTTAGGGTTGCCCAATCATTAATGGTTAGCATTGATTCCTAAGGGTTGCCTTACAATCAATGGTCAGCATTGATTCCTAAAATTTAGGGTCAACGGTTAGGATTGACTCCTAAAATTAGGGTTAATAGTCAACATTGACTCATTGAATTTAGGGTTGACTTACCATCAATAGTTTTGACCAATAATTTCTCTACATCTTAAGCTCCTTTTCCTTGTTCATAATGCTTTTGGAATCTCCTTGATGAATAAAAATTACACCTATGGGCAGGCCACAACTTTCATTATTAGATCCTAAGCAATTTCCTTGGCCTCTGCCTTAATAGGCTACTCATTGGCTGGTGTTGCCAATACTTTGTAAATGTAATAAACACATTTCAAAAGCACTCTATTGACAACAAATTTAATATTATCCATCAAAGATGGATTCAACACCTTCTTCAAGAAGACCAAACAAGACATAAGAATGTGCCCTATTAATAAGTTGGTAAAACCTAGGAGCAAGTACGTTCACCACTAGTGCTAGCACCAAAAAGAGACAAAATTCAGATAATAGTGGGTGGACCATTCATGAATAGCAAGATGATCACCTTAAGGAATTCTTACTTGACATATACCCAATGTTTAAGGCAAGAAGAACCTTATAAAGGAGGAAGACTACTTTATCATCTTTATAGATGATAAACTAGAAGGTGATGAGTACCCTTATAATAATCCTTTTGTTATCTCACTAAACATGGGTAACTTCAATGTTAAAAGAGTTATGATAGATACAAGAAGGTTAGAAGATATATTATACTCAAGAACTTCTGAGTAGATGAAATTTAGATTGAAAGAGTTTAAACTTATCACTTTCTCTTTATATGGATTCTTATAAGAGCATATAATTCACCAAAGATATATTAAGCGCCTTGTCATTATTGGATCTACATTGATGACCTACAAAACCATATTGTTGCTGGTGATGGTGGATTTTTTGTCCTTGTATAATGTCATCCTTGAACAACTTGGACTTTATATATTAAACATTATTGTTTCAATCAAGGACCTAGCAATAAAATTGCCTACCTTCCTTTTGGAGGAATTGTGATAGAAAGGGTGCATAAAAATAAGCATGCAAGCTTTAGGTTGCCTAAATAAAAGGTTGAGAGAAGGAACAGATAATAGATACGATAAGTCAAGATTATTGACTTAAAAGAATAAGGAATACTTGATGAAAGGCTTGTCTAAATTCCCTTAGTTTACTTAAATCCCTTATAAACCATCTAGATTAGTAAAAAATTAAGGGGAAGGGTGAACAATGGCTCATTACTTTTCTTTGGGCTCGCCTAGAGGTTTTTACATTGATATTGGTAGATATGTTAAATATCAACCTTGAAGTTAAGGTTCACAAGTCATTATCTAACAAGAAACATCAGCCAATTAAATAAAAAAAGTGCAATGCATTTTTGGAAAGATAGTTCACTATTAAGGAAGAGGTTAAAAAGTTAATCGAGGTTGATTTCATTTGTGAAGTCAGGTATTTAAAGTGGCTAGCTAAATTAATGATGGTTAAAAAGCATAATATCAAGTGGCAAATGTGCTTAGATTTTACTAATCTTTACAAAGCTTGCGTTGAAGATAGTTATCCCTTACCTCACATTGATTAGTTTATGGATGAGATAAAGGGGCGTAAGCTCTTAACTTTCATGAATGCATTCATAAGGTATAACAAAAACCCTTATAAGAGTATTTAATCAAGCTAGAAGATTTTGACATTTAATTCTAATCTTATATGAAGACTAAGACTCAATCCTTTGTCAACTTCATAAATATATGTATAAGATTAGCTCTTAAATATATGTGGATGGACCATCTAGCAAAGAAGGAAGTAGCACAAGTTTAATGCTAAAGGAGAACTATTGTTAAGTATTTTGTCTAAAGTTTAGTTAATAATGTCGAGTGTTGAATAAGTAGGCTCTATATTCATAGCTAAATATGACCTTTAAGTTGAAAATTCCAAGGTAAATCCATTATTAAAGCTCTAAATTAGCCTCAAGTGCAAAATTAGTCAAGTTATATTTATAAAGACATTTGAGAAGCCTAAGTATGAGGTCATTTTGAAAGAAGTCATGCTTGTGGATCATAAACCCTCTTAAATGGACCTTATCATCAACTATTTATAGATTAAAGTACTCCAAGATGATTGGGTGGAAGCTAGATGAATCTAGTATAAGGCAGCAAAGATTGTCATACATAAGAATCAGTTATATAAGTGAGCATACTCCTTATCTTTGCTTAGGTGCCTCACCCTAACCAAAGCAAAATATGTGATAAGGGAGATCACGCTAGGAATTACCGAGGTATTTATCAAATAAATATACAGTGGAAATAATGATTTAAAATTTTGATTATTAAGAACAAATCAATTGTTTATTAATTATAATCACAATTTAATCTATAAGACAAAATAATCATTAAAGTAATCTTCAATTCTTCCCTTTTTTCAAGCCTATCATTGAGTTGTTGCAAACCACTACCATCCAAGTACCTTGCTTTATATAAACTAGGAGTAAACAACTTTTGCAACTTCGACGAGGATCATTTTAGGTCTTACAATGAGGCAGAGGGGGTGAATCAGTGTGAGATGCTTGTTGGTCTGATTTTTATCTTTCTTCTTTGTGTGAGAGTGGTCGTATAGATATCAATCAAATGCAAGCACCTAAGAACATATGACAATTTTTACGTGGTTCACCCATAATGTGTGAGCTATGTCTATGGTGTAATAGGATTGCTCTTAAATCACACAATCCACTCTTGTTATGAAGGAATGCAATTATGGTGTGTGATGAGGACCGTTTTAGTTCTCACACTGAGAGGGGGAGTGAATTAGTGTGAGATATACACTTTTTACAAATTGATCTAGATTTAACATCTGTGGTTTGTTAGAACTGATGATCTAATTTTTATTTTTCTCCTTTATGTGAGTGTGACTGTACGACTAAAAAATCAATGCACAAGCACTTATGAACACACAACAATTTTTATGTGGTTCACCCACAATGTGTGAGTTATGTCCACAGTGTGATAGGATCCCCCCAAAATCATACGATCCATTCTTGCTATTAAGAGATAAATAATGTTGTGGAAGGATCACTCCTTTACCACTTATGGAAGGACTACTTTTTAATCACTTACAACTCTTAATCATTCCAAGGGTATCTCACCCTATTTTTCAATGAATTTATTAAGAGTATATGGTAAAACCTTTCTTGGAGAATGATCACTCAATATGTATAGATTGTTAGAGCAAAATATAAATCTTTTGCTTCCTTCATTATTGGTGTTGTCTCACCCATTGCTGATGCTACCTACATAAAATGCTAATGCTGTCTGTATGCATTGTCATTACTATTTTTAGAAGCTGCCATTGCTATTCATATGCGTTGCTCTTGTTATCTATGCGTGGTGCTGCTATTGTTTGTGCGTGCTACTAATGCTATCCACTTGCACTATTGTTGCTGTCCGTGCACGTTGCTAATGTTGTTTGCATGTGCTGAAGCAACTGTTCGTGTGTGTTATTCTTGCTGTTTGTGTGTGGTGTTGTTGCTATTTGTGCGCGTTATTAATGCTGTCCGCGTGTGCTATTGCTACTGTTCGTGTACACTGCTAATGCTGTTCGCATGTGCTATTGTTGCTATCTGCATGGGTTGCTACTGCTGTCCATTTGCGTTGCTACTACTGTCTACATGCACTCCACACATGCTGCTCCTGTTGTTTGCATACACTGCAATTGCTTACCGCATAAGTTGTTCTTACTGTCCACATGTGCTGTTGTTGTTTGTGAGCATTATTGTTGTTCACATGCATTGCTGCTGCTATCCACACACGTTGCTGTTGTTCGCACACATTGTGGTTACTATCCATACACACTGTTCTTGCTATTCGAGTATATTGTTGCAATCTACTCATGCTGTTGTTGCTATTTGCCCGTGCTGCTACTGTTTGCTCTTGTCGGTGCTACTATCTACACGTGTTGTAGTTGTCTTTTTGCGCTGCTACTGCTCTTCCATGTGTCGCAGTTGTTTTCTCGTGCTACATCTATCTTCTTGCATTGTTGCTACTCCTTTCACATGCTATAGCTTTTTTCTCATGTTGCTGCTACTATCCCCGTGCACTATAACTATCTTTGCATGTCGTTGCTATCTTCACGTTGGTTACTGGTGTTGGACTTTTCTGTTATTGCTTCACCTCGTGCCAGCTACTGCCTTGGTGGTTTGCTGATGCTGGACCTTTTTTCTATTACTTTACCTCTTGTCGGCTGTTGCTCCACCTCCTACTAACTGCTGCCTTGGTGGTTTGTTGGTGTGGGTGGCTACCTTGGTGGTGTTTGCTGGTGCATATGAATGGCTACCTTGCTCTCTTTCTTTCTTCTTGGATTGGCTGCACCTTGCTACTTCTCCTTGGTGGTTGCTATACTTTCCTTGGCCAAATACCTTGCCCTCTTTCTTTCTCTCCTTGGCTGGTTGCCTTACTGCCTCTTCTTGCCTTTAGGTTTTCTGTTCTCTCTCCTTTGGCCTGCTCTCTCAAAATTTTGCAGTATACACCCTTCTTGCAAGACACATAGGGGTATTTATAGAGCCTTGAGATTAGAGCTATATGATCATTAATGGTCATCTTTAGTTTTCATATGTTGCCTTACAATTAATGACCATATTTAAGTCCTAAAATTTAGGTTCAATGGTCAACATTAACTTCCTAAAATTTAGGGTCAATGGTCAATGGTCAACAGTTAGTCTTGACCCCTAAAATTTAGGGTTATGGTTACATTGACTCCTCAACGCCAAGGTTGACCTGTCATCACTAGTTTCTCCTAATGACCTCATTACATCTTAATGACATTCATAATATCAAATCAACACATATAATTGTGCGAGATGATGTTGACAACAAATCCAAAATTAGCCATCAAAGATGGGCTTAACAATTTCCCCTTTTGGATTTGTTGGAAACACATTAAATCCAATAATGCACATATAACAATTATCGATATTTATTGCTCCCCTTGCATTATCATTCATAACTACCCTTGAAACATGCATATCTTTTAACCTAGCTTAACTCCCCCTTTGTAATTCTCCCCTTTGACAAGTTCTCTCACTTTATCCATTAAGCTATTCCCCCTTTTTATCAATATATACTCTCTTTAAAATTATGCAAAATATCTCTCCCTTTGACAACAAATCCAAAGAATAATAGAAGATAGAAGGGAAAAGGGATTAGAGGATACCTCAGTCCTTAGGGGATGGTTGAATACTTAAGTTCAACTTTTTTTGTTCAAGATGTCCTAGTTTCCTATGCCATAACAATTCTCATTTTTAGTGCTCATGTAACATATGTTCTTGCTTATGGAAACTTAGTATAAGTTTTCATTTGTTCTTTTACCCTTAGTAAGGATAACACCATCTGTTAGTCTCTTTACTATGTAGCTATTCTTGTTGAAAGTAACTTCATGTCCATCATCATAAAGCTAGCTAGCTAACATTAATGAGGTTGTATTTTAACCCTTTAACATAAAGTACTTTCTTTGATTTTAGCTTTTTTGCACCAATTTTAGTAGCACTAATACCTTTAATCTTTAAGGCACTAATATTGCCAAATTTGACTGATCCTCCATCATATTTTATTACTTCCTTTAACATCTTAGAGTTTCTTATCATATGTGAAAAGTAGACTCTATCTAGGATCCATGGCTTTTTTGTCTTGCAAGCTTTTAAGGCTACTTCCACAATCATAGATGTTTCTTTTCCTTTTTTTTTTTTTCTCAATTGAATATGAGAGCATGTATAAGTGTTCTCTTTTGCACTATTTGATCAGGCAGCAATGTTTGGCTAAATGTGGGAGCATATGTGGTGTTCTCCTTTGCACTTTTTGACTAATGTTAAGTAATCTTCAATAATGTGTCCAGCTTTATTGCATCTTCTATAGATTTTTTTCCAACACATAAAATCTAATTCTTAGTGGAATATAACTTCTTTCCACTTGAAACTATCTTTTTGCTTAATAAAGTTTCCCTCTAGACTCTTGCCTTAGATTCCTTTTTATTATAGGCAACAAGCATTAGCCTTGTGCTTCAATAAAATCCTTTGAATTTGGATTTTCTTTTTTCACTAAACATATATCTCTTATCTTCAATAGTTGGTATGGCAACCTTCTCTCCATTTTTGATAGTTTGTCTCCTGTGGATGAAAGTCTCCACCACGTCTTTCCTAATCCCTTTTAATTTGGGTTGGTCTCTCTTCTCCATCATGTAATAGTGCTTGCTTTCAAGTACAAACATAATTTTCTTCTTTTCTTTACCATCTTATTTGGCTTTTCAATGTAGCCAAGTCCTTTCTTCCCTATGGAATCAGGTCTTTGATTACTTAGACACTCATTCAACTTTCTACTCCTTGATGGCATTTGCTGATGATGACTCTTTTTTCATTTCTATGACCTTCATAAAGCTTTGTTCATACTTCTTTAGCTCGAACTCAGCCTTATAGAGCTTGGCTTGCAAAATCAACACCTTTTACTTTTGTTCAATTACCTTAGTGCCAAGATCATCGTGTATCTTGTCTTACTTTACCTCAAGTACAATCAACTCCTCAATCCTCTTCAAGTACTCCTCCTTTTTTGCTTTAAACTCCTTTTCTTTTACCTAAAAACTAGATTTATCAATAGCAAAATTTTCATACAGCTTCTTGAGATGTTTTACCTCTTTTTCCAACTTATTGTTTTTGTGTAAACAAGCTTCCAATTCATTCTCAAGTTGGTGCACTAACTCATTCTTATCCTTTTTTGTTGATTCCTTATCACTTGAAGAGTCTTGATCATCATTTGCTTAAGCAACCAGCACATCCTTTATAACCTCATCATTAGAATCATCATCAACTTTTTCTTCAGAATCCTCTTCATATAGCTTGTTCAAAAAATTCCTTCTTTTGGATTTGAAGAATTTCATTTTTCCTTTGGCACTTGAATTTCTAGCTTTAGAGTAGTTGGATTGCATTGTCCTCCTCCTTAGGATCAGCTCATCATCATCCTCTCTATTTGCTTCTCTTCTCTTTGGGTAGTCCATGACAAAGTGCCCAATTGTTTCATAGCTAAAGCACTTCAAGGGTAGTTTTCCCATTTACTTCTTTTTTCCTTTTCTCATATTATTAATAATGTATGTCATGACCTCATCCAGTTTAGTATCACCATCTTTTCCAGAGCTGCTGATGGATTCCTCTTCTTGGTCTTTAATCCTTAATTTCTTCATTGCTTTGAAGGCCAGATCCTTCTCCGCCTTAGACAACTTTTTTTCTTTATTGGGGCTATTCTCGTTTCATAAGCCACTAATATGCTGTGCAAGTCATCTAAGGGCAGCCTATCTAGATCTCTATCTTCTATGGAAGAGACTTTGGCATTATAAGCTTTTGGCAAGGTTTTAAGTATTTGCCTTACCACAGTGGTATTGTGGATCTCCTCTTCATAGCCTCTAATGAAACACATAATTTCATTAACTCTTGTAAAGAATGCATTTACAGTTTCATCATTCTACGTCTTTATGTCTTTGAATCCACTCATTTAGATTTATAACTTGGCTTCCTTCACGACCATGTCTCTTTCATAAATGCTCTTCAATTTGTCCTAGATTTGCTTAAATATGTTGCACACCATTACCTTGGGAAATTCTTTATCTGATAGAGAGACATATAAGGCATTTCTCACCTTTCCATCACAATCTAAATTCTTCTTATTAGCTGGAGTCATAGGATCACATTTAGCAACAAGGATGAAGCATTAACAACAGATTCAAACACATTAAGGCCAAGAGACATCAGAGATGGGACATTCTATTATTCCATAACTTATAATTCTGTCCGTCAAATGTAGGGATACCTTTGCTATTAACATTGTTTATACTATCCATGATCTCAAGAAACAATAGAGATAAAAACTCATACAGCAATGCACAACTTCAATTTAAAGTAAAAAAATTGGATCAATGGAGGAACTGACTTTAAGACCACTTGATGAGAACCATTTTAGGTTTTACACTAATAGGGGGGTGAATCAGTGTCAGATATGTGCCTTTTACAAATTGATCCAGATTTAATCTCTTTGGCTTGTTAAAGTTGATGATCCAATTTTTATTTTTCTCCTTTATATGAGTGTGACCATATGACTAAAAAATCAATGTACAAGCACCTAGGAACACACAATAATTTTTATGTGGTTCACCCATAATGTGTGAGCTACGTCCATGGTTGATAGGATCCCTCATAAATCACACAATCCATTCTTACTATCAAGAGATACAATAATGCTGTGAAAAGATCACTCCTTTACCACTTATGGAAGGATTACTCCTTAACTACTTACAACGATCTCCTGATCAAGGAGTTGATCTCCCACCTTGATTTTCAACAAATTTATCAAGAGTTTATGGTAACCTTTCCTAGAGAACGATCACTCAATGCGTATAGGCTGTTAAAGTAAAATATGGATCTTTTCCTTCCTTCGCTGCTAGTGTAGTCTCACTTGTTACTGGTGCTACTTACATGTGATGCTAATGCTGTCTGCACGTGTTGTTGTTGTTGTTTATGTGTGCTACTAATGTTGTCTGCACAGGCTATCATTGCTATTTGTATGCATTGCTCTTGCTGTCCGCTTGTGGTGCCACTGCTATCTGTGCGCGCTACCAATACTATTCATATGCACTGCTACTGCTGTCCATGCTTACTGCTAATGTTGTTTGCATGTATTGCCACTGTTGTTCATACATGCTACTCCTACTATCCTTGCGTGGTGTTGCTGATGTTTATATGTGCTGCTAATGCTATTCGCACGCGTTGTTAATGCTATCCACACGTGCTGCTGCTATTGTTCGCACGCACTTCACACGTGTTGCTGTTCGCATGCGCAGTTGCCGTTGTCCACTTGTGCTGCTGCTACTGTCTGCATGCACTCTGCATATGTTGCTCCTGTTGTCTACAGGCATTGTGACTACTTACTACACACGTTATTCTTGCTATTCGCCTAGATTGCTGCTGTTTACACGCTATTCTATTGTTCTCACATGTTGCTGTTGTTCGTATGCACTATGATTGCTGTCCACAAGTGCTGTTGCTATTCAAGCATGCTATTGTTGTCTACTTATGTCACTGTTGCTATTTGCCTGCACTGTTGCTGTTTACTCACCTCGTTGTTGTTATTAGCTCGCATTATTGCTACTGTTTTCTTACATTACAGTTGCTATCCTCGAATGTTGTAGCTGTTTTCTCGCGCTGCAGTTGCTATCCCCATGCACTGTAGCTGTCTTCTTGCATCACTGCTGCTCTCTCCATGCGTTGTAGCTTTCTTTTCATGCCGCTACTACTATCCACACACATTGTAGTGTTCTTCTCATGCCGTTGCTACTATCTTTGTGCACCATAGCTGTCTTTGCATGCCACTATTGTTTGCACATTGGTTGCTAGTGTAAGACCCTTTTGCTGCTGCTCCACCTCCTACTGATTGTTGCTCTACCTTTTGTCGACTGTTATTGCAGATCCTGCCAGTTGCTACCTTGGTAGTTTGCTGATGTTGGATCCTTTTGTTGCTACTTTAGCTCTCACCGGCTGTTGCTCCACCTTCTGCCAGCTACTACCTTAGTGGTTTTTGTTAATATAGGTGGTCACCTTGGTGGTGTTTGCTAGTGTGGGTGGCTAGCTACCTTGTTCTCTTTCTTTCCTCCTTGGCTGGTTGCACCTTATTGCTTCTCGTTAGTGGCTGCTACACTTTCTTTGGTAGGCTGCCTTGCTGCCTTTCCTTGGTGGCTACTACACTCTTATTGGCTGGCCACCTTTCCTTCTTTCTTTCTTTCCTTGGCTAGTTGCCTTACTGCCTTTTCTTGCCTTTAGGTTTGCCGTTCTCTCTCCTTTGGCTAACTCTCTCAAAACTCTACAAGACATACCCTTCTTGCAAGATGCGTAAGGGCATTTATAAAGCCTTGAGATTAGGGTTACACGATCATTAACGGTCATCATTAATTCCAACATGTTGCTCTACAATTAACGGTCAAATTTGAGTTCTAAAATTTAAGGTTAATGGTTAACAGTCAACGATCAATCTTGACCCATAAAATTTGAGGTCATGGTCAACATTGACTCCTCAATGCCAAGGTTAACTTGTCATCATCGGTTTCTTTTGATAACCTCATTACATCTTAACATCATTCATAACATCAAATCAACACATATGTGAGATGGTGTTGATAATAAATCCAACATTAGCCATTAAAGATGGGCTCAACAGTATGGAAGGATCACTCTTTAACCACTTGTGAAAGGATCACTCCTTAACCACTTGTGGAAGGATCACTCCTTAACCACTTATGATGATCTCCTAATTATTGAGTCAATCTCCTAATCTCTCAAAGGTTTGATCTTCTAATTACTAGATGAGATGTTTTCCCAATCACTCAATGGATTGATCTCCTGATCACTCCAAAGGTATCTCACCCTTTTTTAACAAATTTATCAAGATTTTAGTAACTAACACATTTCTGAGAAGGATCAGTTAATATGCATAGGTTGCTAATGTAAAAAGAAAATCTTCTCCTTCC
Organism: Ceriops zippeliana; assembly: GCA_037897445.1. Lineage (NCBI taxonomy): Eukaryota > Viridiplantae > Streptophyta > Magnoliopsida > Malpighiales > Rhizophoraceae > Ceriops > Ceriops zippeliana. The sequence goes on along the minus strand of JBAPLH010000056.1, from coordinate 1,351,360 downwards.
TTATTGCTAGTCTTTGCTTAGGCTTTATTGTTTTTTTCTGTACAAGTTATCTCTGCTGCAAGTTCTTTCCCCCTGTTGTTGGTGTTGCCTCTTTTACTGCCTCGATAGGTTCTCTCATTCTGCTGCTGGTGTTGCCTCTTTCGACCTTAACAGGCTCTCTTCCTTTGTTGCAAATGCTGTCTTACCTACTGCCTTAGTAAGTTTCTTCCTTTGTTGCTGGTACTAACTCACCTGTTGCCTTAGCAGGTTGCCTTATCTATTGCCTTGGTAGTTTCTTTTCCCTTGTTGCCTACCCTGCTGCTGAGGCATGTTTTCTCCTCTACTGCCATAAGCTGTCTGACCTATTGTCGGGACATATTTTCTCTTTTGATATTGCAAGTTACCAGACTTGTTGCTGGGTCAAGTTTTCTCCTCTTGCTGTTGGTTGTGTTTCTTGTCTTGCTACTAAGACACGTTGTTGGTTGTGCCTACAAGCTACAATTTCTAGTTATGCTTACTGGTATTACTACCTAAACTTGTTGGTATTGCTACTTATACCTGTTGCTGTAATAGACAATTATTGCTGGTTTAATTGCTCTTACTACTGAAGCTTATTGCTATTGTTGTAATTTACAATTACTGGTTATTACCTGCACCTATTAGTGCTGCAAGATGTGCTCTTGGTGTTACAGGTGTTATAGGCTATGCTGGTATTGTCAATGACTGCTGGTGTTATAGGCTATTGCTGGTGTTGCAAACTACTGCTAATGTTGCAGGCTGCTACTATTGTTATGTAGGATATGCTATTAGTGTTGCCTGCTGTAGGTTGTTAGTTTCTTTATTATAATTATAGGATTCCTTGGATGGCTATTGCAACTCCTTTTTTTGGTTTGGCTGACTATAACCTTCTTGTTTTTTTTTTTTTAGTGTGGTTGTTATATATCTTCTTTTCTAGTTTGGTGTTGCTATTGGATGCCTTCTCCTTTAGTTTAGTGTGGCTATTACACGCCCTTTCCTCTAATTTGGTGTGACTATTATATTAAGCCCATCTTTGATAGCTAATATTGGATTTGTTGTTAACACCATCTCACATGGTTGTATGTGTTGATTTGAGGTTATAAATGTCGTTGAGATGTAGAGAGGTCGCTGGAAAAAATTGGTGATAATAGGTCAACCTTGATGTTAAGGAGTCAATGTTAATCATGACCCTACATTTTAAGAGTCAAGATTGATCGTTGACTATTGACTCTAAATTTAAAAAGTTAATATTGACCGTTGACCCTAAATTTTAAGACCTAAATCTAGCCATTGATTATAGGGCAACTTATGGATATCAATGATGATCATTGATGATCGTATAATCCTAATCTTAATGCTTTATAAATACCCCTATATGTCTTGCACGATGGTGTAAGTGCTACAGAATGTTTTTGAGAGAACAAAACTTAATTACAGTAGTCAACCTAGAGGAAGAGAGAGGTAGCAAGGCAGCTAGCCAAAAGGGAGAGAAAGATAGCAAGATAGTTGGCTAAGAGGGAGAGAGAGGCAGCAAGGTAACGGGCCAGCACACCAATAAACTTGAAGTAGCTAGCCACCCTTACCAATACTTGTAGTAGTCAGCGCTTACCAAGTTGTAGTGCCCTTACCAACAGTTGCAACAATTGGCATTCACCAATACCTATAGCAATCGGCCCTCACCAACACCTACAGCAATCGGCCCTCACCAAATTGCAACAGTTGGCCCTCACCAATCAAACAAGGAGGTAGTAGGTCCGAAAGGAGGTAGTGCAGCAGTAAGAGGTGTTTTGCACTAGCAATCAAGGAGGTAGTAGTAGTAGGAAGTGTCCTATACCAAGAAACAAGGAGGTAGTAGTAGCCAGAGGTCCCTACACCAGTAAATAAGGAGGTAGCAGTAACAGGAGGTGTCTTGCACCAGTAAACAACAAAGTAACCACCTGTAGATTGTAACAACAGGTCCAGGAACAAAGCAACCACCTGTAGTATGCAATAATAGGTATAGGAGTGAAATAGCCACCTATAGATTGTAGTAGTAGGTCTGAGCATCTAGGAGCAAACCAGTAACTACAATAGCATTATTTAGGAATTAGTAGCCACTTGCAGAAAGTACAGCAGTAGGTCTAAGAAGCAACAAGGAGGCCTTTCAACAAACCAGCAGCACCTTGGAAGGCTATACTAGCAGTATAAACATGTCTATGAGGGACTACCAACACCAATAGCACATCTAGGAGGCTATACCACTAATAGCAGCACTTGTAGACATCAGAAGTAGTGCACAGATAGAAGTAGCAGCATGTATGAATAGCAACAGCAGCTCATGTGGAAATAAGCATTAGTAGGAGTGGAAAACAGTAACAACGTATGTAGACTGTAGTATCAGTGCATGCAGAAAGCAATAGTAGAGTGTGTAGGCAGCATTGGCAGCGAGTGAGACAAACCAGCAACAAAGGAAGGAGAAGATCCATATTCTGCACTAGTAGTTTGTATACATTGAGTGATTATTCTCCAGGAAAGTTTTATTATAAACTTTTAATAAACTTGTTGAAAAGGGGTGACATACCCTTGAAGTGATTGGGAAATCATTGTAAGTGGTTAAGGGGTGATCCTTCCATAACCAAACTGTATCCCTTGATAACAAAAGTGAATTGTATGATTTAGAAGGGATCCTATCACACTATGGATGTAACTCACACATTGTGGGTGAACCACATAAAAATTATTGTGTATGCTTGGGTGCTTATGCATTGATTTATATTTGTATGATCGTGCTCACATAAAGGAGAAATATAAAAAAATTGGATCATTAGCTCTTATAAGTCATAAAGGTTAAATTCGGATCAATTTGTAAAAAACGCATATCTCACATTGACTCGCCCCCTTTCAGCATGAGACCTAAAATGGTCCTCATTAAGTGGTATCAAACTCATCATGCTATAAGTCCTCTCTTCTAGTTTGGTGTGGCTTCTACAAGCCCTCTTTTCTGATTTGGTGTGGTTGTTGTACATCTTCTCCTTTGGTTTGGTGTAGCTGCTACAAGCCCTTTTCTTTAATTTGGTATGACTATTGTATACCTTTTTCTCTAGTTTGGTGTGGTTGTCGTAAGCCCTCTCCTTTGATTTGGTGTGGCTAATGTCTCATCTATTGGTTTAGTGTGGTAGCCTTTGTTGCCTTGGCTAGTTACTTTCTCTTGGGTGGCTACCTCTCTCTTACCGTTCACCTCTCCTTACGGCTACCTTTAGGTTTACCATTCTTTCTTAAAATTTTGTAGCACACACACTTGTCTTGCAAGGTGCATGAGGTTATTTATAGAGCCTTGAGATTAAGGTTGCATATTCATGAATGGCCAACATTGATTTCCAAAGGTTGCCTTATAATCAATGGCCATATTTGATTTCTAAAATTTATGGTCAATGGTTAATGGTCAATGGTCAGCTTTAACCCCTAAACTTTAGGGTCAATGGTCAATATTGACTCATTGACTTTAACGTTGACCTGTCATCACCAGTTTTACCCAACAACTTCTATGCGTCCCAATGACATTTAAAACATCAAATCAACACGAACAACAATGTGAAATGTGGTTGACAATAAATCTAACATTAGTCATCAAAGATAGGCTTAACAATCTCCCCCTTTGGATTTGTTATTAGCACATTAAATCCAGCAATGCACATATAACAACCTTTAACATTCATAGCTCCCCCTAAACTTACATCTCACTTAATTGGGAACAACTCCTTATAAAACATGTATCTCCTTTAACTGGGAACAATCTTTAACTCTACCTTTTTTTTGGTTCTCCCCCTTAACAGTTTCTCCCCTTTTATTCATCAAGCGACTCCCCCTTTTAATCACTATATGCTTTCTTTGGATTTATGCAAAATATCTCCCATTTTGACAACAAATCCAAAAATTAATAGAAAAGGGAAGGGGAGAGGGATTAGAGGATACCTTAGCTTTTAAGGGGTGGCTGAACACATAAATTTAGCCTTGTTTGTCCAAGATGTCCTAATCTTTTATACCACAACAAGTTCTTATCTTTGGTGCTTATATAGCATGTGTTTTGCTTTTGAAAACTTGGTATAAGTTTCCATTTGTTCTTTTACCCTTAATAAGAACAATAAAATCTTTTAATCTCTTCACTGTGTAGTCATTTTTGTTAAAAGTAACTTCATGTCCATCATCACAAAATTGGCTAACACTGATAAGATTGTATTTTAGCCCTTCAACATAAAGTAGTTTCTTTGATTTCAGTTTTTCTGCACTAATTTTAGTAGCACCAATACCTTGAATCTTTAAGGCACCATTATTGTTAAATTTGACTGACCCTCCATCATATTTTGCTACTCCCTTCAACATCTCAGAGTCTCTTGTCATGTGTAAAGAGTAGCTACTATCCAGGATCCATGGATTTTCTTTCTTGAAAGCTTTTAAGGCTACTTCCATAACCATAGTTATTTCTCTTCCTTTTATTCTTTTTTGGTCAAATATAGGAGCATAAATAGGCATTCTCCTTTGCACTCTTTAATTGAGCAGCAATGTTTGGTAGCATATAAGAGCATATGTAGGTGTTCTTCTTTGCACTTTTTGACTAGGTAGTAATGTCGAGCAATCCTCAGCAATATGTCCAGCCTTTTTGAATTTTTCACAAATTTCTTCTAGCAAATCAAATATGTTTCTTAGTGGACTATGACTCTTTTTCACCTGAGACTGTCTCATTTCTTAATAGAGTCACCCCCTAGACTTTTGCCTTACATTACTCTTTATTATGGGCTTATTACTTTAGCACATATTAGCTTTGTGCATATACTTACCACAGCTCCAGCAAAATCCTTCAAATACTCCATCTCTTTTGCATCAAACTCCTTTTCTTTCACCTGGAGATAAGAATCATCAATAGCAGAATTTTCATATAACTTCTTGAGATTCTTGACCTCTTTTTCCAACTTGCTATTTTCATGCAAACAAACTCTCAATTCATTCTTAAATTGCTACACCAACTTGTGCTCTTCCTTTTTGGTTGATTCCTTATCAATTGAAGATTCTAAAATATCATCTACTTTAGCAACCAACACATTCTTTGTAGCATCATCATTGAAATCATCATTAACTTCTTTTTTAGAATCCTCTTCATCTAGCTTGCTTAAATAATTTATTCTTCTAGATATGAAGAGTTGCTTTTTCCCTTTAGCACTTGAATTTCTAGTTTTAAAATAGCTGGATTTTTTTATTCTTCACCTTAGGGCTGGCTTATCATCATCATTACTATCTACTTTTATTCTCTTTAGATAATCTACAGTAAAGTGCCCTATGCAGTTAAAGTATTTCAAGGGTAATTTTTCCTTGTACTTCCTTTTTCTTTTCCTTATATTGTTGGTGATGTATGCCATGACATCATCTAGTTTAGTATCACCATTGCTTTGAAGGCCAATTCCTTCTTTGCCTTAGATTTTTTTTTTTATTGGGGCTATTCTCATTTTATAAGCAACCAATATGCTATGCGATTCATTTAAAGGTAGCCTATCCAAGTCTCTATCTTCTATAGAGGAAACTTTGGCATTGTAAGCTTCCAGTAAGGTTCTAAGTATTTTCCTTACCACAATAGCATCGTTAATCTACTCTCTATAGCCTCAAATAAAGCACATAATTTTGTTGACTCTTATGAAGAAGGCATCAATAGATTCATCATTATGCATCTTTATGTCTTCAAATATGCTCCTTTAGATTTATAACTTAACTTCCTTTACAACCTTGTCTCCTCATAAATGTTCTTTAATTTGTCCTAGATTTACTTGGCTGTGTTGCACTCTATCACTTTGGTGAATTCTTTGTTTGATAATGAGGCATATTAGGCATTTCTTGCCTTTCCATCACACTCCAAATTCTTTTTATCAATAGGTGTCATAGCATCACCTTCAATAACAGGGATGAAGTCTTTAACATCATATTAAAAACATTTAGACCAAGTTCCATTAGATATGAGAGCATTCTATTCTTCCATAATTGATAATTCTACCCATCAAAAGTGGAAATGCCCTTACTATTAATACTATTCATTCTATCCATGATATCAATAAGTAGTAGAGATAAAAATTCACAATAGCAATAAATAACTTCAGATCAAAGCAAACATAATGGATCAACAGAAGGAACTAGCTCTGATACCATTTGATAAGGACCATTTTAGGTCTCATATAAGAGGGGGAAGGGGTGAATTAGTGTGAAATGCTTACTTTTTATAAATTTTTTTGGATTTAACCTCTGTGACTTGTTAGAGCCAATGATCTAATTTTTATCTTTCTTCTTTATGTGAGAGCGATTGTATGGATATGAATCAAACGCAAGCATTTAAGAACACATGAAAATTTTTATGTGGTTCACCCACAATGAGTGAGCTATATTTATGGTATAATAGGATTACTCCTAAATCACATAATCTATTCTTGTTATCAAGGGATACAGTTATGGTGTGGAAGGATCACTCTTTAACCACTTATAATGATCTCTCAATCATTGATTCAATCTCTCAATCATTCAAAGATTTGATTTCCTGATCACTAGATGTGATGATCTCTTGATCACTCAACGGATTGATCTCCCGGTCACTTTAAGGGTATCTCACCCTTTTTTAACAAGTTTACCAAGAGTTTAGTAATTAATACATTCCTAAGAAGAATCACTTAATGTGCACAAGCTGCTAATGCAAAAAGCATATCTTCTCTTCCCTTACTGCCAGTCTTTGTTCAAGCTTTGCCGATCTCTTCACTGTAGGTTCTCTCCCCCTGCTGTCAGTGTTGCTTCACCTACTACCTCGACAGTTTCTCTCTTCTTGCCGGTGTTGCCTTCCTTATTACTTCGGTAGGTTTTCTCTTTCTACTATGGGTATTGCCTCCTTTAGCTTTGATAGTCTCTTTTCCTTTGTTGCTAGTGCTATCTTACCTATTACCTTGGTAGGTTTCTTCCTCTATTGTTGGTACTACCTTTCTTGTTGCCTTGGTAGGTTCTTTTCTCTTACTATCGGTGCTATCTACCTGATTGCGAGGGCATGTTTTCTCCTCTGTCGCTACAAGTTACTGGACTTGTTGTCGGGCAAGTTTTCTCTTCTTGCTACTAATTATTCCTACCTTATTGCCGGGACACACTACTAGTTGTGCCTACAAGCTGTAATTTCTGGTTGTACTTACTAGTATTGCTGCTTGCATTTATTGGTATTACTGCCTACACTTAATGGTATTTCTGTTTGCACCTACTGTTGCTGCAATCTATAATTGCTTCTGGTCTCCTTGTTTCCGTTACTGAAGCTTGCTACTACTATTTCAATTTGTAATTGCTAGTTGTCTACTTACATCTACTGGTGTTGCGGGATGTGCTGCTGGTGTTGTGGGTTGCTGCAAATGTTGTGGGATGCTGTTGGTGTTACTTGTTGTTGTTAGTGTTGCGGATTGTTCTTGGTGTTACAAACTACTACATATGTTGCAAGCTATTACTGGTGTTGCAGACTACTGTTGGTGTTGCAGGTTGTTGCTGCTGTTATGCAAGATGTGCTGTTGGTGTTACCTATTACAGGTTACTAGTTTCTTTACTACAATTGTAGGATTCCTTGGGTGGCTGTTGCAACTCCTTCTCCCTTTGGTTTGGTTAGTTGTTGCCTTTTTTTTTCTTTGGTGTGGCTGCTACACACCTTCTTTTCTAGTTTGGTGTGGTTGTGCACTCCCACTCTTTTGGTTTGGTATGGCTATTGCACACCTTCTCCTCTAGTTTTGTGTGACTACTACAAACCTTCTCCTTTGGTTTAGTATGGTTGCTGCAAGCCTTCTCCTTTGATTTGGTATGGTTGCTGCACATTTTTCTCTCCTTAGTATGGTTGCTGCATGTCTTTCTCTCCTTGGTGTGATTGTTGCACATCTTTCTTTCCTTGGTGTGGCTGCTACACATTTTTCTCTCTTTGGTACGGTTGTTGCACGTCTCCTTTGCTGGTTTGGTATGGTTGCCTTCTTTGCCTTGGTTAATCACTCTCTTTTGGGTAGTTGCCTCTCTCTTTTTCGTTTATCTCTCCTTGTGGTTGCCTTTAGGTTTATCATTATCTCATAAAATTCTATAGCACACACATTTGTCTTGCAAGGTACATAGGGTTATTTATAGAGCCTTGAGATTAGGGTTGTATGCTTATTAATGGCTAGCATTGATTTCCAAAGGTTGCCCTACAATCAATGGCTAGATTTGATTTTTAAAATTTAGGGTCAATAGTCAATGGTCAGGTTTGACCACTAAAATTTAGGATTAATGGTCAACATTGACTCATTAACTTTAGGGTTAACTTGCCATCACCAGTATTGCCTAACAACTTTTATGCATCTTAACAACATTCAAAACATCAAATTAACAAGAATAATAATGTGAAATGCTGTCGACAACAAATCTAACATTAACCATCAAAGATAGGATCAACAAACTTAAAATCCTTTTAGGAAGAAAGAAAAGTAAGAGGCTAATAATTTTAATACTCTAAGTTTGTAGTATTTGCTATCTTATGGATATTTATAGAGATTTTAATTATGGGATCCTCTTTAGGTGATTTGTGTTAATTTTTAATAAATTCCCTTTTAACCTTATATTTTTTAAAATTATATATTTGACTCTATAAGTTTCTTAAACCTTCTAATTAAGACCAATACAATCTTTATTTTATATTATTCTTAATTTCCTTATGTGTATGATCCAAAATGTCGAGCCTACCTTTGATGGCTAATATTGGATTTATTGTCAACACCATCTCCCACGGTTATATGTGTTAATTTGATGTTATAAATGTCATTGAGATGTAGTGAGGTCATTGGAAGAAACCGGTAATGACAAGTCACCTTTGGCATTGAGGAGTCAATGTTGACCATGCCCCTAAATTTTAATGGTCAAGATTAACTATTAACCTTAAATTTTAAGACTTAAATCTGACCATTAGTTATAGGGTAACATATGGGAATTAACGATGACTGTTGATGATCATATAGCCTTAATCCCAAGGCTCTATAAATAATCTTAGGTGCCTTGCAAAAAAAAAAAAAAAAGAGGTGTTGCAGAAAATTAAGTGAACGGCAAAGGCAAGACAACTAAGTAAAGAGAAAAAGAAAAAGAGCAAAGCAGTCGGCCAAGGAGAAAAGAAAAAGGGTAAGATAGCCAGTGAAGGAGAGAAAGAAAGAAGGTAAAGGCAACTGACCAAGGAGAGTGTATTAGCCACTAAGGAGAAGTAATAAGGTGTAGTTGGCCAAGGAGAAAAAGAAAGAAAGCAAGGTAGCTAGCCGCCTTACCAATAAAACCCTCACCAAGACAGTAACCATACTATCAAACACCACCAAGATAGTAGCCACACTAGCAAACCCTTACCAAGGTAGTAGCTGACACCAACAAATCCTCACCAAGGTAGAAAATGCATTAGCAAGCTCTCACTAAGGCAGTAGCCACACCAGTAAACTAACAAATTAGCCAATGAAGACAAACCAAAAGGAGGTAGCAACAATTTGTGAGTTTAGTAGGATGTGAAGTAGTAGTACAAAGGTCTTGTACCAACAACTAACATATAGGAACAAGTGGTGCACTTGCAGATAATAGTAATGACAAGAGAAAATAGCTACAGTGCATAGCAGTAGTAGTGCGAGAAGATAGCTGCAACATACAAAGAGAGCAGTAGCAGCACAAGAAAACAGATGCGGGGATAGCAGTAGCGGTGTAAGAAGACAATTGTAGTGCGTATAAATAGTAGTAATGTCATGAGTAGACATCAACAGCATGGGCTAAGGTGAGTAGACAGTAGTAGTGGGCAAATAATAGCAGCACACTTGGATAGTGGGAACAATGCATGTGGATAGTAGCCATAGTGTATGCGAACAAAAGCAGTAACGTATGCGAACAACATGAGTAACATGCGTGGACAATTGGAATAGTGTGTACGGTAAGCTGTCACAGTGCATGTGGACAGCAGGAGAAGTGTGTGTAAATAGTAGTAGCAATACCTATGTGTGCGAACAACAGGAGTAGCGCGTGCAAATAGCACTAAAAGCATATGTAAATAGCATTAGTAACACGTATAGACAGCTGTGGCACCACACACAGATAACAAGAGCAATGTGCGTGAATAGTAGCAGTAGTGCGTGCGGACAACATTAGCATCGTGTGCAGGCAACACAGGCAGTGGGTGAGACAACATCAGCAGCAAAGGAAGGAAGATCCATAGTCTACTCTAGCAGTCTGTACACATTTAATGATCATTCTCCAGGAAAGGTTTTACCATAAACACTTGATAAATTTTTTGAAAAATAGGGTAGGATACCCTTGGAGTGATCAGGAGATTGTTATAAGTGGTTAAGGAGTAGTACTTCCATAAGTGGTGAAGGAGTGATCCTTCCACATCATTATTGTATCCTTTGATAATAAGAATGGATTGTGTGATTTAGAAGGGGTCCTATCATATCGTGGACATAACTTACACGTTGTGGGTGAACTATGTAAAAATTATTGTGTGTGCTTAGGTGCTTGCACATTAATTTAGATTCATATGGTTGTACTCATATAAAGAAGAAAAATAAAAAATTAGATCGTTAACTCTAACAAGTTTTCAAGGTTAAATTTGGATTGATTTGTAAAAAGAGGATATCTTACACTAATTCACCCCCTATCTTAGTGTGAGACCTAAAACAATCCTCATTAAGTAGTATCAAAGCCTAGTTCCTCTGTTGATCTAATTTTTCTACTTTAAAGTGAAGTTGTGCATTGTTGTGTGAGTTATAAAAGAATAGAATGCTCCCATATTTGACGTCCTTTGGTCTTGATGTGTTTGAGTCTGTTGTTAGTGGCCTCATCTTTGCTGTTGAAGGTGTCTTATGACGTCGGCTAATAAGAAGAACTTGGAGTGTGATGGAAAGGCAAGAAATGCCTTATATGCCTCCTTGTCAGATAAAGAATTTACCATGGTGATGGGATGCAACATAACTAAGCAAATTTGGGAAAAATTGAAAAATGTTTATGAAGGAGATAAGGTTGTGATTGAAGCCAAGCTACAAATTTGGAGGAACAGATTCAAATATATAAAGATGCAGAATGATGAGACTATGGATGCGTTCTTTATAAAAGTTAATAAAATTATGTGTTCCATTAGAGGCTATGAAGAAGAGATCCACGATGCTACTATGGTAAGTTAAATACTAAAAACATTGCTGGAAGCTTACAACACCAAAGTTTCTTCTATAGAAGATAGAGATCTAGATAGGTTGCTCTCAGATGACTTGCATAGCATATTAGTGACTTATAAAATGAAAATAGCCCTAATGAAGAAAGAAAAGAAGTTTAAGGTGGAGAAGGAGCTAAATTTCAAGGCAATAAGGAAATTAAAGATTAAAAACCAAGAAGAGGAGTCTAACAACAACTTTGATGAAGAAAATGGTGATACTAAGTTGGATGAAGTCATGGTATACATCACCAGGAACTTGAGGAAAGAAAAAGGGAAGTATAAAGGAAAATTACTCTTAAAGTGCTTTAGTTGTGGAGCAATTGGACATTTTGTCGTGGATTGCCCAAAGAAAAGAGAAGCAAATAGTAAGGATAATGATGAGCCAATCCCAAGGAAGAAGACAAAGCAATCCAGCTATTCCAAAGCTAGAAATTCATGTGCCAAAGGGAAAATTATTTTGTTGATGAATCTAATTTTCAGGTGAAGGTAAAGGAGTTTAAAGCAAAAGAGAATGAGTACTTGAAGAGAATTGAGGAGTTAAGCATACTTAAGGCAGAGCAAGGCAAAATACAAGAAGACCTTGGTGTTAAGGTGATTGCACAAGAGCAAGAGATGTTGACTTTGCAAGCCAAGCTTTATAAGGCCGAGTCTGAGCTAAAGAAGTATGAAGAAAGCTTTATGTAAACCATGGAAGTGAAAAGAGAGTCATCATTAGCAGATGCCATCAAGGAGGATTCTATCAAAAAGTTGGATGAGTGTTTAAGCAATCAAAGACCTCATTCTATGGGAAAGAAAGGACTTAGCTATATTGAAAAGCCAAATGAGAAGGTAGAAGAAAAGAAGAAAATTGTGTTTATGCCCAAAAGCAAGCACAGTGATGTAATGGAGGAGTAAGACCAATCCAAGTTAAAATGGGTTAGGAAAGATGTGGTGTAGTCTCCCATCCAAAGGAGATAGGCTATTAAAGATCATGAGAAGGCTGCTATACCAATTACTAAAGAAAGAAGACATGAACTTAGTAAAAGAAGTAAATCTAGATTCGTAGGTTTTTACTGAAGTTGTGGTAAGTATGGGCACAAGGTTAATACTTGTTGGTATATTTGACCTATAATAAAGAGGAATGTGAGGAAAAAGTCTAAGGAAAAACTTTATTAAGATAGGAGGCAGTCTCAGGTGGAAAGAAGTCATATTCCATTGAGAAACAAGTTTGATTTACTGGGAGAGTTCTGTGGAAGATGTGAAAGGATTGGACATGCTACTGAAGATTGCTTGACATTGCTACCTAGTCAAAGAATGCAAAGGAGAACATGCCAACCATTGCTACCTAATTAAGGAATGCAAAGGAGAACACCTGCACATGCTCTCACATTCAGCCAATGAAAAAGAAGAGGAAGTGAAACATTTATGGTTATGGAAGTAGCCTTAAAAGCTTCTAAGAAAGAAAAACCATGGATCCTATATAGTGAACGTTCTTCACACATGATAAGAGACTCCAAGATGTTGAAGAGAGCACTCAAATATGATGAAGGGTCAGTCATATTTGGCAATGATGGTGCCTTAAAGATTTAAGGTATTGGTACTGCCAAAAATTAGTGTAGAAATGTCGAAATCAAAGAAAATACTTTATATTAAAGGGTTAAGACACAATCTCATTAGTGTTAGCCAAATTTGCAATTATGGACATGAAGTTACTTTCAATAAGAGTGGTTACACAATAAAGAGAATAAAAGATGGTGCTATTCTTACTAAAGGTGAAAGAACACATGGAAATTGATACCAAGTTTCTAGAAGCATAAACACATACTACATGAGCACCAAAGATAAGAACTTATTATGGCATAGAAGATTGGGAGATCTCAGACAAAAGGGGTTGAAATAAAGTTGTGAGAGATGTAATTTGCGACACATTTCAAAAAGGGAAGATGGTGAATGCTCCCCACATAAATGAGGAGATCCAAATGAAGAAGCCATTAAAGCTCATACACTTGGACATTTATGGGCCTATGAGACAAAGATCAACCAAGGGTGATAAGTATGTCATCTCCTTCATTGATGATTTTACAAGAATGACTTGCATTATGTTCTTAAAACATTAATTAAAGGCTTTCAACAATTTCAATAGCTATGGGAGGCTGGTTGAAAACCAATTAGGGGGAAAAATTAAAAAGCTTAGGATAGACAATGAGATAGAATACATATGCAGTGAATTTAAAGATTATTTGAAAAAGCATGGAGTGAAGCATGAATATGCTAATCCCTACAAAACAAAATGGAGTGGTTGAAAGGAAGAATAGAAGCCTAGCGGAACCATGTTGGTTGAGTATCATAAATCACATGGCTTCTAAAGAGAGGTTATCACCACTATAACTCAGGTTTAAAATAGATGCTTGATGAGACCATATACTTAGACACCTTATGAGCTGTGGTATAGAAAGAAGCCAACTATAAAACACTTTAAAGTGTTTGAGAGCTTGTGCCTACTTAAAGTCAAAGGTAAGCATTTAGGAAAATTTGATGAGAAGGCTAATGAAGGTATATTCTTGGGTTATGTACCAAATGGAAGAGACTTTAGATGTTACAACAAAAGGTTGCTGAAAATGGTGGATAACTTTGATGTTAAAGTGATTGAAGATAATGCTGTAATGCAATCACAACATGTAAAAGCTAAAGATGCCATGTATAACAACTGAAGAGAGTCTAATAGTAATGAATCTGAGGCCATTCAGCATAAGGAAGATATTGATTCTTAAGTTATAAGTGATAAAGAAGAAGAATTAAGGCATTTCTAAACTTATAAAAGAGTTAGAGCTGAAGTTGAGGCTAAAAACATTATTAGTAAGAAAAAGGACTATGTGCAGACTAGAAGACTAAGGGGTGGTGAACAAACCTCACTGATTTCTGAGGTTAAACCCAAGTTCATGGAAGAAGTATTAAAGTACAAGGAATGGGTGTGTGTTAAGAATGAGGAACTTGACCAAATTGAAAAGAATAACACTTGGTATTTAGTACTTAGACCTAAAAGGATAAACATCATTAGAACCAAGTGGGTGTTTAGAAATAAGCTCAATGAAAAAGGCAAGGTGGTAAGAATTAAGGCAAGACTTGTCTATAAAGGCTACTCATAAGTAGAAAGTGTTGACTTTGAAGAAACCTTTGCTCCAATGGCTAGACTTGAAGCACTTAGAATATTTATGGCCATTATTGCTTAGAGGTATTACAAAGTCTATCAGATGGATATGAAGTCTACATTTCTGAATAAAGAACTTGAAGAGGAGGTATTTATCGAATAAGATGATAGTTCAAGCATGTGCAAATTGAACAAGGCTTTATATGGCTTAAATTAAGCTCCAAGGGCATGGTATTCTAAGTTGGATACATGCTTTAAGAATATGAAGTTCAGAAAAGGGAATTTGGATAGCAACTTGTATATAAAGGAAGACAATTAAGGTTAGTTAATTATCATGGTTTATGTTGATGACATAATCTTTGTTGTAAAAAAGGAGGCTTTGTGCACTGAATTTGCTGAACAGATGAAGAAAAAGTTTGAGATGTCCATGCTTGGTGAAATGGAATTATTCTTAGGATTACAGGTGTTGCAAAATGAGGCTAGAATTATTCTCTCCTAAGAAAAGTATGCTTGTGAGCTGTTAAAAAGGCATGGGATGGAGAACTCTAAAGAAGTAAGCACTCAAGGCCTAGTATTATTTTTGCTGTAACCTTTTGTGCTAGATTTCAAAGTAACCCAAGGAGTCCCATTTGTAGCGACTAAGAGAATTCTAAGGTATGTGAAGGGCACAAAAAATTATGAACTACTTTATGATAGAAGCAAATAGATTAATCTATATGGGTATAGATTAGGCTGGAAATTATGGTGATGGAAAGTCAACATTCAGTGGTGCATTTTATTTAGGTAGTAGATGTGTTTCATGGCATAGTAAGAAGTAAAATTTAGTGACTCTGAGTATTGTAGAAGTTGAATATGTGGTTGTAACTCAGGCTTGTACTTAACTATTATAGATGAAACAATAGCTTGAAGATATGAAAGTAGATGTATAACTACCATTGTTGATTGGCTGTGACAACCAGAGTGCCATTAATTTGTCAAGGAATCCTGTCCAACACTTTAGAACTAAACTATTGAAATCAAGTACCACTTCATTAAAGAAAAGGTGGAGAAAAATGAAGTAAAGTTGGAGTATGTGCCTATCACAAAGTAAGTGGCAGATATATTCATTAAACCTTTATCAAGAGAGACATTCCAAAAGTTAAGGTTAACCCTTTGTGTTCAACCAACTCCTAAAGGCTGAGGTATTTTCTAACCCCTCTCACTTTCCCTCTTCTATTATTCTTTGGATTTGTTGTAAAAAAGGGAGATATTTTGCATAAATTCAAAGAGACTATATACTAATTAAAAGGGAGAGTAGATTAATGAATAAGGGGGGAGAAATTGTCAAGGGGGAGTTAAACCTAGTTAAGGGAGATGTATGTTTTAGGGGGAGTTGTAAATGTCAAAGGTTGTTATATATGCATTGTTGCATTTAATGTGTTGCCAATAAATCTACAAGGGGAGATTGTCCACCTTTGATGGCTAATGTTGGATTTGTTGTTAGCACCATCTCACACTGTAATATGTGTTGATTTGATGTTATGAATGTCATTAAGATATAGTGAGGTCATTAGGAGAAACCAACAATGATAGGTTAACCCTAGTGTTGAGGAGTCAATATGGACTATGACCGTAAATTTTAGGAATTAAGATTGGTCGTTGATCATTGACCATTGACCCTAAATTTTAAGACTCAAATATGGTCATTAATTATAGGGTAACATGTGGGAATTAACAATTATCATTGATAATCATGTAGCCCTAATTCCAAGGCTCTATAAATAGCCTTAAGTTTCTTACAAAAAGAAAAGAGGGGTTGTAAAAAATTAAGTGAATGGCAAAGGCAAGATAGTCAGCTAAGGAGAAAAAGAAAGAGAGAAAAGTCGTAGGCCAAGGAGAAAAAGAAGGAGGGGAAGGTAGCCAGCCAAGGAGAAAAAGAAAGAAGGCAAGGCAATTGGCCAAAGAGAGTGCAGAACCACTAAGGAGAAGTAGTAAGGTGTAGTCAGCTAAGAGGAAAAGAAAGAAAGTATGGTAGTTGGCCATCACACCAATAAACCCTTACTAAGATAGCAGTCGTACCAATAAATACCACTAAGACAGCAACCATACCAGCAAATCCTTACCAAGGCAGTAACTGGCACTAGCAAATCCTCACTAAGGCGACAATTGTATTAACAATCCCTCACCAAGGCATCAGTTGCACCAGCAAACCAACTAAGGAGGCAACAGCAACTTGTGAGTCTAGTAGGAGGTTGAGTAGTAGCACAAGGGTCCTACACCAGCAAACAATGCGTAGCAGTAGGTGGCGCACCTGTAGACAGTAGTAGCGACACGAGAAAATAGCTACAGTGTGCATAGATAGCAGTAGTAGCATAAAAAGACAGCTGTAGCACTTGGAGAGAGCAACAGTAGCGTGAGAAAATAGCTATAACGTGTTAGGATAGTAATGGCAACACAAGAGGACAATTGTAACTCACATGGATAGCAATAGTAGCGTAAGCAGATAGTAGCCACACTGGTTAATAGTAGCAATGAGGCAAGCAGATAGAGTAGGTGGATAGTAGTAATGGCACGAGAAGACAGTAGTAATGTGCTAAGATAGTAAGAACAACGCATGTGGATAATAGCCACAATGCATGTGGATAGGCAGTAGCACACGTGGACAGTAAGAGTAGTATACGCGAATAACCAGAACAGCATGTGTGATAACCACAGTGCATGCAAACAGTAAGAGTAGCGCATATGGAGTGTGTATTGACTGTAGTAGCAATGCAAGTGGACAGTAATAGTTATGCGTGCGAACAGTAGGAGCAACGCGTATGGAGTGTGTGCGAACAACAGCAGTAGTGTGTGTGGACAACAGTAGCAACGTGTGAGGACAGCATTAACAGTGCACATGGACAACATTAGTAATGTGCACAGATAGCAACAGTAGCACACGCAAACAGTATTAGCAACATAGCAACACCATGCACAGGTAGCAGGAGCAGCATAGGTGAACAACAGTAGCAGTACGTGTGGACAACATTAGTAATGCGCGTGGACAGCAACAGTAACGTGTATGGACAGCAGCGAGTGAGGCAACACTAATAGCGAAGGAAGGAGAAGATCCATATTATGCTATACCAATCTATACACATTGAGTGATTTTTCTATAAGAAAGGTTTTACCATAAACTCTTGGTAAATTTGTTGAAAAATAGGAAAGGTTACTCTTGGAGTGATTGAGAGATCATTGTAAGTCGTTAAGGAGTAATCTTTCCACAAGTGGTGAAGGAGTGAACCTTCCATAACATTATTGTATCCCTTGACAGTAAAAATGGATTGTGTTATTTAGGAAGGATCCTATCACATCGTGGACATAATTCACACATTATGAGTGAACTATGTAAAAATTGTTGTATGTACTTAGGTTCTTACGCATTAATTTATGTTCATACGGTCTTGCTCACATAAAGAAGAAAAATAAAAAATTGGATCATTAACTCTAACAAGTTGCAAAGGTTAAATCTAGATTGATTTGTTAAATGAGGATATCTCATATTGATTCACCCCTTGTTCTCAATGTGAGATCTAAAACAGTCCTCATCATAATAAGATCCTAATATATCAACATTGAATATCAATTATAATCTTAAAGGATTAGATCAATTAAACTTCTTAAATTTATCATTAATTCTCTGATTAATCAATTCATGTTTATAGATCAAAATTAAAATCTAGCCATATATCATGATCACCTAAATGTTAAGACTATCAAAATGGTTAAACTAATCCTTTAAGTGCATAGTTTCTTAGTGTAATTCAATCTGTTAAACATATTGATACTCTAATTAAAAATAAAGTATATAATTCATTTTTATTCCATATTGTCCAATTTTATTAATTTCTAAATATTCATATAATTATTGAATTTGTAAATGAGTTTATAACTCATGAATTATCATTCCACCTTATGTAAGGATTTCTTGAATCAATACTTATTGGGAACAAATGGAAGATTTATCCATGATTATTTTATGGTGACAAATCTTTTATTGATCTCTTAATTATCTTCATATAGATCATGATATGCCTACTATCTAATATGATTAATTATTAAAATATGAGAAACCTCCTTTACCATAAATTGTTATAGACCACATGCATCTTAATGTATTAGTTTAAACAATTTATTGGTAAACTCACCCCTTTTTCATAAAGGATGATTTAATCATTTTATCAAATAAAAAAGATTCACCTATTTCATATGATTCATAATCATATAAACTTGATTTATAATTATATGAACTCAAGTAAACATCTTTATGTAACTTGGTGATTCTTATTTCATTGATATGACTTAATAAAAAATGTCATATAAAGGATAATCATATGATCATCATGATTAGGTTTCTTGTCATCTACCATTGAAAACAAGCATTTCTTTAAAGGTTTACCTTTCATCAATTCCTGAATGGAACTTCTTTAAGTCTCATCTTTTTTAGGATGATAATAACACCTTATAGTTTCTTTTCAAATGTCATATACCACTAATGTTGTCCTTTAAATACCTTTTAAACTAAACTACAATGAACCTATTATTTCAGTTTTTCTCTTTTCCTTTGGAATAAATCCTTAAAAAGAACATGGGATAACCTTCCATAAAGTCTCTTTATGCAATTTTGAGTATATTTAATTACTTAATTAATAAATGTATCCTTTATATGGAAGTTTACCTCAAACTAAGAATAACTTTAAAGTAGAGATTATGAAATCAAGTTAACATTTAACTTTTAATGTATAACAAAACTTAATTGGCATAATTTCATAAATTAACCAATCATCTTTAACATATATAATATTTACAGAAGATCCTTTTGTCATCTCGTAATAAAAAATCTTTTTGGATTCTCATAACTCTAAGTCTTATCATGCACATCATTAAAATCTTTAAGATATGTAATAATGGTATTGGTATTTATAATTTATGTTATCATCAAAGTTCAAAAGGCTTACTAGCTTGCATCAAATATGCTACTAGATAATTATCCACTTATGATATTAGTAAGTCTTTTAAGTTTTATGGTAATGCTCTATATAGGATCAAATAAGATGAGATTACGACGGATAACTAGACAAACTTACTTTGTCTTATTTAAGAACAATTCTCAAATTAACAAACTTATCCATGAAATTCAATCTAGTAAGCTTTTTAGCATCTAATATATTGATAAGCAATAAGTTATTACTCCTTTTGTTCTAGCAACAAAATTATGTAAAGAGAGTGTAAGTTTTATGCATATATACCAAAATGAATTAGGTCTTTAATCATTTTAGTTACTCCTACTATTTTACTTATATTAATTGCCCTCTTTATTGACTTAAAAAATCTTACTTTTACATTTTCTAATGGCTTGAAATCCCATTTAAATTATTTAACCTTAAGAAAACCCAACAAGTCAAATAAAATAAATTAAGCACATAGCATAACCTATTAATCATATCACATGTGACTTACAAATTAGTTAAGTGACAACTCCTTACCTAAATATATCATATATGTTTTGTCTAACCCTTGCCTCAAAATTTTTGTAATCATGAGGTAACATATCCAAATCACACAAATTGAGTTAAGTAACACCCATCAATTATAGTATTAAACATATTTAGCTTAAGGAGGTTTAAGACAATCCAAAAAATCTTCCTCAAATAAAACTCTAATTTTATACTATAGTTATGGAAGGTCACTTATCATGTTCTTCACATGTACATAATATTTTTTTAATTGAGGGATTTTTTTAATTATAGTTGGTCTCATTCATTGGAAACATAATTGTAATATATATCACATATAACATACAATCCTAAAAAGCCATTTTAATATGGATGATTATACTTTGCTAAGCTAACTTCCTCAAGTCATAAAAGGAAGTTAAATGGTTAACTCCTAAAGGATTGTAACATGGACTTCCAAAGTTCTCTTGGTCATAACCACCTATTAATGCTTCCTTTAATGCCCTCATGTTAATCTTCATGGTTACAAATAGATATTGTATTTAAATCCAAAATTCTCTAATTACATAACCTTTACATAATTTAAAAACAAACCTTAAGTTACATTTAATGGAAGTATAAAAGAAAAGAGACTTTACAACCAAAGAATATAAGAAATGTAAGGAATGTTGTCTCTATACTTTAATAATACATCCATTCAACCATCAATAAAGACAATCACATTGGTTTATAAGTCCATAATCAATCATCCATCATGTCATAATAATTATATTATGTGCAAAAGGAAAATACATGTTTAATTCTAGTTATTGATCTTAGATGTAATTTAAAATGATATCCTCTAACAATAGGTTAGCTATTCAAACCCATAATAAAGGATGATCTAGCTCATAAGGGCCATAACATGGGGCGATCTAGTCAAGAATACATTAGCAATCCACACAAAACCTAGGAGATAGGCCCTAAGAGAAGAACATCATTAATTCTTAAGGGTTTTATTAACAAGGATTTTGGCCTAAAAACTACGTAAAATGATATAGAGATATTGTTAAGCCCATCTTTAATGGCTAATGTTAGATTTGTTGTCAACATTATCTCATACTATTATATGTGTTGATTTGAAATTATGAATGCCATTGAGGTGTAGTGAGGTCATTGGGAGAAACCAGTGATGATAGGTTAACCCTGGGGTTGAGGAGTCAACGTTGATCGTGACCTTAAATTTTAGGGAGTTAAGATTGACTGTTGACCCTAAATTTTAGGAATCAAATCCAGCCATTGATTATAGGGCAACATGTGGGAATTAATGATGACCATTTATGATCGTGTAGCCCTAATCCCAAGGCTCTATAAATACCTTTAAGTACCTTGCAAAAAGAAAACTAAGGGTTACAAAAAATTGAGTAAATGGTAATCAGCCACCTAAGGAGGAAAGAAAGAGAGCAAGGTAATCAGCCACCCAAACCAGCAAACTCTCACTAAGACAACCACCACTAACAAGCCTTTACAAAGGTGACAACATCTGCCGGCCACCACACCAGCACATCTAGAAGGCTATCCAGCAGAACAACAGCATGTCCCTGCATGTCCAAGAAGGTATACCAGCAGTAGTAGACGTCCCTGTAGGTCCAAGAGGGCATCCTAGCGCTAGTAGCATATCCTTGCATGTCCAGGAGGGTTTACCAACAGTAGTATCATATCTAGGAGACTTTCTAGCAACAACAACACATCTATGAGGCTTCCTTGCACAATAGCACATCCAAGAGGCTTTCCAGTAGTAGCAACACATCCAGAAGGCTTCCCAATAGCAGCAGCATATCTAGGAGACTTCCCAGCAATAGTAGCAAGTCCAAGAGGCTTCCTTGCACTAGCAAACACCACTAAGATAGCACCTGTACTAGTAAACACTACCAAGGCAGCAACTGCACCAACAAACAAGCAAAGAAGCCAAGGAAGACAAACCAGAAGGAGGTAGAACCAGCGGCACAAGAAAATTGTTGCAACACGTGGGGATAGCAGTAGCTACGTGAGAAAACTGCTGCAACGCATGGGGATAGCAGCAGTTGCATGAGAAAACTACTACACACTGCTATAGTGCACGAGGAGAGTAGCAGCAGTGCGAGAAAGTAGCAACAACAATACGTCTAAGAGGCTTTCCAGTAGCAGCAACACATCCAAGAGGCTTTCTAATAGTAGTAGCATATCTAGGAGACATCCCAGCAGTGGCAGCAACAAGTCCAGGAGGCTTCCTTGCACCAGCAAACACCACCAAGATAGTAGTTGTACTAGCAAACACCACCAAGGCACCAACAGCACCAACAAATCAACAAAAAAGCCAAGGAAGACAAATTTGAAGGAGGTAGAAATAGCGACACAAGAAAACTACTACAACACGTGGGGAAAGCAGCAGTGGTGCGAGAAAATTGCTGCAATGTGTGGGGAGAGCAGCAGCAATGCAAGAGAGCGGTAGCAGTGCATGCATACAGTAACCGCAGTGCATGTAGACAGTAGTTGCAATGCGTATAGCAAGAGCAACACGTGCAGATAGCAGGAACAGTGTGTGCAGACAGTAGGTGCAACACTCAGACAACAGGCATAGCATGTGTGGACAGCAGGCACAGTGCCCATGGATAGTAGTGACAATGCAATAGCAGCAGGTGGACAACAATAGCAGCACATGTGAAAAGCAATAGGAATGCATGCCAACAATGATAGCAGAACGTGTAGGTAGCAATAACAATGCATACAAGTAGTATAGTCGCAGGTTTGGTAGCATGTTGCAGCAAGAGGAGAAAGCGTGCTTGAAAAAAGGTTTGATAGCTTACAGCAATAGAGGAGGAAATGTACTTGGTAGTAAGTTTGGCAACTTTAGCAGCAAAGAAGAAAGAGTGCTTGGCAACAAGTCTGGTAACTTACAATAACCGAGGAGAAAGCGTGCCCAATAGAAAATCTAGCAACTTGCAACAATTGAGGAGAAAGCGTGCTTGGTAACTTGCAATAGCAAAAGGAGAAAGTGTGTCCAGCAGCTTATAGCAGCCGAGGAGAAAAACAAAGGAGAGATCCTGCTAAAGCATCAGGTAAGGCAATACCAATAGTGGGTAAGATAACACTAGCAACAAAGGATAGAGAAGATCCATATTTTGCTCCAGTAGTTTATACACATTAAGTGATCTTCCATAAACTCTTGATGATTTTTTGAACAACAGGGTAGGATACCCTTGGAGTGATCAGAAGATCATTGTAAGTGGTTAAGGAGTGATCATTTCACAAGTGGTTAAGGAGTAATTCTTCCATAACCAAACTGTATCCCTTGATAATAAGAGTAGATATGTGATTTAGGAGGGATTTTATCACAACGTGGACGTGATTCACACATTATAGGTGAACCATGTAAAAATTGTCATGTGTTCTTAAGTGCTTGTGCATTGATTTTTATTCGTGTGGTTGCACTCGTATAAAGAAGAAAATTAAAATTTGGATCATCAATTCTAACAAACCACAAAGGTTAAATCTGTATCAATTTGTAAAAAGTGGATATCTTACACTGATTCACCCCCCTTAGTGTGAGACCTACATCGGTCTTCATCAGATATAATAAAGGTTGCAAATGAGTATTACATAAGCAAGAGGAAAGTTTTATTTATAAATGGCTTCCTTAAATTAAAAGTTCATATATGGATTTTATTTAACAGTATCTCAATTGGTGCCAATTATAAAGGAACACACCACGCATCAATTTATAGGTAATACTAAAGTTTGCAATTAAGAGCATGAAATTGCTTTAATCATAAAATCCAACAAACATGACTATTTAAATGATAAAAACCCAAAGGGCAAAAGGAATCATGCATGATTAAAATGTGTAAGGAAAACTATAACAATATTGAGTTAGCATAGACAAAGACTCCAAAAGGTGTAGTATGAGAAGTGATGTGATCATTAAGTTAGATTAATAGCTTGGATGATAAGGATTAATTAACAACAAATTGGGAATTTAGGTGAGCTTAGCTAAAGGTAGGCCTAGTTGACTGACAAGCTCATCTCAAAAACAAATGACCTTAAATAGTACTTAGTAGCCATTTAAGGGTGCAAGGAAACATAAGCCAAAAACAAACTTTCATACATAAGATAAAAGTCATGCAATGCAATGCATAAAGAAGCATAATGAAAAAAAAATTAAAGAGAAACTTAATGAGAGAAAAACATTCACTAAATTTATTATGTGAGAAAAAGCCTTCGTAACCCTAAAATCTATGTAATACAAAAAGAAACTAAGTAGCTTAGGAAAAAATAGCATACTTAAAGAATAACAAAAAGAAATCCTTAATGTGATTGACATAGCAAGATTTTAAGAGCTTTTAGAGGAGGATGCTTTTATGCAACTTTTGAAGGTATGGGTTCTAGAGAGGCCACCAGTAAGCCTACACAAATAAAGGGTGTAGGGAAAGATAGCTCTAGAAAATCCAAGCTCTAAATAAGGCCCTTTAACTCCATTTGATAGATAACTTAAATTGTACACTTATTATTGCCTTAATTGGAAAAAAAGGGTTCACGTGCTTTGTAGTAGTTTATCAACTCTTGATCTTGCTTCGAACAATTCCAAACATGATGCTTGTGTTTGTCCACTTCAAATCAACACGAACTTTATGCTTAACTTCAAAAAGCTTCTACAAAGTTACAACTTAAGAGTTGAGGCAAGACCATGTTGTTTACTTTATAAAAAGCTTATCTTTTAATTATTTATTAAGTACAAAGGCCTTTTCCTTCACTTTCTCCATCCTTTCACAAATGAAGTAGAAATTGGCCTCCCTTTTTCTAAGGCACATCAACTCAAAATGATGTCACAAATTAGACAAAAGGTGCGTTAACACTTTCTTCTTCATTTTGTACAAGAAGTGAGTCATTTCATCAAACATGGACTTGACCCCCTTGGAAATGCTGTTGTCAACTACAAATCCCTCTTAAGGAAGTACAATAAGTTCCTAGAATGGGAGCTTGGCAAACATACAGAAGGCATAACGTCCTGCATTTTCTTAGAGCATTAAAAGTAGTAAGGCATTTAGTGATGGTATTGTTATGAATTTAGTTTGCTTTAATAAGATTCTTTAAAGTTTGGGAGAATGGTTATATCTATTGGAGGTCATAGCCCATCATACATAATAGCACCGTAATTCACCTGTTGTTATTTCCATGCTCTTCCAAACAACACTAAGCTCATTTCTCTCTCTCTCTCTCTCTCTCTCTCTCTCTCTCTCTCTCTCTCTCTCTCTCTCTTTGATAAGTATGATTTTTCACAAAAGCATACACACACTAGGGTTTTAAAGAAAAATTGATGGATTTTTAGAAGTTTTTAAAGAAAGTTGACTATTTTTTATAGTGATCTTATACATTAAAAAATAAGAATGAATTTGTTTTGGAAATTCTTGAAAGTATTAAAAGTATTTGTATATTTTTTACATTGATCCAATATGTTAAAAAAGGAGTAGAATTTTTGAAAATTTGTAGAAGGAATTAAATGTTTTTTACGTTAATCTCGTGCAGTGGAAAAAAAAAAGGAATTTTTAAAAATATTTAAAAGGATTCAAATACTTTTTATCATGATCCTCTGCATAAAAAAATAAAATGAATTTATTTTTGAAAATATTTAAAAGGGATTTATATACTTTTTACAGTGAACCTTTATGCTTGAAAAGTAGCAAATCTTTTTTGAAGATATTTGAAAGCATTAAACATGATTCTAATGTTATTTTAAGTTTGTGGGCTCATTAAGAGTGCCCCAAAATGGCATCACCACCAAAATGGATTACTTTTCCTTGATGCCTCTCTTTCTTTGTTTATTTTTTTTTTTCATCCTTTTTCTTTTCCTTTTCCTTTTTTCCTTTTATTCTTTCTTTTCCTAATAGACCCTTTATCTCTCTTTTCCTCAATTTTGGTTTAAAACTACTCTTTCTATCTTTACACCCACCTCCTCCGCTATCCATTCTCTCTCTTTCTCAATTTTGAGACTCGTTAAGCATAAATCTTATGCTTATTCTCCAATATGGGAACTACATTTTATTCCTAGAAGTCATAAATTTTTTGCTAGATTCTTAAGTTGTCTAGTGTTAAAGAGAAAGGGGAAAGTTACCATTAGTGGCAAGGCACTTGTAGCCTTACATGCACACATGGAAGGCACCATTAGATAGATTGGTGCTTGCTAAATCAACCAAAACTAGTTTCATGCAGCAACAACCACTAGTAGCTACATGTACTTCATTAGCATAGTGGTGGCCTATGGGATTTTCATATATTTATGCATTTCTTAGCCCATCCTTGGCACATGACCTCCAAAGACACATAAATCATTATTGGAGAACTCTATTGATTATGTCCATAACATTTTCCACTTCTTTGGTTACTTTACTTTTTTTTGTGGTTAATTTCATATTTTATAGTTTATTGATGTGTATTATACATAGAAAGAGAAAGAGAAAAAGAAAAAGGACAACTTTTGATTGTCCAAAGATAAGTATTTCTTTTTGCTAATTTTTTATATTGAATACATGTTGGTTTGAGCTTTTGATGTATTGTTATCTTGTTTATGTATCTATTGTAATTCAATTTGTTGATTTTAGTTATTTTGTACCATATAAATCATGGCAAATAATGCTTAATTGTCACCAACAACAATATTAATCGGTGGAACGATGCTTACAGTTGGATATTTGGCCATTAAAGCTTGAATTTAATTTTATCTCTTGGTTTAATTATGGTTTTATGCTTAATCCAAACCATTTATGTGAGCGATTATGTTTTTAGATTCATTACTTAGTTTTCCTTTTATCATAATAAACAACTAGCTAACTTAGAGCAAATTCACCATATCATCTCTTAAAAGCTTAAATTTAAGCTAAATTAGTTTAAGTTTTACTTTAGTCAAGGGTATTAAATGCAATGTTTAATAAAATAAGGAAGGAAATGTTGAAAAGGGTTCATAATCATGTTGTAGGTGCCTTTATTCCCACCATTAAGAGCTTAAAGGAGTTACTTATACTCTTAGGTTCTTATTAAGACAATTTTTTGCTGGTATTTGTGTTCTTAGCACTTTCTTGTTTGTCAAATTCAGTAATTTTGTTGGTTAATGTTATTGCCTCTTTATTCATTTTGTAATCTCTTTTTTGGTTATCTAAAATTATCTTTTGGCATTTTCTCTCTCATTACTTTTTGCCTTTTAATGTTTATGACCGTGTTATCATTCTTTTGACATGAATACATATCTCTATCTCTTTTATAGTTGTTCTCTTTTTAGGTCTCTCTCTCTCTCTCTATTCTTATATTTATCATCACTAGCTATGTGATTAATTCTCCTTGCCTTTTTAATATAAAAAGGATCATTCTTTTATAGAGAAGGGGTGCTTGATTTTAACTACTACTTTTTGCTAGACAATTTAAACTGAGTTGCCTTTTTGCATATATTTAATATTTTATGGGTTTTTGAATTATAGGATTTGTATTTGGATTAGATCATTATGCCTTGAAAAAAAAGGTTGACAAACTAATATTGTTGCATTTATATACTTGGTTTATGGTTTTTGAAAAAGAGAAGGGCCCCTGCCATGGTTCAATGATATGACTTATACCTAAAAGCAATTTTTTTAAAACTTTGAATGTAATGTAAGGACCAAGAGAATATTCAGCTCTTCCTTTCTTAGGTAGGACATGCTTCTAATATGTGACTTTTAGGTCTACATTAGACCTTGTAAATTAATTTGTAGCAATTTAATTATTATTTTCTTCTTCTTTGCTTTTTTTTTCCCCTTTTCTTCTTTTTTTGTTCATTCATTTCTATTTAGTTTTTTTTTTCTCTTAATGCTTTTCTTTTTTTATGTCCAAATAAATAAATCACAATCTAATTACAATCATACTTTGTTAACAATTTAACTTTGCATGCATCTAAACAAAAGAGTGAGGTCCTTTTAGATTAAGGCAAACAAAATATGGATACAACAAAAGGAATGCGAGATCCCCTTATAATAATAGTTTGATGAGCAAATCAAATATTTTTGTCGAAAGGACTAGCAAAAGGGTTAAAATCTCTACTAGTTAAAAGAATGGAAATGTCATCTATCTGAGACCTCTTCCTAAATATGTCTTCATTTATATGAGTGCTCGAAGTAAAAGTCCCTATCACATTGAAAGGGAAGATTGTGCATTTTCCTTATGTGAAAGAACTTTCTAATAAGTGTAAGACCTAGGGAAATGTTTTTGTGTGATTATCTTGGTATGCTTTAAGAGGTGGCTCTTTTTTAAAACCCTCAACCAAGGTTAACTTGCTAGCCTCCACAAAAACCTAACCATTAACCTTGCACTTTTTTTAATATGAATGAAATCTTAAGTAGCTTATTTCACATCAATAATAGCAATTTTAGGAACCTACATTGATGGAGTGTCCATAACTTTAATACTATTCATCTCTTGGTCATATTTTCCAAGATGATCCTAAAAGTTAAAGGGGTCCTTTTGGATCTCCTTACATACATCCAATGGGAAAGTTAAGATTAGTAGTGTAAATTAAATTCTTTTGCAAGGAAAATAGGATAAAACAACCTATTCACTTAACTCATTAGAAATAGTAAGATTTCATATGCTTTAGGCTTTTATGCTTTAAGAATTCATGAGGACTTGAAGAAATATCAAACATCTTGTCCACTTTAACCTATGGCTTCTTACCACATATCATCATAGCTTATAACATGCTAAAATCTCAAATCTAATGCCAAAAAGTGATTAAAGGGTAAGGTTCAACCTCCCTCCTAAGAGTAATTAAACAATAATTTATTTAGACATCTTTAATTACTAGATCCTCAAAATTTCAAATTAGATCTCCCCTATTATAGACCTCAACAAGTATTTCAAGTGTGATAGATACCTTAACCAACTAATTTCAAGGAAATCAAATAGTAAAAAATCTTAGGTATTGTAAAAAATATTAGAATTCCAAGCTACCTAAAATCTAATTTGTCTTAATGTTCTTAAGAAAAAGAAATCCTTAAAGAAGGATGTTTAAGTTACAGGTCATCATTTTAACTTTGATAGTATAAGAGCAAGCTCTAAACCCATCTTTAGAAAAGGATGTATAAGGCAAACTAAAAAGTACTTAATGAGCATGTCCTCATTCATCCTTAATTAATCCTAAATACATAGAACCAAAATTTATTTAAATGGTGACAACATATTGGTCAAAATTGTAGGGGTTCAAAACTACATAAAAAAAACTCATACAATGTTCCATGCATAGGTAGTTGTAACCTTATTATGAACTAATTAATGTCAAAACTTACATACCCAGATGAGGAGAGCATGTTTTATGCATTTGTGAAAGAGCTAACAACTAATATCACTAAGGAATATGATAATTACTTTTAAACCTCCTCTTGAGGTCATTTACGTCAAGATATAAAACAAAAAAATTATCAAGCAATTAAGGTGGCTACAAGATGAATCAATGTATTGAGGAGTTGATCTCCCTAAAACACCAAAGCCAAAAGTCAAAGGATTGGAACTGCATAGTAAAGGACTATGCTCTTATAGTTTCTACCCACCATATGGACTAGATGAAGAGGAAAAGGATGGTTTTTTTTTTTCTATTGAATGTCCTTGGCCAATAATCATTTACTTGAAATCTCACAACAACAAAGCCTCAAGAAATTGTAAAAGAACTTTTGCTTATCAGCAAGGACTTGAAAGATAAGCAAATGAGCAAGCTTGAGCAAGGACTTGAACCAAAATAAAGGGAGACTAAAAAAGGAAGATTTAAAACCTTTAGCATTCCTAAAGAAAACATTTTAAAGAAGAAGCCTAAGTAATTAAGAACACATGGCATAAGCATGAATGCTAATTTAAAAAAATTTCATCTTTCTTTCCTCCACAATTTTCCATGATGTTTTAAAATTAGGCCATATTATAATATTGTAACCAACATCAAGCTTAGAAAAAAAAAACTAGCCATCTCAAAAAGAAACTAAATAGCAAAATGAAATTAGCCAACTCAAAAAGAAATTAGTAACATAAACACATTCCCAAAGCTAAAGTCCAACTCAACTTAACACGAGGAGAAATCAACCTAGCCTCCTTCCAAAGGCTCAAGTCTAGCTTAACTTAAGTTAGCATAAGGTGATCAAAGTAAAGTATGCATATTAATTACTTAAAAATGGCCTAGTTTGATATACCCTTACATTACTAAGCCTAAAAAAAATGAGATTTTTATTATAATAATGAAAAAATTACAATACTACATTATTAAAAAGGGATTAATAGTGGTTCACAAATGACATCAAACCTTGAAGAACTTGCACCTCTTTAGCCTTTAGAAAGGGGAAATCAACAATCACCTACTTTCTAAAAGAAAATTAGAGAGGAAATTTTAGTGGGAAATTAGTTCAAACAAATAAAAAGCCTAGTTTGTAGTTCTCAACTTTATTTAGAAATCCATTCTTCATCTTCTCCTTGGACACCAAGCCACCCTTCTTAACAATGTTAGTGAGGGCTTTTTGCCCACTAAAGTTAACTATCTTGACACCCATGGCATTAAGGAGAAAAATGCTAATTAAAGGAAGACTTACTCATTTATATAAGATGACAGACCCCATAAAGATTCACTATGCATTATGAGTGATCTATCTTAGAGTTAGATTATGGTGTAATAAAAACCCTAAGATAGGCTTAGGCGAAGGAAAACTCACAGTAGCTAAAATGGTGTTATAGTAAATTTAAAAACAACCCTCCGAAGGATTACAGGCTCTCCAAAGATGATGTGGTTCTCTAAGGCAAAAATAGTCAGAAGAATAGGTTGACCTATGAATAAATACTTGGTAAAGCAACTTACCTTTTCATAAGAGGAATGAGATTGTTGTTAGAAAGGTTCACTATCAAATGTTTGCTTTATCTTTGCCATAACTATAAGGTGATTAGTAGAAAGAAAGGGTTCAAAGGTTTTAGAAATGACATGAATGAGATTTAGTGAAAAATAAAATCTTTTTAAAAGCCCAAGGCCTATAAAAAAATCATGCAATTTCAAATAACATTAATCATTGCAAGGACTACTAAAGACCTCAAATGGTTTCAAAGATTATATGGAATAAAGATGTAATTCATCTCCCCTTCTTAAGACAAGGTAAATGATAAGAACTTAGGTCAATTCCAACCATAAGTGTAGGCCTAAGCCTAAACATGTAAAAAGCCTAGACACCTACCTCACATATAAGCTAGCATTTGAGCCTAAAGCTCAAGCCTTGGTATATGAGCTTAGGCCATGGTACACAAGCTAACCCTTTATAGGAGCTAATTTCTAAGGATCCTATCAATCATTCTAGCATTAAAAACCCATTATAGGAATATATACAAGTCAAAGATCCCTTTTGGCCAAGTAAGATCATTTTTTTCCAACCCATTAACTACATGTTTTCTCTAAAACTTGCTTATACACATACTAACTTAAACGTTAGAGTGCTAATACTAGAAAGCAACTTTAGCCCAAATTTTCACTTGTTTCACAAGTCTAATCATAAAGCCCAAACCATTAGCTAAGCCTCTAATCAAAGATGCTATCATTATACATTTAATTAAAGCCCTGTTGAAAATTAAATGGTTATTTTTTAAATCGAATAAAAATGTACCAAAATGAATATTTAAATTTTTTATTCACAAGAATAAATTAGTAGTTTGTTACAATATAATAATTAGACTAGAAGATGAGAAAGTTACTAATGAATAAAGCCTTTTATTCTCTTTCAAGTCTAATCAATGGTTTCTAATAATATCTACATACGTTCTCCAATAATATTTACATAGTAAATAATAAAACTTTTAGAAACTTGAACTCTTGTAAGAGGAGAGAAAGAGAGAAAAAGATAAGGTAAAAAAAAGTGCTAGCTCAAAAATTCTATTTGGCTAGCCATATAAGGTTTATATTTTGGTTTTATAAGGCCTAGTATCAATTTCTAGTAAATTACACTTTAGTCTATATAATTTGAAAGATCATATATTTAACCTCAAAATTTTCTTAAATTTTTCAATTAAGACCAACTTGATCTCTTTTTATGTTTGTCATCAATTTCCTTTATGTGTGTGACTTATTAAGATCTTTATGTGTATGACTTATACATGTGTATATATAATAGAAATAAAGAGAATTCATTTTTTGTCAACAAAAAAAATTATCTATTTGTTCCAATGTTTAGGACAAGGAAAACAATTATAGGTATATAATAATTTAATATTTTTTTCATACTTGTTGACCTCGTACTAAACTTAAATAAGAGAAAAAAAAAAGTGTTTAAGAAGGAGAAAAAAAGTCTAAGGTAAGTCAATAGGAAAAAGGAAGTCAAATTTTACCCATTAATATCATTTGTTAACGAAGAGAGGCATTTTTTGACATCTTATCTACCACTTGAGGACCATGTAATTACTTAACAACAAATTTAAAAAGAAAGCACCATTACTACCTAGCAACACATAAGAAATAATATGGTAGAAATAAGATGATATTATAGTAATTCTTTTGCATTTAACTTCATTTATTTTTAGGATTAAATAAGATTTTATTGATTCATATTTTTTTTCTTGTTAGTTTGCTCTCTAAGCGTTACTATATATTTTTTGTCTTAAAAAATTAATGGTACTAAGCAAACTTTGAAAAATAAAAAATAATTATCACTTAAAACTTTGGTTGAAATTTTATTTGTAAGAGAACTTTACTTTTAACATACTAAGTTTGTCTTTATTACGTAAAATATACCACTATTTTTTAAATTACAAAAAATATATGAAACTTATAGAAAGATATCATTATCCTCTTATATAAACAAAAACATAAGGTACTTACCAAACATCAAACTTCACTTCAATCTTTATTGAATTTCTCACTCTTGTTAAGAACCAAAGGGTTTTCAATGGGCTAATGAATGATGAGAAAGTAACAATAATAGAAGCAACCGCAACCTAAGACAACAATTTTGAAAGGGTCTTGTTATCATTTTTGTCCTTATCTTTAAATAGTTTGATTTTGAGTATTGACAACAAAGTTAATATAATGAATTTGGATTAGTTTTTATAGTACAACACTCGTATAGGCCTTATTAAATTTTTGCCTAAGGTAACAATTAGTGACAAAACATTAGGGTTTTTGTTTTTCTATAAACTTTATTTTTAAATTTTTTATAATTTTGTTACATAGTCTTACATAGAAGTTAAAGACTCTAATTTTTGTGATTTCTTGCGTGGATTTTGGATTTTATAACCTAGACTTACCAAATAGATGGAGTTATAAGAATGCTTCACATTAAGGTAAAATCATGGACACTTAAAGATGAAATTTACAGTGATCCAAATGATAATCTTGCCAAAGAGATTGATACGTTCACATACATTTAAATTTTGTGGGACATTATACTTTACAATTTAAGTAACAACTTGCTTTTACTTTCTTTTGCACTTTATCAATTACATTTTTTGTTCTTAATAAGAACACAATAAGTCTTTTAAAGTTGATAAAGAACCTCCTAAGTAACCTGCCTGAGGAGCTCTTGAATCAATTTATTACGCACACCCTAGAAAGGTAGGAAATAAGTTGAGTTAATCATATTAAAACCCTAAAGAAGTTAAGTCCCAAAAGTCTCAATCTTAAGATGCCACAAAAGTTGATTACTTCTTTCATAAGTTAAGACAATATATTCTTTTAAGAAGACAAGAAAGCAAAGCAAAACTTATTGAAAAATACATCAATCTTCTTGATTCCATTTTACATAGTTGTAACTTGTATATAATTATATAAATTGTTATTCCCATAGCCTTGTATGGGTTGTAATTATTGTCAACTAGATTTAAGTGTGCAAGAAAGTAAAGTCACATAAAACGGTAAGAAGGTAAAAGTCACATAAATGGGTAAGAACGTAAAAGTCATATGGAAGGGACAGTAAATTCGCCCTATTAGGGTTTTATGGAGGAATATATAAAGGCCAACATAAGATAGCACGGTGAAGCCATGACGGGAATGAAAGAAAACAAAAATTGAGCAAATCTGAGCAGACCAGCAAAAGGAGAGAGAAACCTAACAACCAAAAATAGACGATCAACAAAAATAGAGAAACGACTGAAAGGGGTTGGACGACTGGACGATAGATCAGAAGAGTGAAACGGAAAAATCCTATTCGGCCAACCAAGACCACCAAGAGAGAAAATATGAGATAGCTAAAGGGGGCTAGGTGGAAGACCAAAAGAGCAAAACGACAAAGCCGTTGGAAGAGAGAGAAAAAACATATACAGCAAAATCAAAGTGAATGGCGAAGGAGAGGAAAAACCCGATGGCCAAACAGGGAAAGGAGATACTCCCAACAGGGATACCACCGACAGAATCAAGAGAGAGAAAGACAAACGAAGAGAGAGACACCACCAGAAGAGCAGACAACAGATTTGCGACGGCATGAGACAAACGGACGACACGACAAAGGAGAGAAAATTGGTTAAAAGAGAGAAAACTAGAGATGGAAAAAGAAAAAGTCGACGACAAAACAAGGGTGGACGATGAAATAGACCATCGGCTAGAGGAAAACCAAAAATTGATGGGTGAGGGCAGACCATGAAATAGTAAAGCCATGAGACAAAGAGAAACAAGGAGATGGGTGAGACCGTAAGACAATGAAAGTAAGAATTGTGTGTGATAACGTAGAGAAGAAATTCGGCGAAGCATCGAAAAGAGCTTAAAGTATTTCTAAATTTCTTTAAGAGAAGTTTGAAAGCATCGCAGTGAACTTCTAAGTGACAGTGGGGCAACCTTTCAATTCAATAGAGACAAGACAAGATAGAATAAGGGTAGATACAGTGAGTGACACTCTTTGTATTGTACTTTCTTAGTAATTGCAATATTTAAGGAGCAGATGATTAAGACATCCATTGTAACCAGAATTCTTAAATATAGTGGATAGTCTCGGTAAGAAAGAGTCCCTAGCACTATAAATGTACATCACGTTGACGGAACCACATAAATCTCGTGTGTCCTTAATTTGTTTTACGTTCAATGTTTGGAATTAAGTTGTGAACGTAGCTAAAGTGTCAGCCAACACATAACTTAACAAAGACCTAAATAAGAATATCTGAATTGTCTATTAGGCAAGGTGTTTGAAAGGTGACTTTGGGGACTATTATGATTAGTAGGTAGCAATAGATCTACTTTAGTCAAGTTTAAGAAAGAGTTCACTTTTAAGAAGAGGTTGAAGTTGTTCACTTACTTGTGAATTGTGAATTGTGGTGATACTGATTCACCCCCTCCCATTCAATATCATAAATAGTAGATTTTAGGAAGAAGTCGAAAACTTTTATTGGTATCAGAGCCAGGTTCACCAATTTGAAGCTTAATAGCTTGGTGTACTAGTTTGAAGGGATCTAGAAGTTTGACTTATTTAACATTCTAAAAAATGGAAGTCAGTACCAACACCAGCACCACTTACAGCAAGAAGGTTCCAATCTTCAACAAAACCAACTACCATATATGGAGAGCCAGAATGCAAGTGGTATTTGCAACCATGGGCATAAACATGGTGAAATGTGTACATGAGGGTTTTGCGGCTCCAAAAGAAGGTAAAGATCTAACCCTAGAGGAGTTAAGGTAATTTGAGATAAATGGGAAGGCCTCAAATGTCATTATTTCAGTATTGACAGATGCTCAGTATGCTAAAGTTATGGACTACAAATCTTCCAAGGAGATATGGGACAAATTGCATAAAATCTATGAAGGTGATGGTAGAATAAAGGAGGCTAAGCTTCAAGTGTTCAAGGAGAGATATGAATCTCTCATAATACAGAAGAATGAGATAGTTCAAAAGTTTTTCACTAGGGTTATCGACGCTGTAAACGACCTGAGAAGTCATGAAAAGAACAAGAAGGACTCATCGATTATGAAGAAAATTCTGATTTAGAGGTTTGCCACAAAGGTAGTAGCCATAGAGGAGAGTAGAGATCTCAATTCTATGTCTCTCCATGATCTCAAGTGCCATCTTATTGCATAGGAGATGGGGATGAAGTCAGCTAAAAGCTCTATAAGAATGAAGGTATCAAAGGAGGCAGCTTTCAAAGCTATAAAGCACTTGGAGATAAAAGAAGAGGAAAAATCATCCAATGAGGATGATGATGATGAGGAGGAGGAAGAAAGTGAAGGTGAAGTATTAGCTTACTTCACAAGGAAATTCAAGAAGGGGTCTAAAAAGGGAAAAGGACAGTTGTCCTTGAGATGTTATTGTTGTGGGTAGACTAGACATTTTGCTTCTCAGTGCAAAGTAAAACTTGATGATGAAGATGAGGATGGTAATGATGAGCTGAATTCAAAATGGAGAAAACTATCATTCAAATCAAAAAAGTCGAGTAAGAAGACTGCCAACCCATAAAAGAAGAAAAAAGACTCATTCAAGAGTTATGTGAGTCAGATGAAAAAAGTTGATGAGGAGGAAGATGAAGATTCATCAGATGAGCATGCCTTTATGTCATCAATTCAATATGGTAGTTCAATCTCTAAAAAGGAGGAGGAGGTTGATGAAGAAGAACCAGATCTTGAAGTTGAGTTAAAAGCAGCTTTAAAGGAGACAATTAGAAGGGGCAGAACCATAAAAAGGTAGGAGGCTCACATAAAACAAGTTGAAGTAAAGTCTAAGGAAGCTGAAAGTTAAAAGGATGAAATAAGGCTGAACATATTAACTTAAAGAGAAGATTTAAAGAACAAATAAAAATATGTGAAGACCTTACAATAGAGCTTGGCTCAAGGACTTTAACAATTGATGAAATTGAGATAGAGTTGCTGAGACTTCAGCAACAACTCAAAAAGAGTGAGAAGAACTTGGAAAAGTTTGAAATGATAGGAGAAACAAGTTCTACAAAAGGAGAGAAGAATGTAAAGAAAGTGCAATAATCTGAGACTACATTGGCTAAAGAAAATAAGAATGTGCCACAAAAGTTGAAAGAGAAGGTTGTGACTCAAAAGAGGATAGGTGAGAATAAAGAAGATCTGAAGAAGCAACCTAGGGTGGCAAACAAGAAGGAAGAAAAAAAAGTTAGCCAACAAAGGGCTATGGCTGAATAGAAGAAGGAGAAGAAGGTGGCTAAAATGAAAATCACACAAGCAAAGAAGCCAGCTACATTGCCTACATAGCAAGTGATGAACAAAAGAAAACAAGTGTGATCAGACCCAAAAAGAGGTAGTTTCAAGGTCATTGCCTTTATTGTGGAGTTTGGGGTCATAAGTCTAGTAATTGCTAGTGGAGAAACCCAGTATATGTCTCCAACTTGAGAAGATATGATGCTGCATATAGGGGGAGACAATACAAAATTTAAAAGAGAACACCTATCAAGTTCTTACACATACTATGAAAGGCAAGGACACATTGACAAGGAGTGTTGGTGGAAGCCCAAACTAATGGTTTCAAAGAACAAGTTTGCTATATTGGCAGATTTGGAACAGTGTGAAAGGTACAAGCAGGATGGTTATAATGCCAAGAGATGCATGACGCTTCTCCTTAAGCAAGAGAAGACACTTAATAGCATAGTGAAAACAAGCAGTGCAGTCAAAATTGAGAAAAAAGAGAAAGCTATCTTCCAGCCAATTCAAAAGAAGAAATATAGAGCAACAAGAGAGGTAGCTAATATAGCTAAAATTGCACTAAGTGTTGATTGCAAGGATAAGCAATGGATCCTTAATAATAGATGCACTTCATACATGACAAGAGACAAAAGTAAATTATCAAAGCTAAATAAATCAAGAGAAGGCATATTCAAGTTTGACAATGATGATTCACTCAACATCAGTGGTCAGGAGTCAGTAAATATTGGAAAAGGAAAGCTGAAAGATGTTCTATACATTGAAGGACTCAGATATAATCTAACATTTATCAGCCAATTATGTAACGACGACCACAAAGTGATATTCACAAAAATAGGTTGCCAAGTAAAGAGTGAAGAAGGCAATACTGTTGCAACTGGTAAAAGAACAGCTGAAAATTTGTACGTGATTAATGAGGACAAGACAAACAGCTGTCTACTTACCAAGGAAAAAGAAAATTAGCTTTGGCATATGAGGCTGGGACACTTATCACAAAAGAATATAAGAAAGCTAACCACTACTCATGCAATCAGAAACATTTCAAACCTCATGAGAGAGAGAGAGAGAGAGAGAGAGAGAGAAAGTATGTTTGCTCAACATACTTTAAAGGAAAACATGCCAAAAAGCAGTATAAGACCAAAGAGTTCAGTTCTGAAGTAGTGCTTGACATTATGCATACTAATTTGTGTAGACAGATGAGAACAAAAGGGTTGAATGGTGAGAGGTACTTCATCTTATTTGTTGATGATTATTTGAGAAGGACCTACATTATACACCTTAAACACAAGTTAGAAGTTTTGAATTGCTTCAAGAGATACAGAAGATTGGTTGAAAATGAGAGTGGAAGGAAGATCAAAGTATTAAGGTCAGATCAAGGCACTGAATTTACAAATGAAGCTTTTGAAGATTACCTTGAGAAGGATGGTATTCACCATCAGATGGTAGCAGCAAAAACACCTTAATAGAATGGGGTAGTAGAGAGGAAAAATAGAGATATGGTTGAAATATTAAGAACTCTACTACTGGAATCCAAGTTTCATACAAAATTTTGGATAGAAGCAACATTTATAGTTGTACATCTACTAAATAGAGTCTTACTAAGGCCCAATACTGATAAGACTCTATATGAGCAATGGAGTGAGAAGAACAATAGCCAAGTATCTCAGAATCTTTGGCAGCCATGTTTTGTGAAGAACAAGGAGCAAAACTTGGGAAAGTTTGATGCTAGGTCTAATGAAGGCATCTTTGTAGGATACTTAACAAAGATAAAAGGTTACAGAGTTTTCCTGCACAAGCTAGGAAAAGTGATCATGTCCAGTGATGTAAGAATAGATGAGAACTAGAACACAATGCAAAATGGAGAAGCTGAGGACAATGAAGAAGATAACTTCAAGATAAATGAAGAATCAAACTAACCTGAAGAAAAGGAACAAGAAGTAGGTTCCGACTCAGAGAAGAGTAAGTCTGAAGATGAAGAAAGAGATTCTCTTGCAACTAAAATTGTGCAAGAGAGAAAGACAAAGAAGACATGGACCAGTGCTTATCAAGGAGATCAGATCATAGGTGACCCATCAACAGGAATTACAACAAGAAGAAGAATTGTGGGAGTTATTGCTTTACTCTCACAAGTTAAACCTAAATTTGTTGAAGAGGCTATTCAAGACAAAGTCTGGGTCAAAGCTATTAATAAGGAGTTGGACTAAATTGAGAAGAATGATACATAGTAGCTGGTTCCAAGACCCACTAATAAGAATGTCATAGGAGCAAAATGGGTATTTAGGAATAAACACAATGAAAATGGCAAGGTGGTGAGGAACAAGGCTAGGCTGGTGTGCAAAGGCTACACTCAGATATAAGGGATAGATGTTGATGAAACTTTTGCACCAGTAGTAAGGTTAAAAACTATCAGAATGTTCTTAACTTTGGCAGCACACAAGAGGTATAATGTCTATCAGATAGATGTGAAATCCACCTTTCTGAATGGGCTCCTAAAAGAAGAAGTGTATATTGAACAACCCAATGGGGTACAAGTCAATGAGAATGAGACACGTATGCAAGTTGAAGAAAGCCTTGTATGGTCTTAAGCAAACTCCAAGAGTATGGTACAGTGGGCTAGATGCGTACTTGAGAAGGTTGAACTTCAGAAGAGGAATGGTTGATAATAACCTGTATGTATTCAACTTAGAGAAAGGCTAGCTTATAACCATAGCATATGTAGATGACATCATCTTTGGAGGAATTTCAGCTATGCCAAGATTTTGCACAGAAAATGAGTGAGGAATTTGAGATATCATTGATTGGAGAAAGGACATACTTTCTTATATTACAGATAAAGCAGTGTGAAAAAGGTATCTTTATTTCTCAAACGAAATATGCCAAAGAGATGCTGACATGAAGGATAGCAGACTTATCAGTACCCCTGTGACAATGAGCTGCAAGTTAACAAAAGATTAGGAAGGAAGGAGTACAAGCCCTACATAGTACAAGAAGATGATAGGGAGCTTTTTGTTCCTTACAGCATCAAGGCCTAATCTTATGTATGTTGTGTGCACTGCTAACAGATTCCAAGATAATCCTAAGGAGTCTCATGTGTTGGTAGTGAAAAGAATCCTAAGGTACCTTAAAGGAACACTGGAAATGGATTTGTGGTATCCAACCATGGATTCTGTTAAACTACAAGCATACACTAATGCAAACTGGGCAGGAAGTATAAATGATAGAAAATCAACCAATGGCTACAACTTCTACTTGGGTTCAAAGTGTGTTGCATGGTTAAGTAGAAAGCAAAACAATGTTGCTTTAAGCATAGCTGAGATGAGTATATGGCTACTTATGCAGCATGTACACAAGTGATATGGATGCTAAGATAATTGGCAAATTTGGGTGTTGAAGTGAAGTTGCCAGTGAGTGTACTTTGTGATAATCAAAGCACTATTGATCTTAGTAAGAATTCGGTTCAACATTCTAGAAGCAAGCATATTGACATCCGGTATCACTTCATTAAAGATCAAGTGGAACAAGGTACAATTCAATTGGAGTATGTTGGCACTAAAGATCAAATTTCAGATATTCTAACTAAATTTCTGTCCACAGAGCTGTTTGAAAAGCACAGATTGAGTCTATCTGTGCAAATGCCTCCTCAAGCCTAAAGTTCAGGTAAATCCTCCATCTCTACTTTGTGAGTTTTTAGATTTGTAATTGATTGGCAAAGAGGGAGAGAAGCAATAGTGTAACGGGAGCTATTAAGAAAGGGGGAGTACATATTTAAGGGGAGTTGAAACTGCTGCATAGTGGCTTTTGTTATGAGTGTTGCCAACAATTACAAAGGGGGAGATCCATAACCTTATATGGGTTGTAATTGTTGTCAACTAGGTTTAAGTGTATAAAAAAGTAAAGCCACATATAAGGGTAAGAAGGTAAAATTCAAATGGAAGGGCAAAAATGTAAAAGCCATATAGAAGGACAAGACAGTAAATTCACCATATTAGGGTTTTATGGAGAAGTATATAAAGGCCAACATAAGAGAGCACAGTGAAGCCATCGATGGAAAGGAGAG
Organism: Ceriops zippeliana; assembly: GCA_037897445.1. NCBI lineage: Eukaryota > Viridiplantae > Streptophyta > Magnoliopsida > Malpighiales > Rhizophoraceae > Ceriops > Ceriops zippeliana. The sequence continues at coordinate 1,310,365 of JBAPLH010000056.1, read as the reverse complement.
AAAATGAAAATTGAGCAAAGCGGAGTCGACCAACGGAAGGAGAGAGAAACCTGACGGTAAAAAATAGACGATCGGCAAAAATAGAGAAATGGCTAAAAGCGGTTGGATGACTGGATGACAAATCGAAAGAGTGAAATGGAAAAATCCTATTCAGCCAACCAAAACCACGGTTGACAGAATAGGGGAAAAAGAGAGAAAATACGAGACAATTGAAAGGGGTTGGATGGAAGACTATAAGAGCAAAATGGCAAAGCCGTTGGAAGAGAGAGAAAAATCATATATGACAAAATCAGAGTGGACGGTGAAAGAGAGGAAAAACACGACAGCCAAACAAGGAAAGGAGATACAGCCAATAGGGCGAGAGAGAGAGAGAGAGAGAGAGATAGATAGAGAGAGAGAGAGAGAGATGGATGAGGAGAGAGACACCACCGAAAGAGCAGATAGTAGATCTACAACAGTGTGAGACAAACAGATAACATGGAAAAAGAGAGAAAACCGGTTGAAAGAGAGAAAACTAAATACAGAAAAGAAAGAGCCGACGGCAAAATAGGGGTGGACGAAGAAAAACAGACCACCGGCCAGAGGAAAACCAAAAATGGACAAGTGAGGGCAGGCCATGAAACAGTAAAGCCATGAGACAAGGAGAAACAAGAAGACAGGTAAGACCATTAGACGGTGAAAGTAAGAGTTGTGTGAGACAATGTAGAGAAGAAATTTAGTAAAGCATCAGAAAGAATTCAACGTATTTCCAGATTTCTTCAAGAGAGGTTAGAGAGCGTTGCGGTGAACTTCTAAGCGGCAGTAAAGTAGCCTTTCGATTCAACAGAGGCAAAACAAGTTAGAAGAAGGGTAGACACAATAAGTAACACTCTTTGTATTATACTTGCTTAGTAATAGCAATATTGAAAGGAGTAGTGGATTAAGATATCTATTGTAACTAGAATTCTCAAGTATAATGGATATTCTCGATAAGGGAGAGTCCCTACCACCATGAATGTACGTCACATTAACAGAATCATGTAAATCTCGTGTGTCCTTAATTTGCTTTATGTTCTATGTTTTGAATTGAGCTGTGAATGCAGCTAAAGTATCAACCAACCCATAACGTAACAAAGACCTAAATAAGAACATTTGAATTGTCTATTAGGCAAGGTGTCTAAAAGGTAACTTTGGGGATTATTGTAATTAGTAGGTAGCAATATATCTACCTTAGCTGAGTCTGAGAAAGAGTTTACTTTTAAGAAGAGGTTAAAGTTGTTCACTTACCTGTGAATAGGGAATTGTGGTGATACTGATTAACCCCCTCTTAGTATCACAAACAAGTAGATCCTAGAAAGAAGTTAGGAACTTCATAAATATTACAATCTTATAAGGAAAAGGTGTTTCTTAACATATCTATATATGAAAAATCTTAATTATAAGAGATTTTTCTAATTAAGGAAAATAAATCTACCTTGATTAGGAATCCTAAGAAATACAAATTTGCCTTGATTAGAAATTCTTAAAATAAATTACAACTAATGATAACTAGGCATAAATGTCAAAGTAAAAACCCTAATTAATGTATCAAAACTCAACTGAATCAACAAGCTCAAATAAACCTAAAAAATTAAGCCTTTTCTACTTATAATTTGACCTTAACTTAAAATTTAGTAACATAAAACAAAATTAGGCCCTTTAATACAACTTAACGCGCAAATTGAGCTTTTCTTTAGGTTGGTCATGTAGCTTAGACTTATATCATGGAGTCCAAGTTTTGTTCTTCAAGTTCCAAGTCTTGTCCATCATCTTGCATATAAAATAAGTGATTATTCTTAATGTAATATTGAAAACTTTTAGAACAACCTTGGAATCTTCTAGAGTACCCTTTTTATCATGTAATTTTATGATTAGGTCTTGTAAAGCCTATTTATCCTCTTTATCCTTGCCCTAATCATTAAACCACCAATTTCATGCAAAGGATCTAGAGAATACTTAATTTGTTGTACTTAAATAGTACCTTATTCTTCATCATTCCTCCTCTACTCGAAAGAATTCATCCTTAAATCACTTACATCAAATAAAGATAAGTCAGCAACATTAAAAGTAGCACTAACATTACCATAGTTGCTTAGTAAATCTAACTTGTAAGCATTATTATTAATCCTCTCCAAGACTTAAAAGGGTTCATTATTCTTTAAGACTAAGATGATAGGAACCAAACATGAGTTATGACTCTCCCTTATAAATCCCTTTTACATTAATTCATCCACTTGTCTTTGTATCTCCTTCATTTCATTTAGATTAGCTCTATAAGTAGTCAGTTTAGTATGCCAGCACTAGGTATAAAGTCTATTTGGTGCTCAATTCCTTTTAAAGAAGGTAATTCCTAAGGAATCTCTTCAAGAAATAAATCTTCAAACTGCTGCAATAATAGAAAAACCACACTAGATAAAGAAAAGTTAAAGTCATTAGAAAAAAATAAACATCTTGTACATAAGTACAAGTAGTTGTTGCTTTGTGATCATAATGCTCTTAACCTCACTTTTCCTACTAAACACACTCACTTCCTTGCTTTTCTCTCTCGTTTGCACACTTTTCTTTCTAGTTTTTCTCTCTACCTCACCCTCTTCACTTGAACTTTTCCCCTCAACCTTACTTTCTTTCCTTTCCTTTGACCTCTCACTCTCTTTCTTTTTCTTTTCCCCTTGTTCTCTCATTTTGCACTCTCTAATTATCTTAATTTGATCTTCATATGCTTAAATAGGTTTTAGAGAAGTTAATACAATAGTTTGATTATTAATTACAAGGGAGTATTTATTCTTGTGGCCATCGTAAGTAACCTTTCTATCAAATTGCCATAGTCACCCAAGAAGTATATGACCAACATACATTAGTGTCATATCATAGAAAACCTCATCCTTGTAATTATTAATAGAAAAGGCAACTAAAACTTGCTTGGTTACTTTAATTTCTCTATAATCATTCAACCATTGTAGCTTATAAGGTATAAGATACTAAAAGGTATCCATATTAAACTTCTCTGCCAATAAAGTATTAGTAACATTAGTACAACTTCTACTATTGATAATCATGCTACATACCTTGTCTTTAACATGACATCTTGTATAGAAAATGTGCTCACATTAATTTTCATCATTATCATCTTTAGGCTAAATACTTAGTGTATGCCTTGCAACAAGCATATCTCCATAAACATGTTCTTTAACATCAACATCAAAATGATCTTCTAATAGTGGCATGTCATTATCATTTGAACTAATACTTTCTATGTCACCATTCTCCAAAATGATCATAACTCTTTTATTTGGACATTGAGAAACAATATGTCCATGTCCTTGACACTTGAAACACTTAACATCATAAGATTTAGAAGATTTTGTTTCGATTTTACCTTTAAAAACAACAATTGATACCTTTAGCCTCACATCTTCTTTTGACTTTAAAGCTTTTTTGGCATCTTTCCAAGTTGCCTTCTATATAGAACTAGAAGCTAATCCAAATTTTAATCCTTTGGACTTGATTTGTATCTTCACTTTGATAGGCTTATGCAATAGTTCCTCTATTGTTGTAAATCCATTACATTTACAATTTCCTTATTCAACCCTCCAATAGACCTTACCATGGTAGCCTCTTGATCTTCTTTTATATTAGCTATAATCATTACAATCTCCATTTCCTTGTAATAGTCTTCCATACTCATAAATCCTTACACCCTTGCAACTTTTTATGTAAGTCTCTATGATAATGGCTAAGTGTAAATTTCTTACATATTACTAATTTCATCACTTTCTATGACTAAAATGGTCTCTCACCATTCCTCCTTCTACTTATCATCAATTGGTTTTACCAAATACTTTCATAATCAATGAATTCGACAGTTACCAATTTTACTTTCTTCTCTCCAGAATAATTATGGTAATTAATTACATGTTCAACCTTTCTCTCTCACTCTAAATAATGTTCAAGATCATTCTTTTTTGAAGTGCTGAAATCTTCATCTTTATGCTACCTAAATTGCATCTTTTTTGGAAATAGCCTTTTTGCCTTTTTTTCAAGCTTGATTCTTCATAATCTAACTTTTCCTCGTCTTCTTCTCTATCACATGCTTTTTAGAAGATTTGAATTTGCTAGGTGACATTGGAGTTTTTCTAAGATTATTACTTTGTGGATGTTATATTTATTATATTCCACCAATGGTGTTGGAATCCCAGGATTTAATTGGGGTGAAGTAGCTAACATTGCAAAACCATAATGGTTGGTGGAGGGGTAACCCAAGATGCTACTATTCGAATAGCTTTAATTGACGGGTCCTCCCGTGGGATATCATTTCCAATTACTTTAGGATCTTGCGCCATAATTTTGGTACAGACTACATTGCCTTTTTCTTTGGAAGGAATTTGAATAAAAAAAATGAAAACTGTAATTACCAAAAAAGAAAAGAAAATCATCAAATCGACCAAAAGAGCTTAAGAGAAAACAACTCTGCAAGTACATAGAGAGGAGTCTGTGTATGATGTTTGTACACAGAGAGGACATTTTGGTTACTCTCAAACTATTATAATGATGTATTTGTTATTAAATCAAACCTTCCTAAACGGTGACTTAAATAAAGAAGTATAGTTTTGAACACCTCACCCACAATTTGGGATAAATTTTAATAACTTTCAAAATAATGATATATATTCCTTTTCTTTTTTTCTTTTTAAGAAAACCAAATTTTTAGGGTAACTACACCAAGTCTATTATTTCCTTCCCCTGTATTTGAGTAGAGCTGTGCGCATCGGCTTCTTAGTAGACAAGAGGAGAGAAAAATCTCTGCGTGTCTGCGGGGAGGGCCGAGCCATCATCATCTTCGCCCCCTTCGCTCGGTTTCATTTCCGTCTTCTTCTCTTATTTAATCTCCAATTTTAATTGCTTTTTCCTCCTTTTAAACATACATTTCTTTTCTCTCATCTATCTGTCTCTCTGTCTACGTATCCTCCTCCACCACCACCAAAGGTATGCATTCGACGACTGCCGCTGTATCTCTTTGATTCGATGGGTTTTCGTTGATAATTCTCTGGGCAGATTCGATCTGATGTTTTATTAGTCAATAGTTAGATTGGACTGCTATCTGACTGAATTTATCCTGAAGACAGCCTCCTTCCTGATCTAGTCTTTTTTCCTTTTTTTTTTTTTTTTTTTTTTTTTTTTGGTGGTACGTTGATGGATCTCAGGATCTGTCTTTCCTCCTCTGCTTGGATTTGATTTCTTGATTTCTTTTAATAATAATAATAATAATTATTATTATTATTATTATCATTGAATTCGTTCCCCCGACCTATGTTTCGTTTAGAGGTAAATGTACGAGCTAAATTATTTTGTGAAGACTCGCCTCAGCTGCGGCTCTCTGATAGATCCCCAAAGATTATCAAAGTTAGGCAAAATATGGGGAGAATCGTTTTCGACTTGTTCCCACCTTTTGCGTGTCGGTCAATCATCGTATCTTGGGAGAGAAGCTCTCTCTTCATGCTCACTTTCTTCTTTTGCGTGTAGGTTTGCAGAAAATGGCTGACGCTGAGGATATTCAACCACTTGTTTGTGACAATGGAACTGGAATGGTAAAGGTGGGTCATTTCCTACGTTGTTGAAATTCTCGGTGGGTTTGCTTTTTCTATGCCAACTGATATTTATGCACTTCCATATTTTGACTGCTCAGGCTGGATTTGCTGGTGATGATGCTCCTCGGGCAGTGTTCCCCAGCATTGTGGGCAGGCCACGACACACTGGGGTCATGGTTGGAATGGGTCAAAAGGATGCCTACGTGGGTGACGAAGCACAATCTAAAAGAGGTATTTTGACCTTGAAATACCCAATCGAACATGGTATAGTTAGCAATTGGGACGACATGGAAAAGATCTGGCATCACACGTTCTATAATGAGCTTCGTGTTGCTCCTGAGGAACATCCAGTGCTTCTGACCGAGGCTCCCCTTAACCCTAAGGCAAACAGGGAGAAGATGACTCAGATCATGTTTGAGACCTTCAATGTGCCAGCAATGTATGTTGCCATTCAAGCTGTTCTCTCCCTTTATGCTAGTGGTCGTACAACAGGTGTGTTCAATTAATCTCCACTAATTTTTATGTTGATTACATTGATTTTGTCATGTTGGGTTGGGTGCTAAATGGTTCTCATGAGCCAGGCATTGTGCTGGATTCGGGTGATGGTGTGAGTCACACGGTGCCAATCTATGAAGGCTATGCACTCCCCCACGCTATTCTCCGTCTGGATCTTGCTGGCCGTGATCTCACCGATGCTTTGATGAAGATTCTCACTGAAAGAGGATACACATTCACCACCACTGCCGAACGGGAAATTGTCCGTGATATGAAGGAGAAACTTGCATATATTGCTCTGGATTACGAGCAGGAACTTGAGACAGCGAAGAGCAGTTCCTCCGTTGAGAAGAACTACGAGCTTCCCGATGGCCAGGTCATCACCATTGGAGCTGAGAGATTCCGTTGCCCGGAAGTCCTCTTTCAGCCTTCTCTCATAGGAATGGAAGCTGCTGGCATCCATGAGACCACTTATAACTCTATCATGAAGTGTGATGTGGATATCAGAAAGGATCTGTACGGTAACATTGTCCTTAGTGGTGGTTCCACCATGTTCCCTGGCATTGCAGACCGAATGAGCAAGGAGATCACCGCCCTTGCTCCTAGCAGCATGAAGATTAAGGTGGTAGCACCACCAGAAAGAAAGTATAGTGTCTGGATTGGAGGGTCTATCCTTGCCTCCCTCAGCACTTTCCAGCAGGTACAATTAATCCTCTACATAATTGGTTTCACTTATGTTGCCGAATAATAACATGTGACATGTTTCGCTTTGTTGTATCAGATGTGGATTTCCAAGGGTGAGTATGATGAGTCTGGTCCCTCGATCGTCCACAGGAAGTGCTTCTAAGTTCTGCAAGTGCTTTGATTGTGAGTGCTTTTTGGGTGTCATTGGCTTTTTCGTGTAAAGGTATCCTGTGCGTGCAAGGCTGGATGATGTGGAGAAAGTGTAGAAGTGGGGTCACACTGTTGGGGAGCCTATTGGAATCTTTTGTATTAAGTATATGCCCAACCATTACGATTTATGTTGGTATTGCTGCATTTGAGAGCCCAACTCTGATCACTCGATGGTGTGGACAGAGTCTGGTATCGCTGGCTCAATCATGTCTTTTCAGTAGTAACTTTGTAGCTGGAGAGTGCCTGTGATGCATTTTCCTGTTTGCTCTTTTCATTGATGGATTTTGTTCCTCCTGAGAAAATTGATGTTAATAGGTTGTGGACATTTTATGTTAGCGTCAGTTTGCGGTCGCAAACCCATGTAAAACAACTCTTAGTGCTTTGCTTTGAAGTATGTCTGTTATGGGCTTGCAAGATGCCATATTAAAAATGCCCCTCAGTTTAACAAGGTATGGACGCGCGTACACAATTAACTCAAATCAACTCGCATCCGGAGAACGGTCATTGGCAAAAGCCCTGGTTTCCATTAAAATCGTCAGTGAATAGGGATACTGGAAATATAATTAGAAAAAGCACAAATTGAACTAGTGAACAAAAATTAGTGTCATAACGCCTAGCAGTACCATTCCATTTTTCTGTAAGAGAATAATTAAGTTCGTAAACCTGTCAAAAAAAATCTTCATTTGGGCCCCAAAACTTGTATTATGTTTCATTTGCTTGTCGTTTCTTATTTTTATAAGCATGAAGTTTCAGTTTACGTAATTTAATTGTTACGTATTAGGGGAAACTAACGTCGTTGATTCGGTTTGTCAACTGAAGACGACAATGACAAGGCTAATAACAACGAAACTTTAATTTCGAATTTAGATAGATCAACTTTATGAATTTTTTTTTATCACTTTGTTTTATTATATACTAAATTAAGAGTATAAGTTAATTATTCTAAATCTTTTCTACTTAAAAATTTTCAAGTTAACTTTAAGTGTTTCTCTCTCTCTCTCTCTCTCTCTCTCCTCACCAATTACCTGAATTTGTTTACTTCTCTTAATTAGACTATTTGTTATTCTACATTGAATATTTCTAAATCAATAAAAATATCAAATTCTAATTTTATCTTAAATAGATGTTATGCTTAATTTGATACATACATCATCATTTCTTATTTGGTCCTTACTAGAGTGACCACACATTTATCTAAATATTTTTATTTCTGTCACTTTTTTTTTGATATATTACTAATTTAATCGTCATCCGGTAGAATTTTTCCTTCAATCGGTAAACTTGGGAGCAAAGCCTATCCAAGGCATGGCACATGGAGTTGCTGTCCAAATCGACGAATGGACGGGTAAGTTAGGTTTTACCGTTGTTCCTATGGATCATACAGAACTCTGGTGTTACATCTTTATTTTACTTGTCTAGTCATATCTTATATAGTACATCCTCCTTTATATTACCATCTTTCTATATAATAAAGCCAAAATAACAAAATTGGTTGCACTGAAGGACAAATGCACCATCTAATGTAATAGTTACTTTACCATACTCTTAACATTGCTTAAGTTATATAATGCATATATTATGTTTTTGTATGATTTAATGTAAAACCTGTAGATTCTAGTGTATCTCTTCATGTTATTAATTTGTCGTCTAATCCCTCTTTAATCTCTTCTATCAAGACCATACAATTACTAAATAAAATTTAGCTTGACACATTGCCTTAAATGTGATATGTCAAAACATCTTGACTAATATAAATAAAAAATAACTTAGAGTTGACCCTAGTGTAAACTAATTATGATTGAAAATTTTGATGAATCATTTCCCACTATCAACACTTGAGTCATTTCTCATTCATACATGTCCTTTACTAAATTAATGAATAATGAGAAGATATTCTTCTTACTCATTATCTACCATATCAAATGCTTAAGAATTCGGTTATATGCTTTTTTTATGTCCTTAAAAATCATGCATAGATCTTATTTCTTGATAATTTTCTATCAATCTTCTAAGGAGGAAGATAACTTATGTAGTTGGTTTGTCTTACATTAAACTAAATTGATTGTTTGAGATAAAAACAATTTTTTGTAGGCATTATATTACCATTTCTAATAGCTTTGACAAAATGTAACTACAAAAACATGGTAAGATCTCATAAATTTACTCAAATTCAATAATATGATGAATTAATCTTAATATTTAAGGTTAATATACTAATAAATTTGCAACTTTATATGTTTTAACAAATTTAACCCAATTAAAAAATAATAATAACTATATAATTTTAGAATTTTTTTTACAACAAAATTTAGTCCGCTATTAACTCTCACTAATGGATTTCATTAAACTATATAATGTGGCATATCAACATGTATTAAAGTAGCATATTAAGATTGGTGAAGTGGTATGTCATTAAGAAATTAAATTAAAATTTAAAAATAAAAAATAAAAGAAATGATCTTTTTTTTTTCTCTCTTCTGCCCTTTCTTTTAAAATCCATAGAGCATTAGATACATACAAATTCAGAGTCAACTCCATACTTTTTAGCATATGTTCAAACATATTCGTATTAAGAAATTGAGCTCTTTGGAATCTCTCTAAGTTAGGCTTTCAATTTATCTAGTTAAGATAATGGTAGCTATCATCAATACTACAAAGAATAATTTAAATACTTAATGCTCAATCATATAACGATAAACAATATGAATAAATGTTGTTCCCATAGGGAGTACATTGAATCCAATGTTAGATAATTAAAATATAAGAATACTAATATGAATGAGGGGTAACATTTAATTTTTACTTTATAACAATTATAGTAAATAAGTTAATTAAATAAAATAATTTATAAAAATATCAATTAACAAAATTTTAATTTCAATTTCATTTGTATCAAAGATATTTGAGTTATCTCAATTTTGTTGAAACTATTAGTCATAGATAATAATAAGTTCTATTATTTGAATTCTCCCTTAAATATTCATTAAGTAAAACAAACTCTTTACTTAAACTTTAACAATTATATTCTTAGAACAAACTTTTTAAAGTTATATATTAGGAACCTTAAGAATTAAGAAAATAGGTTAACTTAAACAATAATCACACAAGTTTATATTATTTAACTAATATTGAATTATTCATAACAATAAAATAAAAATTTGTCTAGAATCATTTACTATTAATTGCTACTCAATACTTAGAAATAGGACAAATATAAGTCACAATCTCTAACTCTAACAATCTAACATTGTTTAATCAATTAATTAGGCCTAAATGAATAAATTAAATAAACAATCATTTAATGATCTAATTAAAATAACTTAAACAATTTTAATAAAAAAAGAAAACAACATAACAAAATAATTTATTCAATTAAAATGCCAATTTTTTTGAAATTCTCTAAAATTTTTTAAAAACCCTAGCTATACATACTTTTCAAAAAAAAAAAAAAGAAGAGAATTCATACTAAAGATATACCTATTGCCTTTCATGTATGTTGGTCTCCTACCTTTTCCTTTTTTTTTTCTTTAACAACAACTAAAAGGTTCCTTATTTATACCCTAAAGAATGTACATAGCATACACATGAAAATCCTAGGATATTCCAAAAAAAAAAAAAAATCTACTAAAGTCTCGATGTTATAATAAATTCATTTTTTTAATTATGATAGAATCCACATAATTAATTCCAAGTTGATTTTTGAATAGATGTAATGTCAAGTAGGGTTTGTCTTCCTTATTAAAGTTATAGTCCTTTTCTTTAACTTTCTAATACATCCATTTTTGCTCCAAACAAAGGTCCAAAATGAAGTTAAAAATTGAGATTGTCTCAATCTAACCCATGACAAATTTTATAACAACTTCTTAGTTATTGTTGGACCATTAAATAATTGATTTGGGCTTGAGAGTCTTGATAATTCAATTTATACTTTCGAATTACCCAATTTTATATGTATTAAGCTCAATTTAGGCTTATTTAAGTACTTAGTACTTGGATAGAAATCCTACTTCAATTATGATTTATACTTTAATTTTTTATCCTATATTTGAAGTAAAGTCTTAAGGTCCAAATAAACTTAGATTTAGACTCACAATTGCAATATGGATTATTTGAGATGAATATTACAATTTTACTAAAGACTACTTTTTTAATTTGAACCTTTAAATTAGTGAAAAAGTTAAAATGTGTAATGAAAGTCAAAATGATGAAATGTTGCAATTTTGCTTAGTAAAGGTACAAATTCTCAAAACTCCTCTAAAATATACCTAATTCATAAAACATATCAATAATGTTAAATAGATGTAAAATTTATTAAAAACAACTAAATGTAAAAAGCAATAAATAAATAAATCAATTCTCACTCATTAAATTCCTATACATTGAGCTTTTATGCATTCTTGAATAAAACAAAATCAAACTAAAAAGAATAGTAAATCACACATTAGCTATGCCCTAAAGGACCATTTTAATGCATAAGTTAATTTACATTTAATTCTTAATCAACCTATACACCTAACTTGAAAATGTCAAATAAAATAATAGTAGTATACCTATCTCTTTTCCTCTTTATCCATAATTGCTTTTAATTAATTAATGCAAGTCTTGCAACTAACATAACTAAGTTATGTATTGTATACCGATTAACCACTCATTTTTACTATTATAAACTAGGTAGCAAACTAAGGTGTTTTGTATTAAAGCAAAAAGGTGAAACTAATATTCTTCCTTAAAGCATACCTAAAAATTAAAAAATGTACATTAAGTTGCTTTATATGCTTATGTTCAAGTCATCATTTGTTGTAAGTATCAACACTTTTGGTGAAGTACCTATAGTGACTAAGCAACTTTAACAACATAGAAGAATTAAACTTTTTATTTTTTTTTTTGTTTTTTTGACAACACCTTATTTACTTAAAACTAAGTTTAGGACTAACTTTAAAAAATAGTTTCAAGATAAACTACACATTACTTAATCATGCTTCATTATAAAATACCCAAAACTTCTTAGCATATATTATTTTAATTGAATATTTAAAATTCAAGTACACTTATTACTATTTTACAAAATATTACTAACATCTTAAGCCAAGCAATATATCATAAAATAAACCAATTTTCATACTTATAATACATCATAAAGCATTCTAAAGCATAACCAATATATGATCACTATTTTACCAAAAAAAAAATCCTACATAAATCTCCCTCATGTTTAAAAACTTACATTGTCCTTAGTGTAAGGCTAATTATAATAGAAAGTTATTTAAAACATAAATAAACAAATAAAAGTAAAGAAACCAAATTTGAATTATGCTTAGGTTGCCATCTAAGCAATGCCTTTATTTAGTGTTAGCATAGATGGGTTCCTCTGACTCTATCACCTAACATGTTGCACTTGAAAACCTTCATAAAAAGGTTTGAACCTATGACCTACCTTGCATCCTTCATTTGTTTGTAAACACCTTATCTCAACTACACTGCGACTAAAAATATTAGTAATAACAAAAAGATTGACCCACTAAAAGCATAACTTTCTTGAAAATAGTTTAAACCTTTAAGGGTAAATAAGGACATTCTATCCAATAACAAAATTTTTTCTTGAAATCCTTTGATTATAAAAGTCCTTTTTGTTCTCTTTGTAAATTATATAACTCTCATATGAATTATCTTATCTCTTTAATCTATTGTAGTTATCAACTTCCCTTATTCACCTCCCTTATCTATAATTATTTTGCATTGTTTAATTACTTAATAAGCTTTATGTTGTAACTCTGTTGGAAGATGATATGACTTACGATAAACTAACTAGTAAGGTGACATTCCTATTGGCATTTTGCATGCTATCTTATAGGCCCATAATCCATTGTCTAGCTGCAAATTCTAATTCTTTAGATTCAGATTAATAATTTTTTTAAGGATGGCTTTAATCTCTCCATTTGACATTTTACCTTTGTTGCAATATTTTTATCATTTTATTGCAAAAATAGATACCTTTACCATTGATTATAGCCTTTGGTGTCATAAACCTTACAAAAATGTTAATTTTCACAAAATTTGCAACAACATCAAAGTCATCAATTTTAATGGCTTTAACTTCCACTCATTTTGAAATATAATTAATAGTCAAAAGAATTTAAACATTACCAAAAAAAAAAATTAGAAATGGTTTTATAAAATCAATGTCTTAAACATAAAAAATTTGAATAATTAGAATATGAGTTTGTGACATTTAATCTCTATAAGATATATTACTTGCTATTTGACAATTCTTATAAAATATACATAATACATAGGTATCTTTGAATTAAGTTGGCCAATGAAGTTCACAATTTAAAATCTTATAAACTGTCCTTTTAGATTCATAATGACCCCTATAAGTATTATAATGACAAAAAGTTAAGATTAATAAAAATTCTTTTTAAGCAAACACCTTTTTATTTTCTGATTAGTACAAAATCTCTATAAACATATGTCATCCTACTAATAATATTTTGCATCATTTTTAAGTTTATCTTTTTAAGTTTTATATAAGTTATCAAATAATTTTTACCATTAAAGTAATTAACAATATGTGTATACTAAGGTAAAGCCTATTAATAAAAAATAATTGCTCATTAAACAAAAAAACTTTTGTAAAGGTAACACATCTTCCTTACACACCAATCTACTTAAATGATTTTCCATGGAGTTTGGTGCTCCTTTATTATCTCTAATCTCTATAGTAAACTCCTACAATAATAAAATCCATCAAATAAATTGTACTTTTGCCTCCTTCTTCCAAAGTAGATATTTGAGAGTTACATAAGTGGAATAAAGTATCACTTTAATGTCAAGCAAATAAGATTAAAATTTTTATAAAGAAAAAATGATAGATAAAAAATTCTTTTTTAATTATAGAATAATTGATTTGGATTACATTTAGAGTAATCAAGGAATACTAAATGGCATGAATGACATTATCAACTTTCTATCCTAAAATAGATTTCAAAGCATAATTGCTTACATTACACACAATGTCAAATGGCAACTCCCAATTTGGCAAATATATTTTCAATGTTAAGGTCAAATGCTTCTTTGACTTGTTAAAAACGTACTTACACTCCTCATCGAGCTAAAATAACACATCCTTTTGCAATATCTTACATAAGGGGAAAGCTTGTTTTCGAAAAATCCTTAATAAATCTAAAATAAAAGCCTACATGGTCAAGAAAAAATCAAATCTTCCACACATTTATGAGGTAAGATAAAGTCAAAATAATATTTAACTTATAATTATTTATCTCTATTTCCTTAGCTAAAATAATATGTCCTAAAATTATACCTTACTCTATCATAAAATGACTTTTTTCTCAATTTAGAACCATATTAATTTTTAAACCTTTCTTTAAAATATATGTAAGTAGTTTTTAAACACTTTAAAATCTACGTAAGGTTATCCAAACATTTATCAAAAGAATCATTATAAATAATAAATTCATCCATAAATACTTTAATGATATTCTCTATATAATAAATAAATATTCTAACCATATATCTTTAAAATGTGGCTAGAGCATTGCAAGGTCCAATGGCATCCAATGATAAGCAAACGTCCCAAATTACCTTCTCCTAATCTTTTGGTGTAATCATAATTTGATTATAACTTTAAAAACCATTAAGAAAGCAATGATAGTTGGAATAAGCTAATCTTTCTAATATTTAATCAATAAAAGGAAGAGAAAAATAATTTTTGTATGTGTTAAAGTTCAACGTTTTGTAATCAATATACACTTTTCATTTCATTTGCATATGAGTAGGTACAACCTAGTATTATCACATGAAACCACTATGTCACTAGATTTCTTTAAGACCATTTGCACTAGACTTACCGTTTTTTTTTTTTTTTTTTTTTTTGTTCAAGATTGGATATATGATGCTAACATTAAAGACTTTCAAAATCTCCTACACTACTTCTATTAATGGGGTGTTTAAATGATGTTTAACTTCCCTAACTAGTTTGACTCTTTCCAACAATATCTGGTGCATGTATATGGTCAAACTTATTCCCTTAATGTTTGTAATTGTTTAACGAATCACTATCTTATATTCTCTTAGCACACAAATCAACTTATCTTCTTACACATGCATCAAATTCCTTACAATAATAATTAGTAGGATGTCAACTTTTTCTAAATATACATATTTCAAATAAGTTGGTAATGGTTTTAATTCTAATATAAGAGCTTACAAAACTTAAGGTAAAAGGTTCTTATGATTAATTCGTAACTAAATGAAAGCAACTATATACCTTATTGGAATCACTACTAATAAGTGCAATTTAGTCACAATTTTCTTCAACTCCTTATTTGGCTCAACTTCTCCTTCTATTTGTAACTTAAGATGTTTAATGATTATCATCTTTAACTCTTCCTTGGTTATCAAATGAAAAACTTCATAAATGGATATCATTTAGGTATTTTATAACTTAAAAAACATATTTACCATTAAACTCCATCATCAAGGTACTCTCATTTATATCAATCCTTATCTTTGTTGTTTTCAAGAATGACCCCCCTTAATAAAATAGATACAAGGGTAAGGAAAGCATTAGCATTTATATTGACTTTGTAGAAAAGAGTTAGAAACACTAGCTCATTTGCCTATAGTAACATATCCTTAACTATTCTCTCGAGGAACATATTAATATGATTGGTCAATTATATAATAACATCAGTATTTTGTAGATGTCTTAGATTTAAAGAAGTATAAATGGATTGTCACATCACATTAATAAAAACTCTTGAATCTAAGATAGCTCTTTCAAATCTAATATTATTTATTCTGCATAAAATGGTGAACATACCTACATTTATATACTTAAGAGAAAGCTTCCTTTAGAGAAATGCAAATATATTCTAGCTTACTCTAATCTTTTCATCATGTCTCAATCTTTGCTTATTAGTGCATAATTTCTTAAGAAACTTTGTATACCTTAGTAGCTACTTAATTGCCTCTAATCGTGGTATTTTACCTCTACCTTGCAAAATGACTTAAGGAATTCTCTCTTTTTATTCCTTATATTTTTTGCATCAAAAAAGAAAAGGAAGGAGTTAGCTTTAACTTAAATGAAAGAGTTATAATTTACATTAAATGAAGAAATCTCTATCTTCTTCTCAACATCCTCTTTAATAGCCAAAACAAGTATTTTCTTATATGGTTTTGCTAGTCATTTTCTACTCCTCAATGATATAACACTTACATTCTCTTTTGAATTTATTTCAGTTTGAGAAGGTAATTTGTTTAACCCTTGAGCATTCAACTTGCTCATTGTGAAATTTATTTACTTTACCTAATTTTCTAAATTGTATATACCTGCCTTTGTCTCTTGTTTAAATTTTTGAGTATGAGTTAAAAGGTTTTGAACACGTCTTCTAATGACACACTTGTACTAGATAAAGCTACTTGCTTATGTTGATATGATTGTTAAATTTGTTAGAACCTTGCCTATTTATTTTGATATGTATTTTAAATTAGTTATTTATTTCTTCCATAGCTCATGTTAAGGTGATTCCTCCATCTTAGATTATATGTATTAGACTAAAGATCATACTTCCTTAATTGACTTGAAAATCCTCATACGACATTCATTTGCTCCTTTTAAAGAATTAGTCACATGTTAATTGCATGTCCCACTACTAAACATATATCACACACCTTAGCTTATTTTATATTTTCCATAGCCATTTATTGAATAATAGAGGTTAAGATTAAAAGTATATTGCTAAAAAGTAATGTATTTACCTCATGCACTTTTTTGATTGGGGCATCTTATTTTGTCCCAAACTATAAAGACTTTTGTCATATTTGAGGTCAAATTTCTTTTAACATTAGGTATGTTATCCATCAAAGTTCATCTATTTACTATATCTATTATTATCCTATCTATAAGAAGTAAGCTTTATAAAAAATATTAAACTTATAACTAATCACTTATTCAGTAATATGAACAGTTTGCAAACTTCTCGAACCTCTCCTAGTACTTATAAAAGGTCTCTTCATTGTATCGGCAAAAACCACAAATTTGCTTCCTTATGTTTATAGCCATAGAAGTAAGAAAATATTTTTCCAAATTTTTTTTTTATCTTTTTCATTGTTGTCACTAACCTTGACAATAGATAGCAAAGTTAATTCTTAGCATCATTGGCTAAGGAGAACAAAAAATCTCTCAATTTATTTGCTTTTCCATCAAGTAAAGTTAATCCTTGGCATCATCAGCTAATGAGAATGGAAAAGCTCTCAATTTCATTTACTCCTTCATCACCCTTGATGCTTGAAAAAAAAAATGGTAGAACACCTTTAAATGCTTGTTGGGATCCTCTTTTTTATGGCCATAATAAGTGGGTAACAAATGTATCAATCTTGATTTAAACATAAAAGCTACATCTAACTTAAGATATTGTATATACATAAAAGTTGTAAATGAAAGGTAAAAGTAACAAGCTTTTTCATAATCTTGTTATCTGTAGCCATGTCTAGAGGTTCAAAATCATTGGATGAAATCCTAGATATTAAATCAAGGACTATGTTAGTATTAAGCAAGATAACTACAAATTGTTATTGGTCCTATTAAGCCTTTCTCCTTAACTTATGTAAGGTTCTCTTAAATTCTGAATCAAAATTAAATTTAAAGTGAGATGATTCAATCATAAATTGTAAATAAATATAAAGCAAAGAAGTGACATGCAAAAAAACTATGGAAAAAATAGAAATTTATATACTAGCACCCTAAAGATTTAGGAAAATAGGTTAATTCAAATAATATTCACACAAGTTTAAATTATTTAGCTTGCACTGAGTTATTCATAACAATAAGATAAAAAATTGTCTATATTCCTTTAATTTTAATTATTACTTAATGATTAAGAATAAAATAAATATGGTCATAATTCCTAACTCGAGCAATTGATTATTGTTTAATCAATTCAATAAGTCCAAATGAATGAATTGAATAATC
This sequence comes from Ceriops zippeliana, assembly GCA_037897445.1. Taxonomy (NCBI): domain Eukaryota; kingdom Viridiplantae; phylum Streptophyta; class Magnoliopsida; order Malpighiales; family Rhizophoraceae; genus Ceriops; species Ceriops zippeliana. The sequence continues at coordinate 1,292,380 of JBAPLH010000056.1, read as the reverse complement.
AATGATTCAATAATATAACTAGAATAATCCAAACAATTTCAATATAAAAAAGAATAACGTAAAAAAATAATTTATTTTATTAAAATGCTAAACATTTTTAAATCCTCTAACTTGTTGAAAAATCCTAACTAGACGTATTTAAAAAAAAAAATGAATTTTTACTAGAGTTATATGCTACGCTCTCTTCCCTCTTTCCTCTTTTCCTTAATAGCTAAAAAGTTCCTTATTTATATCCTAAAATATGTACATAGTAGACATACTATTAAAAAAATCTCCTAAATTTTTAAGGTTATAATAAATTTGTTTCCTTAAATGTAATAAAATCCTTATAATAAGTTACAAGTTGATTCTTGAATATCTATAGTACGAATTAAGGTTTGCCGTCTTCATAAAAGTTGTAGTCATTTTTTTTTTTTTTTTACTTTCTTACGTATCCATTCTTACCCAAAACAAAGGTCAAAAACCCAATATATGAACTAAAAATAGATACTGACTTAGATTCTACAACTACTTTTAAGCTATTTTTGAATCATTAAATAAGCAATTTGAACTTAAGTGTCTATATAACAATTGTAGGATTAAATGCGTACTTGAATATATGCTCTCAAATAACCAATCTAGATGTCTAAAGTTTAAGTTACACTCATATAAGAATCATACTTCAATTAGGATTTGAACTTTAGTTTTCTGTCCTATTTTGAAATGATGCTCAAGGCCCAAACAAAATTAGAAATAGTCCCACAACCTTAATCTTAAAAATTTGAGATATCTACTACAATTTTACTGAAAACTATGTTTCTAATCTAGACCTTCGAGTCACTAAAAAATCTAAAATAAACAACAACGATTACAATAATGAAAAGATGGACTTTTGCCTATTAAAGGTATACATTTTCAAAAAAAAAAAAGAAAAATTTAAAACACATTTAAGTTACAAAGTATATTTTAATCAACTTAAATAGGTATAAAACTTATTAAAACAACTAAAATATAACAGAGAATAAATAAATAAATTTTCACTCAGCATATAACTTTAAAACCTTTTTGACATCTTGAACCAAAATCCTTTGCATGTTACTTCTTGGCCCTAGCACTAACGGAGCCAGCCCATTAAGTCAAATTTGATTACTAATAATATTGATGTCTTCGAGACTTCTCTCTTCTTCTTGATAACTAGCAAAGAGAGAGATTCTAACAACTAGCTCATCATACGGAAGTGAACGAACATTTAGATAATTGATTTAATTCACAATATCCAATGAATAAGCATCCTTTTATTTCCATAGTCATAAGAAAAAGAAAAATTTTAAGAAGCATATATATACACACACTAATTAGAGGTTTTATATTCATTTTTCCTTAAATAAAAAAATTACCCATGACATTATTTCCATTACATAAATTGAAAATTTTTCGTTAGCTTGCCGTTAGGTAACACTTTATGATTAGAAAGTATCATCAAGTTTTATGTTTTAACAATTTATGATTTAAAATCTTAGATTATATTTTCATTAATTGTGTGAAGGCTTGGGAAGCATCAACACGAATCCAGTCAACAAAAACGCAGATGCAACACAACATGGATACTGCCAAGTATCAATCTTGTAAAATTTAAGATGCAAACACCGTAAGAACACACAACACACAAAGGGCCTGCGCACGAATATCCATTCACCACCCGAATCCAAAGCCCTGTGCTTTGCCGAAACAAACCAATTAGAGGCCTCCTGTGCCAAAAAATTATCGGACCTGCTGACAGAACTTGTAATACTATACTTTTTCAAATACAAAACAAAAGAAATTAATTGGACAATGTCAATATTTTGCCATTACTGCAGTTTTTGTTAAATCTCTCCCTCAAAAAAACAAAAAAATCATAATAAATTTGCATTTTATTTTATGACCTACCAGTACACACCTCAGGAGAGGGCAGTGCATAGCGATTTGTATGCATTAACACAGACTTTGAATTTCTCTTCAGCCGCTGCCTGCAACCACAGAGTTACATCATCCATAAACTTCAAAAAGAATCCACAGAACCACCCAGAGCACGTAGGTCACGTATCACTGGAAAGGAACAAGCAATTCTTAGTGCCAGTTTACCAGTAAAACAGCAACCCCCACACCCACCTCCACCCTGCAACCTCCCTCCCCCCAACCCCCTGGGATGACAAGGGCACCCGTATAGTGGTGCCATGTGTATGGTGAAGATATTGTCCATTTAAAAAAGAAATTGACGATCCAAAAATGCAAGCCATCATAAGCACACAGAAAAAACTTGGAATCTAGAAGCAGGCCCAATAAGCCTAACTCAGAATATATGTCACACTCAAAGATAGGCTACACCCCACGTTAACAACAATGAAATCATGCGAGGGATGCCAAATTAAAGCTGAAACAGAATATCCACACAACAAATTGACACGATATGATAAGTTAGAATATGAGTGATGACTCACTAATCAACTGACCTGTGAAGGACCCTGATGTTTATCTGGATGCCATTTTAAAGCTGATATGCGGAACCTGCAAGGTATAAGGTATAATGAGAATCAAATAATTTTACAAGAGACTCAGAAAATACTTGCAAAGTTCAAGAGATAAAACTGTATTTCTCAAAACTGTGCTTAGCACCAAAGCACTTACGCCTTTTTAACATCCTCAATTGTCAAAGGACCTGCGGGAGGCAGTCCAAGGATTGTTCTGTCAAAGTAGGATCCCAAAGAACAGGACTCATTGTCAGACTCAGTTTCAGTTGACGTGTCTGATTCTGCAGTTCCATGAGGTCTCCAGCTTGCATGTTCTCTCTGTTCAAACCCAGATTTTGATCTTCGGAAAGAAGATTCATCAAAAGACCATGTATACCATTTGTTTCCAAAAGTTGCTTGAAATTTTGTCTCAGGCTCATCAAAGTCCTCAGAGAAATTCTCTCTTCGAAACTCACCTGAACATTTGAGAAAAGAAGTCTACTTGGTAGAACTACAGCTGTAGGCAAGCAACTACAAATTTTAGAAACTAATGGTATTTATTAGTTTTTCCTTTGATAATCAGCATTTATTAATTTGAATAAACTCCTATTATTTGTAAATATTCATAATAGTTGTTTGGAACAACCATGGCAAATTTCTAACCAGAAATCTATGCATCTCTAATCTATAAAATAGGTGCTTAGAATTAATCAATCGCAGGAAAACTGCAAACAAAAGAGTGAGTAGTTCTTGCCGACCTGCAGTGAATAACAAATTCATTGGCTCCAAACATTAGGCAAGCATCTCTTCCTTTTCATCATAAGTATTAGTTGCACCTCTGAATGACATTTCAAGTTCCAAGTAGAGATTTTTTTTTTCCCAGAAGATTTTCCCAAAATTTTTACAAGCCAATAATAACTGTTGTAACATAATAAAAGGAAGAATGGCTTGAGCAGTATTTGAAGAGCTATCACGTTGGTACTGGGCTCTAACTTACAATATGCATGGGATAGGGCAATGGCATGGCAGTGTTTTCATGGGTTAAGGGAAAAAAGGACCTTCCTTCAACAAGTTGTTTAGGGGAACGGAAATTGTTAAAATTGGAATCATATAGGCTAATTATGAGGGAATCAGCAGGCTCAGATAGAAATTGTGTCACAATATTATGTGAATTATACTTGGGTGACCTTTCAAGAAAGAAATAGCAATTTCTCATATCGAAATGGTATATGCTGGAACAAACCAAGGATAGAAGGTGAAGTTGCAAATGACAATCAAATCAATGAAATCCAAACACTACAATGAAAGATAAAGGGTCGAAGAGTAAAGGAAAGATAATGCTCACGTTTCTTTTTATTGCGGTTAGACTTCCCAGGACCTTGAGCAGAAGCTTTTGATTGCCTTTTCATAGAAGCATTATGCTGCTGCTCTGCACGAAATGTTGATGCTTGGCCTTCAGCCTGAGAAGAAGTGAAAGAAAGCCACATCACTGACCAATTAAAGAGCAGAACTTTTGTCAAAAAAAAAAAAAAATCATGTCAAATCAATACTAGGCAAATGAAAATGCCAAATGTTTGTCTTTAACAGATGCACTAAGCAGTAAAAGAGAATCTTTTGCATAGATTATCTTTCAACAGCTAAAACTATTTCTGGATGGCTTAAAAATTTGCATTGACATTCTGTCATAAAACCATTTCACTTAAAAGGTCAAATTGTTAGGAGAGACCTAAGATATGAATCATTTATTATATTTCAAAATGCCCCCTCATGTTAAAGCCTAGCTCACTTGGACTTAAAGCATGAACAAACCAGAAATTCCCAATTAATTCACAGTTAAATGTGAGTGCAGTGTGATTCAAATTCATAATCACTAGGTCATAAAGGCTCTGATATCATCCCATACACCATTCCACCTAAAAGCTTAAGCAGTTAGGAGAGACAAAATATTAATCATATATTATACTTCAACACATACCATTAAAAATCATAAAATTGAATACTTGATCCAAATTGTCTAAGGAACAGATACCTGAATTCAAAGGGATGTCAATATTAGCTAGGAAAATGTAGTAGAAATTGACATGCTCAAATTGATTAAAGAGCCCTTTAATGAAGGTCCCCATATAGAAAGCCCTAGTGGTTAAGAAACTGAGAATCCATTTTGAAGGCAAGCCTTGCCGCAACAGTATGGCTTGCCCCTTCATGACCAGAAGATCATAAGATTGAGTTATGAAAGCAGCTTCTTTGCAATTGCAAGGGAAGGCTGAATGCAATAAAGGACCCTTCCCCAGCCCCCACGAAGCAAGGAACCTAATGATTGTGGAATGACCTTCAAAGTGTAGTGAAGCACACTGAATCTTTAGTGTTCATAATAACATGTACAAAAAATATGAAACCAGTTGCTCAAGGAGTAGAAAATTTAAGCACAGCATAATGTAAAATCAGGAAAGCAATTAACAGCATTCTCTGGATTCTGAATTTCACTTGTAGTCAAGAAACTTGCCCCCAACTTCAACATACCATGATGTACAAATGCTCTGGAATCTGGATTCTTCCTAATCACTGGGTGAACCAAATTTGAGTTAGATATAAAGTCAGAAAATTAGTTTTATAGGCCCCAAGTTAATGATCATAGTCTACCCCTTTCAAATATATTTCAAGTCAGGTCAGAATTCCAAAATACTAACAACCATACAACAAAAATAAATATATCTTGCAACAAGCTCAAGAGTGCAGTTGATGTACTAGATCATCAGGGACTTTTGGATAAGATTAGTTATCTAAATAATTAGACACAAAAATTTAACCTGAAATGAAGCTCTAGAAGATCCGCCATTGAAGATAATATTTCTCAGGGCTCTCTTTGCATCAGCACGTTTCTGACGGATAGCATATCGTATATGACTCTGGATTGACATTTAAAAGTGTCACAGGGGACCTTAGAGAGAAAACAAATAGCTGAATTTAAAGAGGAGATAATCAGATAGAGAGGAGCAGAGTTTCCAAAAAGTTGTCAAAAGATTAAAGAGAATAGGCTTAAGAACAATAAACACCAATCTCAAGTTTGAACAGAAAATCTCTAAGGTTATTAAAATTTAGGGAGCAACAAAAGTAGATGGGTTAAGAAAAGCAAACAACAGTCTCAAGTTGATGAAATCTGTGGGAAGTGATGAAAGTAGATATTTTTCTCATGGTAACTCCCACAATCCTAGCAGGAAGTATAACACCTGACATTTGCTATGGACTACAAAAGTTGGTAAAAGTTTATACCTTAGATGGTTGCTGATTTCTTTTCACATCCTGCAAAAGAAAGAGAATAATTATCAATCATACCAGAAAAAAAAGGAAAAAGCAAGAATCCTCCTCCTAGATGGTAAGATATGTGAAAACTGATTCTTAGCATTATAATCTGTACCTAAAAGCAATAAAAGACTAAAACCATGATTGTAAGTGGTATGATATTTACTGCTAACATGCACTTGGTGTCTCCAAAAGATGCATGGAGAAGTAGTGCATAGGTTTGGAGTTGAAATAAAAAATGGAATCAAAATCATAATGAACATAAATTGGGAAACAAAAGGTCATTCACCCCAGGACATTTTGTTTTCTATGGACTCCAAGTCCAGAGGTAGTTGTTGGTAACTAAAAGGAAATTGTCAGTCATTGGTGGAAATCAACTATCATCAATGACTGCTGCACCAATGATTGGCAAAATTTGATCAAGAGAGGAAGAATGCATTTTGTCCTCTTTAAGGGAATGCAATAGATTCCCCCTATCAAATCAAGGATAAAATGAGTCACTCTCATTCAGATTCCTTTTTTATGCTTCTCTTTTTCTTGAGCTGACGAGCTCCTAAATGTGTGAGCTTTTAGATAAACATACTCTTCTTTCTCATGGAATAGATACACACAAAGGTATAAAAGTATGAAAAAACAAATCTTTGGTTTGCCACCAACAGTCAATGTTCAAAGTACTCCAAGAGCTTCCAGTGAAGAAATCAAAACATAAAAATAACAGACCCAACAAATATATGCGCAATTCTTACATTCTTTTACTGATAAAGAAAAAATAAGCAAGAAGAAAATGTAGTTTCCATAAATATAGACCAAATTACAGATGCTGCAGCTGTGTGGCACAAACCTATGGCTTAAGGAGTTGAATATACCAGAGAAAAGCATCTTCAAAAAAGTAACAAAATATTTTCAACCAAAAATATTCAACTCTGGCACATGGAGCATTGACATTAGCAGTGACAATTGAGCTATCAAAATGAATGCCATTCATTATTCTCTTTCCTTAGAGTGTATATGCCATGCACTCAAGCATGTGAATAGTGATGTTAAGGCATGATAAATAGTCCTGAAAACTAGATCGGAAAAAAACTAATGCATTCAACTCAGTACAACAGTGGTCAAGAGACACTGAATTCTGCATGAAATCAATGATAGTTTGCCTAAACCCTCTCAATTTCAAATTAATGACAAAAGAAATTTCTCTTCAACACCTGGGAACACATTAGTTTTCTCTGAGGGGAAAAAACAGCACCCATCTACCATAGTATTAAAGATAGCACACATCTCAAAAAGCTAAGGTCATACTGAACATAGTACTAAACATTCCAACCGTACAATTCTCACCTTCTTGTGCAACTTAGCTGGAAGGTGAAGCAGGATCACATCCTGAAACCCCAATAGGGGACAGACAGAGGGCAAGGTGGCTGTTGTGTCCAAGATATCAGTGAGGTATGACTCTGAAAGGGCTACAAATCTAACCTTGTGTTAGGACCTAAGGCATTAATAATTTAATCCCCGTTCCCAAAAATATGGTGCTGTCACAGAAGTAGAATTCCATATGGCTTTCAACAGGTCCAAGAAATAAATGTAGTCATACTTGTCCTGCAATTCTAGATATTGGAACCATGCTACACAGCTTTTACTTTCCACACCATTATCATGCCATAGAACCCCTATTCATGTCGCCATCTCAATGAATAAACTGATACTAAATTCATTTGGATAATCATAGGTGGAGTTCAGAGGTTCTCAGGTGAAAGTCAGGTGGGATTTAACTTCATATTGTCATAGTTAACTCACACAGTCTCTTTGCTCCTGGTATTAATTGGTTGAGACATTGAAAACATGCAGCAAACTTTGATTGTGAATCTAGTTTTAAATCCATGGCAGGAAAAAAACACTTAGGTGTTTCCACCATCATTGTTCCAGACAAATTTCCTGGCCACTAACCAAGTGCTTTAACAGACTATTGGTCTCTTTTATCAGAGCAACTCTGCTTCTCATATAAGAAACAAATAACACACACAAGATACTTTTCTGCTACATTTAGGATTGCATTTTCTTCTGATAAATTACCAATAACTATTCTTGTGCAAGTCTGTCATTTACGTCACAAAATTCTAGGCATCTCTTCAGATGAATGATATCTAAAGTAAGTGCTAACAGACTTAGGCTCTTTTCCAACTTGGCCATATTTCTTCCAAATTGAATGCAGGAATTTGTGCAACATACAACACCTTACCAAATAGGACCACCTAGATTATATCGGTATTAAATAAAATGTTGTAAGCAGCCAACATCTACAGATTACTTGCTGAATAAAATCGTGTTGATGCCAGTTCCAATAGCGGGGTATACGGGTGCCAGTCAGGCTAATCGTAGTGCACAACGCCAACAAGCTAAAGATGAAGTTTCTAACTTTGAAATTTCAAAACCGAATAATCACTACATACATTTCACTTCGCACCCCAAAAAAAAAAAAAAAAAAAAAATTTACCTTTTACATGCCTTTCTAGGATCCCACGACACAAGGAATGATCCCATCTACATAATCGGTTATCATATCAATGAATGTCAGTTAACTAAATATCATTCGTGCAGCTAGATAATTGAAACAAATAGAGGAATCCCATGTCCGCATATAATCCAAAGTTTAACTTTCGCGGCTAATAACACAAGCAACAAAGAACTCCACATAAAAGAGCACGGGAACAATTGAGGGAATCAAAAGGAAAGTAATAGAGCCTCCAAGAAAATGAGTTGGGGAAACTAAGAGACTCACAGCACTCCATTTGCTCTTCCATTTCTCGAATGCGGAGGGTGTAGAATGGATTGAAGCAAAATGGGTCTTGGTCGCTGACTGAGATGAAGTTGGAACAGCCAAGGTATTTTGAAGTATCAAAGCGTTCCGCCATCTGGGCATTAGTTGCATAATAAACCTAGCCAGGAAAGAATCAATCTTGGCAGGAAACAAGAGGCAGGCGACAATCGTTAATGTCAAATGTTGTTGTGACGCCTTACGTTCTACCTACGAATTTGGGCCTATGCCTAACGCCAAGCACAAGACAAGACACCGCTGTTTTGCTGTACAAAACGAAGGTGAGTTTCAACTGGAGACCACCACCAGAGCCTATGTTGTCCTCGTGGCCATGAAGCAAAAGCCCAAGGCTCCAAAGTCCAAATATCTCCCTTTTTTATTTTTTTTAAATTTAAAAAATGTAGGTTTTGTAGGGTGAGAAAAGACGTCTGAGACCTTTTGTGACTTAAGGACATTCATGCAAAATCGCACCCAACAAGGAACACTCCGCATTGGGATATGTTACATATATGTGTTGCTAATAGCAAATGAAAACATTAACTCACAGCAATCTGTTGGTGAAAAGAAGCACGTATTTTGTGCATTGGAATGTTAATGAGCAAACTTACCAATTCCATTTTCATACACCATCCCAAACTTTTTCCCTTTCTGGGTGATAAACCAAAGCACGCCGCACGTATCTTTTTTTTTCGGGGGGGGGGGGGGGGGGATGGGAACGCCCACCCAACTGTTATTTATCCATTATCACAACTTTTGGTGCTGGTGGAGGAGAGGTTAAAATTTTTAATCTTTTAAACAAAGAGACTGGCGACGGAAATAATAATGGCCTGGCGAGGGAAGGGGCAGAAAGCCATCATCACATATGGTTATCATCGTAACAGTAAAACATATTCTTCACCATATGAAAAATTGCCTTTTTTTAGTTCGATAGCTCGATAGATAATAGCTTCACCTTCAATTTCTCAAAATCTTAATGCTTTCCTATCAAGCCCGTGAATTGGTAGATTGATTGATGTACAATGTCATGCACATGCAGTGTATCGTCGGCAGCCCAAAGTATGCACGTCTCTTTATTAGAACAGGCCGTATAACTTGTACATTTTGTCACGCATCACGTCGTTCTACTCAAATTAAGCTATTAAAAATACTTATTCTTCATAATTCTAAAAATACGTAAAAACCTCTAAAATCTTGTAGAGAAATCTTTTATCTTCTTGTAACGTGTAGAATTGTGTAATAATCTAAAAAGAGAATAAAGACCATTAAATCAAATAGATCATATCCATCTATTAGGGAGATGAATCACTGTATAAACCTTTAGGTACCTCATTTGTAAACCATCCAAGCAATTGTATAATTGCATTTTTAAAGTAGTATAGTATTTTCCAAATTCTCCAAATATCTTGTCTACTTATGTGCTTCTTTCTATCTTTGGCTAGTAACATTCTAACTTTCAGAAAAGGTTGAACTAACATTTGAGTCAAGTGAATTGCTAGTGTTACGCAGGTTGTTGGTTGATCAAGGCCAAGTCTGTGACAAGTGGTATCAGAGCACGATTTCTATAAGTAGCAAGCACACTTTGTTGGTAAGTATGTCTGATCCTCACAATGAGATTACCCACGTGTTTGAGGAAGCAATGAAACAACCCAAAAGAGGGAGATCAAGGTCGAGGGATGTCTTGGAAGACGCCAATGCAAGGCTCACAAAGGTTGAGCTTGCTGTGGCTGATCGGCAAGAGAAGTTCGAGATGGCAGACCAGCGCATCAATGTGCTTGAGAGGGAAAGTGTAGAGTTTCGTGAGGAGATGCAAGGTGCCTTGAACCAAGCGCTATCAAGGTGTCTAGACCAAGTGAAGACCTTGGAAGAGACCTTCCATGGTGAGGTTGTGGCGTTGAAGGAAGAACTTGAGAGAGTTTCTAACGAGTTAAAGGAAACCAAGGATGAGCTAGTCCTTTACAAAAAGGCAATTGGTTAAGGTGGAACCATTACCTTGCCTATAGTAGCCGCTTCTTCAAAGGTAGATGTTCCAAGGCCCAAGACATATAATGGGTCGAGGAACACGAAGGAGGTTGATAACTTCTTATGAAGCTTGGTATAATACTTTAAGGCATTTGGTGTCATGGAGGATGCCAAGAAGATCGATAGTGTCGCTTTATACCTCGTGGATATCGTAATGGTATGGTGGAGAAGGAGGTATAGCGACATCGAAAGGGGTACTTGCACCATCAACACATGGGATGAGTTCAAGTGGCAATTCTATCCAGAGAATGCCGAGGAAGAGGCGAGAGCGCAGTTAAGGCATCTTCAACAAAAGAGGAGCATACGAGAGTATGTGAAGGAATTCTCCGAAATGTTATTGGAAATTCTTGATTATCCTGACAAGGAAGCATTCTTTGCATTCAAAGATAGGTTACAAAATTAGGCAAAGTTGGAAATCCAAAGACATGGTATTCAAGATCTCGCAACTACTATTTCCATTACCAAGTCACTAATAGAGTTCAAGAAGTCCGAGAAGCCTAAGTCTCATAAGGATAAAGACGACAAGGGGAAGAGTAGGGGAGATAGTCCCTCAAAAAAAAAAAAAAGGCTATTTTTACAAGTACAATGAGCCTAGGGAAGGGAAGAACACTAAGGATGGTCAAAGCAATGATAGAGGGCTTCTCAAATGCTACTTTTGCGACAGGCCGCACAAGGCAAGGAACTACCCAAGGAAAGCCAAGCTTTCGGCCATAATTGAAGAAAATAAGGAACAATAACAATGTGAAGAGACGAGGATGGGATCTTTACAAATCCTCAATGTCATCAAAGCTAAGGTTGAAGTGCCTAAGACCAAGAAGAGAGGACGGTTATACGTAGAAGTAAAGGTAAGTAACCAAGTAGTTAAAGCCTTAGTAGATACTGGAACTTCCAACAATTTCCTTCAGAAGGAGGAAGCAAGACGGCTGGGCATCAGATATAAGAAGGAGCGAGGATGGCTTGAGGCAGTGAATTCGGAGCCAAAGTCAATTTTCGGCATCGCTCATGGCATAGAGGTTGTGCCTATTTCTTTTACCAACATAATGTGTATCTTGGAGGAAGGCAACACTTACATGGTGCCTTTGGCTAAAGAAACTGGCCTTCAATTGAGGCAAATCTTGACTATGCAACTTTCCAAAGGTGTGAAGAAGGTGCAACTCACCTTTTTTGTATCCTTAAAGGATGGAAAGGATACGTCCTTATCAAAGGTGCTACCCAAGGAAGTATCTCACGTCCTAGAGGAGTTCAAGGACGTTATGCCTCCTGAATTGCCTAAGAAGTTCCCACCTAAACGAGAGATGGACCACAAAATTGAGTTAGTCCCTGGAGCAAAACCACCTGCTACGGTGCCTTACCAAATGGCACCCCCTGAGTTAGAGGAACTCAGGAAGCAACTTAAGGAGCTGTTGGATGCGGGTTACATTCAACCATTAAAAGCTCCATATGGTGCACCTGTGCTTTTCTAAAAGAAGCACGATTGGTCACTCTGGTTGTGCATCAACTATCGAGCGCTCAACAAAATCATTGAGAAGAATAAGTATATCATTCTATTGATAGCTGACTTATTCGATCAGCTGGGTGAAGCACGGTGGTTCTCTAAGCTGGATTTGAGATCGGGATACTATTAAGTGAGAATTGTAGAAAGAGATGAGCCAAAAACCACTTATGTTACAAGGTATGACTCCTTTGAGTTTTTAGTTATATCATTTGGACTTATAAATGCCCCTACCATGTTCTGCACTCTAATGAATAGAGTTTTAAAGTTATTTTTGGATAAATTTGTTGTAGTATATTTGGATGACATTGTTATCTATAGCAAGACATTGGATAAGCATATTAAACATCTATGACAAGTTTTCCAAGTACTAAGGGAGCATGAGTTGTACGTGAAGAGGGAGAAATGTGCCTTTGCTCAATGAGAGGTCACATTGTCAATGGAGGCAAATTATAGATGGACGAGTCCAAGGTGCAAGCCATCCACAACTGGGTGCCACTAAAGAAGGTAACTGAGATATGATCCTTTTTAGGCCTAGTTAATTATTATAAAAAGTTCATAAAGGGCTACTCCTCTATTGTAACTCCGCTCACTAATTTGTGGAAGAAGAATAGAACATGAAATTGGGATGGTAAATGCCAAAGAGCGTTTGAAGTGCTCAAGCAAGCGATGGTTGACGAGCCAATGTTAACTCTTCCTGACCACACTAAACATTATAAGGTATATACTGATACTTCTGATTTTGCAATTGGTGGTGTGTTAATGCAAGAGGGGCATCCCATTATGTATGAGAGCTGCAAGTTGAATGAAACAGAGCGCCGGTATACAGTCCAGAAAAAAGAGATGACTATAGTGATACATTGCCTACGAACTTAGAGGCATTATTTGTTAGGGTCTAAGTTCGTCGTGAAGACAGATAACATTGCCACAAGTTACTTCTTCAATTAGAATAAGCTAACACCAAAGCAAGTAAGGTGGTAAGCTTTCTTGGTAGAATTCGACTTTGTGATGGAGTATAAGCTAGACAAGGCTAATTTGGTGGCTGATGCGTTGAGTGGAAAGGCCGAACTAGCTGTCATCACAAGTCCAAATTTCCCTTTGGTAGAACAAGTGAAGGAGGGTTTGGAGCACGACTCATAAGCTAAGAGTTTAAGGGAACCGGCAAGTAGTGGGAAAACTCGCCGGTTTTGGCTTGAAGATGGGTTGCTCACTACCAAAGGCAATAGAGTTTATGTGCCAAAATGGCAAGGATTGAGAATCAAGGAATACCATGACTCAAAATGGCAGGACATCCAAGTATACATCGTACGTTGGCCCTTGTAGAGCAAGCATATTATTGGCCATAAATACGAGACAACATTGAGCTTTATGTAAAGACTTGTCTTGTATGCCAATAAGACAAGGTGAAGTAACATCAACCATCGGGATTGCTGGAGCCCCTACCCATTCCAGAGAAACCATAGGAGAATGTTTTGATGGATTTCATCACGTGTCTACTGAAATCGAAGGGATATGCCAACATCATGGTAGTGGTAGACCGATTTAGCAAGTATGGTGTATTCATCCCCATACCCTCAAAGTTCATAGCTGAGGATACAACATGCCTATTTTTCAAGTATATGGTGAAATATTGGGGTATCCTGAAGACAATTGTCAGTGATAGGGACACTCGCTTCACCGGGAGATTCTGGATGGAGCTATTCAAGTTAATGGGATCGGAGTTCAACTTTTTAATAAGCTTTCACCCCCAAACTGATAGCCAAACAAAAAGGGCGAATGCCTTGTTGGAGCTGTTATTGAGGCATTACGTGAGTACCAACCAGAGCGATTGGGCTAAATTACTTGACATAGCCTAATTCTCGTATAATTTACAAAAGAGCAAGTCAACTAGAACTAGTCCATTTGAGGTTGCTATAAGACTAAAACTAATGACTCCTCACACATTAGCGGTTGGCTATAAAGGGCCGATTCCTGCTGCATTCAAGTTTACCAAGGGTTTCCATGTGAAGTCCGATATGGCATGGGCACACTTAGCTAAGGCTACCAAGCGGATGAAGAAATGGGCTGATGCTAAGAGGAGACACTTGGAGTTTGAGGAAGGAGATTTGGTGATGGTGAAACTCCTTCCCCATCAAAGCCAAAGGCTTACCAAAGTACATAAGGGCCTTGTTAGGCATTACGAGGGACTGTTCCTAGTAGAGAAGAGGATTGGAAAGTTAGTTTACCAATTAACTTTACCGTCACATCTCGATATGCATCCAATATTCCACATAAGCTGACTAAAGCCTTACCATCCTGATAAGGCAGAGTCGAGCAAGGGTGAATAAAAAAGAGCCCCTACAGCGATAACAATGATGCAAGATCGTGACATGGAAGAGACATTGGCGCATCACGTCATCCTAAGGAGAGGCATCCATCTGAGTTATGTCGAGTACTTCGTTAAATGGAAAGGGTTGCTTGATAGCGAAGCAAGTTGGGAACATGAGCTACCTTTGTGGAACAACGTGGATGTGATTGAGGCATACAAGAGGAACGCGACGAGGGCATCGCTAGATTAAGTGGGGGAATATGTCACGCGCCATGTCATTCTACCCAAATTAAGCTATTAAAGAGGCTTATTCTTCATAATTCTAGAAATACGTGGAAGTTTTTAGAATCTTGTAGAGAACTCTTTTATTTTCTTATAAAGTGTAAAGTTGTGTAGAATAATTTAGAAAGAAAATAGGAACGTTAGATCAAATAAATTCTAACCATCCACTAGGGAGGTGAATCGCTATATAAAACCCTTAGAGACCTTATTTGTAAACTATCCAAGCAATTGTGTAATTGTATTCTTGAAGTCGTATAGTATTCTCCAAGTTCTCCAAATCTCTTGTCTATTTGTGTGCTTCTTTCTATCTTCGGATAGTAGCATTCTAACTCTCGAAGAAGGCTAAACTAACATTCGAGTTAAGTGAATTGCTAGTGCCGCGCAAGTTGTTGGTTGATCAAGGCCAAGTCCGTGACAATTTGTACGAGAATTTGCATGGTAGAACTTTTATAAGGTTAAAAAAAAAAAAGAAAAAGAAAAGTATATATCACCATTAAGTTATTTAAATCTGCAACCATGTGATACAAAATTTACATTTGGAAATTTGGTTCAAATATATTACAAACTCACAATAAAATATTGATGCCTAAATTAGGAAGAGATAATATGTATTATGGCAAAGATATATGGAAGATTCCTTATGATGAATACAATGGATTCAATTGATTCATCTTGATCATATGAAATTAACATGCCAATTGTCTACATTTTTAATTCGTGAAATATTCAATATATAATGCCCTATACCACCTAAAGGTATTTATTTTATGTTTTAATATGGCGTCATTCAAGACATATTAAAATATGATAAAATGAAATTTTAGTCATTTTGTCACTTAAAGTATATCTATCCTAAAAAAAGTAAATAAATAGATTCAGTTCTTCAATTTAGAAATCTTCACCAAATAAAAGGCTAAAAGTGTATAATTCAATTACTAAATTAATAGGATTAAATACTACCCTTAAAAATAAATTAAATTCTAACAACAACGTAACAAGCCATGACAAACTTTCCCTCAATGTCAGGTCGGATCGACGCAATGCGAATTGAAGGGGGCTTGGCCAGGCAATACTTACGAAAGTAAATTAGGCCTATTGCAAGTTTGGCCTAAATATGACAGGAAGGCTTCTGTCTCAGCTCTGTTCTGTTCATTTTAAAGGAGTAGAGATATAGACAAGCAAAAATCCACCGTATCTATAAACAAGTTTACTAATACTAAATATTGACCAAGTCAACCTTTGTCATCATAAGGTGTGCTCATATCATAGTTTTTGCTTATAAAATTAATTGATCCTAGAATAAGGCTAAAAACGGATCCTAAACCCTTCAGATGTTAGTATCAGCATCTGAATAAAATTAACTGATACTAACTTCTGAATAAGGCTAAAAAATCGTGCATGTGAATGGACAAATCATTCTTCTAGAAACTAGATAGGAGTAATAATTTGATATTAGAAAGTTCGTTCCTTATGTCAAAGGTTTGGGATACGATCAAAGATTATAACTACAATAAGGCATTGGGTCCCAATGATTTTAATTTGAGTTTTATTAAGCAACATTAGATATTGGTTAAGGCATAATAAAATTCTTCACAAACTTCTATACAAATAAGAAACTTTGTTTAGCTATTACGGTCTTCTTTTTAGTACTAGTTTCGAAGATAGTAGCACTAGAACTCATGTCTCACTTCTGCCTAATCTTCGTGGCGGGGTGCATCTATAAGATGGTGAATGTATTAGCTAACTGAATGTGATTGGTAACTAATAAAGTAATTGGTGAATTTCAATCAATTTTTCTAAAGGAGAGTTACATAATAGATAGTGTTTTAGTTACGAATGAGATCAACGAGAGATGAAAATAAGAAAGTAGGAAGAGATGATCATCAAAATTGATTTTAAGAAAGCTTTTAATTTTGTAAAGTGAGGCTATGTGCTAGAGGTGGTGCAACATATAAGTTTTGGATAAGATGGCAAAAATGGATAAAGGAGTGCGTCACGACCTTGCAATTGTTTGTACTCATGAATGGTTATCTTACATAACAATTTTAGATGATGAGATGGTAACACTAAGGGGATCCCCTTTCCCTATTCCTATTTTTATTAGGTACACAAGCCTTAACTGACTTCTTTTGAAGGGAATTAAAATGGGTATGGTGAAAGATAAAAGGATTGGGAACCAACTAAGCTTCTCTTACCTACAGTTCGTAAATGATACAATCTTATTCAACTTGGAAGATACATAGTCAATTAAGAATTTTAAAAGAATCTTGAGATGCTTCCAATTTTGCTTAAGCCTAAAAGTAAATTTTGATAAAACAACAATGTACGGGGTTAGGTCGGGAGGACAAAATGGAGAGGTGGGCAGCCTTCCGAATGTGTTGAAAATCATAGTTGCCATTGAAGTACTTAAGGTTGCTTATTAGGGTTAATTCAAAAGATAGGAGGCTGTGGGATCCTATTATTCACAAGATGGAAAGTTGCTTGGTTAAGTGAAAATCTTTGCTTCGTATCTAAAACAAGGCATTTGTTGTTGATAAAATCTTGCCTACAATCTCTTCCTATCTGTTGCATGATACTGTTTAAAAAGGAGTGCGGAGGAAATGATTAAGAAAACTCTACACTCATTCTTTTAGAGAGAGGAGATGGGGTGTTGAAAGATTCATCACGTTGGATGGGGGTTGATATACAGGGCAAAATCTAAAAGGGTCTAAGTATCAGCAGGATTAGTGACTGTAATAAAGGCCTTTTAACAACGGCTTCTATGAGGGTCTTTGGAATGGAATAGCTACAAGAGAATTTGGTATGTCGAGAGGGATGCGTCAAGAAGATCCATTATCGCCCGATATTTTTGCGTCATGTATGGAAAAGTTCTGTGTGCTGTGACAAGTGGAGACCATTACTACTCTCCAAACACGGGCCCCAATTATCCTGTATGCTTTTTGACTGACGATTTAATCGTAGTTGGGGAAGCTAGTGACATGCAGATGCGAGAGATGAAACGGTGTATTGATTTGTTATGCCAATGCTTTAGACAGCAACTTAATCTCGGGAAGTCTAGACTATTTGTGTCACAGAATGTTCCATCTACCGATGAAAGGCATTGGAGACAAATCGCAGAGATTATGCTAACCACTGACTTGGGAAAATACCTTGGAATGCCGGTGTTGCATGGGAGAGTCACCAAAAGCACTTATAGGGGCTTAGTGGACAAGGTGGAATCTACCTTGGCAAGATGGAAGGCGAGACATTTAGCATTTGCTGGTAAACTTACTCTTCTAATGCTTGTTGCTTCAGCTCTCCCAATTTATAGTATGCAAACGACCCTCTTACCTTCCTCAGTTTGCAATCAATTAGATAATCTACATAGAGGATTCCTTTGGGGAGATATTGACACTACAAAGAGGTTCATATGGTGAAGTGGTCTACGATATGCAAGCCAAAACAAAGTGGGAGTCTAGAAGACAAATGAGTAAAGCTAACCAAGCTCTCATCTCTAAGCTGGGTTGGCGTCTCTTGAAGGAGCCTGATCAATTATGGGTTCGTGTCCTTAGGAGTAAATACTGTAAAACATGCGACGGAAGAGCGAGCTTTGTGCATAAGAGAGTTGCCTTACACACTAGGCTCGGGCTGGTCAAAACAATTTCTTACCTTAAGCTCAGATTAAAATGGCATGGGGAAGCAGGTCTCCTTCTGGTAAGATTGCTGGCTTATTCCTGAACCCCCACTGCAGCATATAGTTATGAAGGTAGATGCAAATGAATGCAGGCAAATTGTTGCCTATTATTCGAAGTCGAGTGAAGGTTAGTAAACTTGCTGGCTAACTGCCCAATCTGATCTTATCTAAATTGGTAGCTTATAAACTGCATCCAGGGGAAGGGAATGATGAAACCATGTGCTGGAGACTCTCCTCGAATGGGATGTTTACTGTCAAATCAGTTCATCAAGCACTGCAGCCACCTTGTACCGTTAACACAGGATAAAGTCTCTGAACTTCTTTGGAAACTGTGTATCTGAGAGAGTGCATTCTTACAAATTTAGATAGGTTAAGGCGAATAATCGGGGTATCATCGCAAAGTTCTCTTTGTGGTCATTCTGAGGAATCAATGATGCATCAGCTGAGGTACTGTAAAGATACGACAAAGCTATGGGGTCAGCTTGTTGATTCCGAAAAGAAATCTCTGTTTTTCACATTGTCTGACTTTGGCCTTTTGAAAAAAAAATGTTGGATGCAAACTATAGACTTGTAGAAAAAAAAAAAAAAATTTTAAAAAGAGTCTTTATTCTCGATTTTATATTATAAGTAATACAATAATTTATTTATAAGTTGTAATTTATCCTTTTAAAATTGAAATAAACTTAATTATAGACAATTCTATTAATAGACATAAATCAAAATTAAAACTCATTATTATCCGTAAGAGTAACTGCTGACTCTTGATATTTCATTTTTCTATAAAACTGTTAAAATAATGTACTAATAAAAATGGACATTTAATATTTATTCAACAAGACTCCCCTATACAAACCGAATAACCTTTTTTCATGAGTTGCCCCATACTTAAAATGTTGCTCTTGAAATTTGGTTCGTAATACACATCTTGAATTTACCCAACTAAACCATCCTTTGTAAATAATAAATCGTACCTTGGCCTTTGACCTTAACTTTTGAGTCATCTCCAAATGATACAAATACAACTTCAACCTTTCGCATCTCTTTGAAATAATGCTCGTGCCCGCACATATGGTTGCTTGCAGCTGTGTTGTGGTACCACACCATGTCGTTATCGGTGTTGACTTTGTTATATACCATTAAGAGAAAACCTTCTTTCACCTCATCTTTTGTGGCTAAGTTGGTTGTCTCTTCCACCTTTTCCTCAACTCAACATTCTTTTGCAAAATGCCTACCTTTCCACAATTGTAACACTTATTGGAATTGCAATTCTTCACATAGTGACCATATTTGCCACACTTGTAGCACTCGATATTGGAATAATTTGACCAATCGCCTCTTTGACGACCGCGTCCTTTTCCACGCCAATTCTGTTGGTTTGATTGCCCCTTCTCCTCATGATACCCTTCTTGACCACGGCTTTTCCCACTGTGACTATTTCCTTGACCATTACGGCCACACCATTTACCTCGAAAGTTTTGAGAATAGAATATCTTTTCGTTATTGAACGATGTTTTGGTTTGAAGTGCCTGCTCAAGTGTCTCCTCCTCCTTCTTCTTCTTACGATATTCATGTGCTATAAGGGAACCAACAAGCTCGTCGACCATGAACGTTGCTAGATCCTTTGACTCTTCTATGGCATATACCACATTCTCGAAACTGTCGGTTAACGACCTCAGAATCTTCTCCACGACCATAGCATCAGACAACTTTTCTCTGTCTTGGTTGAGTTGATTCACCATGGTTTGAACACATGTGATGTAATCAGACACACCTTTCGACTCCTTCATCTTCATGGCTTCCAACTCGTTGCTCAGAATTTGAAGGTGAACTTGTTTAACTCACTCGGCTCCTTTGTACGCAATCTCCAAGATGTCCCACGCTTCTTTTGAAGTTTTCGCACTCACAATCTTCTCAAAGCCCGACTCATCAACAACTCGGAACAGCATATACAATGCCATCTTGTCTTTTGATCGTGTTTCTTTCAATGCTTTATTTTGAGCCGCTGTATATCCTACGGTAGATTCTAGTTCTTTGAAACCTTCTTGAACCACCTCCTAACAATCCACAGAACCAAGAAGAGCTTTCATTTAGATGCTTCAATTCTCGTAGTTCACCTTCGTTAATCAGGGCAGTGGAACATTATTGATTACACTCCCCATCGGCTCTGATACCAATTTGTGAAAAAAAAAAAAATTATTGGCTGCAAACTATGAACTTGTGGAGAAAAAAAAAATAATTTCTAAAGAGAAGTTTTATTCTTGATTTTATGTCATGCTTACAAGCAATACAATGATTTATTTATAGGTTGTAGTCTGCTCTTCTAAAACTGAAATAAACTTAATTATAGGCAATTCTATTAATAGCCATAAACCAAAATTAAAACCCATTATCACCAGTAAGAGTAACTACTGACTCTTGACATTTCATTTTCTGATAAAACTGCTAAAATAATGCACTAATAAAACAGACATTTAATGTTTATTCAACAAGACATTATATTGGCTAGTCATGTATGCAATTACTTGCTGGTGGTTATGCAAGTGGTGTTCCAAAAGGGATCTTATTCCGTTGTTTTATCCACAAATTGGTTATAAAGAGTATGCTACGTCATGGGCAAGTCAAAAGGTCGGCTGGTGCAAGAGCCTTCGAACAGGTTGGGTTAAATTAAACATAAAAGGAGCTTCAAAGGGAAATCTGGGTTCATCTGCGGCAGGGGGAATCTTAAGGCACCACCAAGATAGCTAGGTAGGGGGTTAAGTGAAAGTAGGGATCTGTTCATTGCGGAACTCTCAGGTTATCAATAGAGAACTTGTTTATGCATGGACAATGGTGAATCCCAAATGGCTAGGCTTTCGCTTAATCATAACACTCCCTTGACTCACACTCAATATAAACATCATTATTGAATGTCATGCTTTACTTAATATAAAATGGGAAGTACGTTTACAACACTCTTATGAAGAAGACCGTGCGGCAGGCTTCCTTGCTACAATTGTTCTTAGTCAGAAAGAAGATGATGTGGACCAGATAGCTGAAAAGTACATGAATAAGCGAGAAAATGATAAGAAGTTGCGATGGACGTTTTCATAAATTTAGTTAAATTTTATGAAATGGGATTTTTCATAATTTTAATTAAATTTTATAAAATATATATTTTAGGGTTTCTTAATAAGAGGCAAAATGTCTTATACTTTAACCTAATTGAGAGAATTTTTCTCTAAGGCAACTTGTGCCTTTTGTTTTTTAAAATTCAATTATTGTCATTGATTTCCTATTGTTAATTACGCTTTCTCGCTGCGTCAGATTGGTATCAAAGTTAGGCAATTTCTTGTGAAGATGTCAGTCAATTAAGGTGTTGATAGTAGTCATGTTCTTGACGGTGTTCAGGATACGGGAGTCTAAGGGGCCGATCAATGGGTTCCTAGGGTAGAGTTCAATGCTTTAGATTAAAGAATCCAACACTTAGAATAACATTTTGAAAACTTGATTGAGCGCTTTGACTCGATAAATATTAGTGGTAATAGGCCTAGGGTAAGAGATAAGTATGCTAATCCAATTAATAGAACCAGAACTGTTAATAGGATTACACAGATCTTAGACAATGAATTTATTGATGAGGATGAGTTTATGTATGGAGTAAGACAACCACAGAGACGAGGTAGTGATGTAGGGTATTGAAGGAACTATTATGGATATGATCAAAGAGATAAGGGTGATTACTGTTTGAAGGTTGATATTTCATGTTTTAATGGTAATCTTAACATTGAAGAGTTACTAGATTGGTTAGCAGATATTGATAAGTTCGTCGACTACATAAAGATACTAGAAAATTGCTGGGTTAAATTGGTGGCCTGTAGATTAAAAGGTGGAGTTTCTGCTTGGTGGGAGAGGCTGTAGACCAAGAGATAGAGAGAAGGTAGACATCCAGTGAGAACGTGGTTACACATGAAACAACTACTACAACGTGATTTTTTACCTCTAGATTATGAGCAAATACTGTTTTAGCAGTATCAACGATGTCTTTAAAGGGCAAGATCTGTTCATGAGTACACCATGAAGTTTATGAGATTAGCGGAACAGAATGACTTGAGAGAGAGTGAAAGTCAATAGGTTGTTTGATATGTGGATGGGTTGAAGTTGCAAATCAAGGACAAAATAGGAGTTGTGGTTCTGAGGAATTTGAATGAAGCAAAAAATATGGCTCTTCGAGCTTAGTTAATGTTACAAGAGTAGAGCATTAGATATGCAAGTGGAAGAAGAGGGTTTATGAATGATGTTGTTAGTGGCAATAAGGTAGGTGTTGAGAAGAATAAAAATATGTCGAGTAAATTTGGCAAAAATAATGCCAAGAGGGATGAAAGGGCTGAAGGGAAGAGACCTATGGAGTTTAAGGGAGTCTAGAAGCAAAATAACCTGCTAGACCAATTTTGGGTAAGTGCTATCGTTGTAATTAACCTAGTCATAGATCTAATGAGTGTTTTAGTAGAAGGAGTGTTAATATTGTAGATATGGAAGATGAAGAAGAGGTGCATTGTGAGCTTGATGGAGAGGATGAACATGATGAGGAAGAGGATGGTGATATGGAGCCAACCTATGTGATTAGGCGGATGATGTTAGCACCTAAATAGGAGATAAATACCTAATGACACCAGTTGTTTCATACTATATGCATGATTAGGGGAAAGGTGTTTGACTTGATTATAGATAGTAGGAGTTATGAAAACATCATCGAGAAAGAAGTTGTTAAGCAATTACAGCTGCCTATCAAAAAAAATCCATACTGATACACTATCAGGTGGATTAATGCGGCTGAGAAGATTGAAGTGAAGGAGAGGTACAAGGTGCCATTTTCTATAGGGAAGTATCGAGATGAAATCTTCTGTGATATTGTTGACATGGATGCATGTCATTTGTTATTTGGAAGACCTTGGCAGTTCGATGTGAATGCCCAACATACAGGTAAAGAAAATGTTTATAAGTTAGAGAAGGAGGGTGTGAAGTATGCCTTGTTACCTTTGAAGTTAGAGGGTCACTTTAGAGCCTACACGATAGAGGGACGCTCTTTCTTGACTATTACCCAGTTAGAAAAAGAGATGGTTGAGGATTTAAAAGAGTCAAAGGTGGCCTATGCACTCATTGTAAAGAATATAGTAGTTGGAGATAAAGATATGAGTGTAGAGGTCCCTGAAGCAGTTAAGGGAGTGTTGGAGGAGTATAGAGATATGGTTCCTAATGACTTACTTCAGAAACTACCACCCTCAAGGGACATTCAGCATCAAATAGACTTGGTACCTAGAGCAAGTCTTCCAAATTTACCACACTATAGGATGAGTCCTAAGGAAACTGAGGTCCTGCAAGAGAAGGTGCAAAATTTGTTAGACAGGGGGTTTATTTGAGACAGCATGAGTCCTTATGCTGTACTAGCTTTATTAACACTTAAGAAAGATGGGAGCCAAAAAATGTGTGTTGATAACAGGACCATCAATAAGATCACCATCGGATACAAATTCCCTATACCATGATTGGATGACATGTTAGACAAATTGAGCGAGGTTAGGGTATTTTCCAAAATTGATTTGAGGAGTGATTATCATTAAATCATAATCCAGCCTAAAGATGAGTGGAAGACAAATTGGTCTCAACAATACGCCCAGTACCTTTATGGGCATAATGAATCAGGTATTAAAACCCTTTAATGGTCACTTTGTAGTAGTGTATTTTAATGATATAGTGGTATTTAGTAAGTCATAAGAGAAACATCTTAAACACTTAAGGTGTGTCTTGGCTATGTTGAGAGAAAATAAATTATTTGCTAATTTGAGAAAGTGTGTCTTAATGTCAAGGTGATTGTTATTTTGGGGGTTTGTAGTTAGTAGTAAGGGTATCATGGTGGATGATGAAAAGGTGAGGGTAATCAGGGAATGACCTATTCTTAAAGCTGTTACTAAGTTGAGGAGTTTCCTAAGATTGACCAGTTTTCATAAGCGATTTATAAGACATTTTAGTACAATTATGCTCCATTGACTAAGTGTCTAAAGAAAGGAAAATTTCAATAGGGCGAAAAGGCTTAAACGAGCTTTGTAAAGTTAAAGGAAAGGTTATGTAAGGTCCCTGTATTGGCACTACTTGATTTTAATAAGCTATTCAAGGTTGATTGTGATGCTAATAGTGTTGGGATTGGTATAGTGTTATCACAGGAGAAGAGACCAATAGCGTTCTATAGTGATAAGTTGTCTGAAGTAAGGAAGAATTGGTCAACGTATGATAAAGAATTCTATGTTGTTGTGAGAGCTTTAAGAGTATGAAAATACTATTTGGTAGAAAAGGAATTTATTTTATATTATGTCGCATTAAAACATCTATGTAGATAGGCCAGGATAAGTAAGAATATACATATTAGGTAGATTTAATTTTTGCAAAGGTTTCCTTTCAGGTTAATGCATAAATTTGGTGTACAAAATAAGTGACTGACGCTTTAAGTAGAAAGACTGATTTTCTATTTACCTTAAGTGCTAAAATTGTGGGCTTTGAAAGAATAAAAGAGTTGTATACTGATAATGGTAATTTCAAGGAGATTTGGAGGAAGTGTACTATTAAAGAGCCTTGTGATGATTATCATATTCATGAGGGGTATTTAATAAAGGGAAATTGATTGTGTATTCCTAAGTCCTCCTTAAGGGAAAAGTTTATTAGAGACCTCATGGGGGAGGTTTAGTAGGACACTTAGGTTAAGATAAGACCTTAGCTGTTGTGATAGAGAGGTATTTTTGGCCTCGACTGAGAAGGGATATTGGTAAGATTATAGAGAAATGCTACATTTGTCAGACTTCCAAAGAGCAATCTCAGAACACTGGGTTATACACTCCATTACCAGTACCTGAGAACATTTCGAAAGACTTGTCGATGGATTTTGTCTTGGATTTACCTTATACTCAACGAGGTGCTAACTTTGTGTTTGTTGTTGTTGATAGATTTTCTAAGATGACTCATTTTATTCTATGTAAAAACTGCAGATGCACGATCCATTGTCAGGTTATTTTTCAAAGAAGTGGTGTATTTACATGGTGTTCCCAGGTCCATTACTTCTAACTAGGATAACAAGTTTCTTAGCCACTTTTAGAAGACATTGTGGTTCTTGTTTGATTCTTCGCTAAACTTTAGTAACACAGCTTATCCACAGACTGATGGGCAGACTGAAGTGACCAGCAGAACATTGGGAAACCTAATTAGGAGCATCTGTGGTGAAAAGTCAAAATAGTGGGATCAGATATTGGCCCAAACTGAATTTGCCTATAATAATTATGTTAATAGAACTATTGGAAGATCACCCTTTTTAGTAGTCTATACCAAAATGCTACAACATGCCCTAAATTTGTTAAAGTTACCCAAGTTGGCAGAGGTTAGCATAGTAGTTAAGAACATAGCAGAGCAGTGCCAAGTTATCATTGAAGAGTTAAAAAGAAAAATTGAGAGGGCGAATGTGAAATACAAGGAGGTTGCTGATAGATATAGGAAGAAAAAATTGTTTAAGGTTGGTGATTAGGTGATAGTGTACTTAAAGAAGGAATCCTTTCCTATAGATGATATGTCTTTATATCCTGAAAAGAACTTAGGCTCGAGTTCAGAAAATGATGTGGACCAAATAGCTGAAAAGTACATGGACAAGCGAGAAAAGGATAAGAAGTTGCGATAAATTTTTTCGTAATTTTAGTTAAATATGAAATGAACTTTTTTGTAATTTTAATTAAATTTTATAAAATATATATTTTAAAATTTTTTAATAAAAAGTAAAAGGTCTTATACTTTTAAGTTAGTTAAAAAAAATTTCTGTAAAATAAATTGTAATTTTTATTTTTTAAAATTTAATTATTATAATTAATTTTTTATTATTAATTACACTTTTTCCTTTGGCAAGAAGACGTTGTGCCTTCTCCAATCCTCCTGGATAAGGACTACAATTGCTCATTGAAAATATCAACGCGGCCTCGTTATCCCCCGTTCATTAGCCATGTAGGCAGGGCTAGTCCATCAATCCTCAACCCCACCAAAAAAAAAAAAAACAAATAGCCCCTTACGTGCACCAAAAACACAAAATATATATCCAACTCAAAGGAAAAGAATATTTGTTTGCAGCAGACCAACAGAAACAAACTCGCCAAAAACAAAAACGGCAAAACAATCAAGCGTACTTGGTTTTCGATAACCATCCCTCTAGCGAACCTACCTTGACCCATAAACTGGGAATTTCAATTTATCCTCTCTGGTTTTAATCTAAATAGCATCCCTGAAACATAATTGTTCTCAATCTTTTTGGAACCTTACTTGGTCTTTTCTGGTTTCTTCTCCACATCTGTTTAACTAGATCTAGTCCCTTTTATTAATTTCTCTGCCTCCACTTTTCCTGGTGCATCTATTGCAGCTTTGGCTGGGGTTGGTCGTTTTGGAGAGTCTAATTTTTCTTCTGCTGGTAGCATTTCAGGTGCCAATACAAATTTTTCAGTCCCTGACTTCTCCAGCTTAAACGGCTCTGCGGGTGCCGTGTCTGCCGATGACTGAACTTGTTTCAGTGACCCCGTAGGTCCTCCAGTAACCGATGTTTCTTGTGTCTGTGGCTCAATGATTTTTTCATTCTCTGATTTTACTTGTTCCGTTGGTCCTTTGCCGCCATCCATTGATCGCTTTTCTCCATTCTCCTGCAAAATGAGCGTTAAACTCAGGACTTCAACCAAGTAGGATTGATGTAATCACCAGGACAATTGTCTCTAAAATGGCAAAAATTCTGTCTCTGTCTTTTTCTTTTCTTTTCTTTTTTAAGTTATGCTATATCAAATAAAACATGAGGAACCTTTCCGTTATTTGTGACTCTCCTCTAGAGGACACCCGTAACTGGCAATTAAAGATTGCATAGGATTATGGGATAATGGAACCTAAGTATGTTCCCTGGTAATTTCAAAAGGCATGCAGCTGCCTAAAAAATACAGACAATTGTGTGAATATTGCGATTTGCGTAATGTTATGGCATGTATTCAAGAATGTCTATCAATCATCAACTATGAATGAAAAGAGGTGCGCCAAAATCCAGGAGGAGTGATAACCAATCAGTTGTCATCATCACTCCGCTCATTTGCAAACAAATAATAAAATAATCCAAGAATCCCGACCACAAGTGGCAGCTAATTCTCTTACGCACGATGCCGTGCATTCAACCCAAACCACCCCCAAAGAAAAAAAAAAAAAAAATCAATTTAGGGTATTGTCTACGGTGGCCCCCATCCTACACTTAAGCACCTATGGCTTAAGATAGTACTTTATCACGCCGGTATCAGAGTTGTGGAAGGTACTTCCATATCATGCTTTACGTGGGAAAAAGTAATGAGCGTGACATCTTACTAACAATATCTGAGTACAGATCTAACCTTTGTGCCGATTGTACTGTCTACAGAATAAAAATGAAACCGCTGAACCTAGATCTATGGGGTCGGAACTTCATAATCAGAAATGAGAAGAAACCTATAGTGTTTTAATTATCATAAGATTCGGATGGAGAACTTGAATGTAATGCTAATGGACTGTACACATCATTCAGAGAAGTCTTGAATAGCCTTTCAATTATATCAACAAAGCACCAAAAATAAATGGAGGGGTAGGGACGAAAAAGAAGATAGAAATTAAGAAAAGGACCAACAAAACAGAACCTATCTATGGATGATTAACTTCATTAGTTGTCACGTCCGCGTCCCATTTAAGATGATAATGACAAGGATAATTACCAGAAATCAAAACGTATCGCGCGAGTAAAAAGTTCCAGAAAAAATCTGAGGGTAAATCAGCGATGGGGACAGCAAAATTGACTGGCGTGGCAGAGACATGGGCCAACCTAAACAAAGTTAAAAAAATAAAGATTTAAATTGTGGGTCGGTGTTCAGAATTATTATTATTATTATTATTATTATTATTTCAATTCAGAATTTATCCGCTAAACCCCACGAGTTAGTTGATTTGTTTTATGGTTCCAAAAGCAAAGATCATCTAATTTCGCATATGGAAAAGTGCATATTCTTCGGATTCCGCTACTCCTTTTAGAAACCCCCCGAGCAACGCCGCCTGCATTGCCTATTCACTTCATCTAACAAAGAAGAAATGTAGCTTTTTCCTAGACCCACGGGCAGGCCATTCAACTGTACATCCAAATAAACGACAGCTAGCCGGCATACCAATTCATACGTGGGGAAGCTAAGGAAATTCCCATTGGAAAAACCAAAAGACAAAAATTAAAAGGACAAATGTGGCCGCGTTAATGAAAGCTTAAAAGCATGATCACATCAAAAAGATCAACCAGGCTCTTTTAAGTATATAATTACCCAGTATTTTGAAACACCCTAAAATATTATAAGAGAGTTTAAAGGTTTATTAAAACTACAGAACATTCTAACTTATTTTATATTATTTTAGAATTCTCTTAATTAGTTATATTTATATAGATTCTTATAGAATTTTCTTGATTAAGTAGACTTCTATAGATCCTTACAAGATTCTTTAGGTCTTTGATTATAACCGTTAGATTAAACGAACCTAATTATCTATTTATGAGGTAGAGTTGTATATAAAGAACATTGGTCCCAAGGGTAAGAGGTATTCAATTCGCTTGTACTCTCCTTCAAGTATAATATAGTGTTTCCTTTCTCTCATCATTCTTTTTTATATTTTCTATAGTACTCTACTTTCTCTTCACTATCCAAGGAGGAAGGTTGACTTAGCTTCTACAAAGAGCATAAGGAAAGCTAAATGCCGCACAATCGTGAGGGAAATTCTTACGTCTGTGACAGTTGGTATCAGAGCCAAGGTTTGTGAGGTATAATGTTGAGCACCATGGAGGAGAATGTGCTGAGAAAACACCAAGGGATGGAGAGGGGACGTGATCCATCTCCCACTCAAGATGATAACAAGAAGAAGGAGCATGGATACAGCAAGACTTGTTCTGCCGTCACTCTTGCCACTTTAGAAGAAAAGTCCAACATCCTTGAACAGGTAATGTCTTCAATGGGTACACGCATTAAACATATTAAACATAATTTTAATGCTTTAGAATCTCACACATTGGAAGAGCCTGATAAAGTTTAAGGGGACATCTAAAAGTGTTTTTCTAATAATGAAGAGTGTTATGGGAGTGAGCAAGCCTTTAAGGCGACAGTTACACAGGCTGTCAAAAGCTTGCAAACTCAAGTGACCTCTTTATAAACCATTTTAGAGGAGATGCGCCAAGACTTAGCCATGTGCAAAAGGGTCATGGCTAGCGATGACGGCTCAAGGGGAGCTCCTAGGGTGGAAGCTCCTTAGCCCAAAGAATTCTTGGGCAAGAGAGATGCCCAAGAGGTGGAGAATTTCCTTTGGCAAAGGGAGAGATACTTTGAGTGTCTAAAGATGGTGGATGAGTGAGATAAAGTAAACATGACGACTTTTTACCTTGCGGATACAACAACCTTATGGTGGTAGAGGAAGTATGCAGATATGCAAAAAGGCCTTTGCACTATAGAGACGTCAGAGGATTTCAAGAGGGAAATCAAGAAACAGTTCTTTCTTGAGAACGTGGTATATGAGGTATGCAAGCAACTCAGGGAGTTTAGACATAAGTCCTTTATCCCTAACTATGTTAGGGATTTCACTATAGTATTACTAAAAATACCTAACTTAGGAGTAGAAGATGCACTATTCTACTTTGTGGATGGACTCTAAAATTGGGCCAAGCAAGAAGTGCAGCGATGAAGGGCAAAAGACGTTGATGATGCCATTGTAATTGTGGAGTCCCTCACTGAGTATCAAAGGAGTGAGTCTTCTAGAAATAGGAGCTCCAAGAGTAACTCCAACAAAGGTGGGGGAGAAAGAGATATATGCCAAAGGAGTCACAATCCACCTATTAGAAGGGACTATAAGGAGAAGAAATAATTTTTCACATCTAGAGTAGGGTGCTTTGTATGCAAGGGACCTCATCCTATGAAAGATTGTCCAAATTTGGGTTCATTAGTAGTTATGATCGATCAATAAGAGTCTCAAGTAGTCGATGGTCTAGTAGAGCAGATTGGTTCTCTACAATTGCTCAACGCTCTTAAGGGCAAACAAGAGCTCCAAGCAATGAGAGGTAAAGGACTGATGTTTGTAGATGTGCAGATAAATGGACAGCACGCACAAGTCATGATTGACATGGGTACCACTCACAACTTTATCACCAGGGAGGAAGATAAACGGCTTGGTCTCTTTATGACCAATGGTGGGGGTTGGCTTAAGATCGTCAATACTGGTGCCAAGCCTTTATGTGGTGTTGCCCGAAATGTACCGATGAGCCTTGGTCCATGGAGAGGTGCAATGAACTTCTTAGTGGCACACATGGACGATTTTAAAATCGTGCTGAGTATGGACTTCCTTCGTAAGGTACAGATCTTTCCTATGCCATATTTAAATTCTGTATGTGTGCTTGAAAAGGAGGCCCCGTGCATGGTTTCTGCCATCTCAAAGGAGAGATAAGAAAATCCTATCTGCAATGCAAGCAAAAAAAGGCCTTAAGTGGGGGGAAATCACATACTTGGCAACGATGGTGACAAGCGATCCCTTCAGCCCTTTAGAGGTAGACTTACCCCTGAAGGTTAAAGACGTCCTTGAAGAAAACAAGGATGTCATGCCTCCCAAGTTGCCCAAACAACTTCCTCCAAGGAGAGAAATTGAAGAGTTGGAGCAAGGGTCTAAGCCATTCGTTATAACCCCTTATTGCATGGCATTTGCTGAGCTTGAAGAGTTGAAAAGGCAACTTGCTATTTTCCTAGATGCAGGTTAGGTTAGACCTTCAAAGGCTCCTTATGGCACTCTAGTCTTGTTTCAAAGGAAGCACGATGGTTCATTACATATGTGCATTGACTACAGGGTGCTCAATAAGATTACAGTAAAGAATTCGTACCCCTTTCCTCTCATTCCTGATTTGTTTGATAGATTAGGGTGAGCGAAGTGGATTACAAAGGTGAACTTGCATTCTGGATACTATCAAGTTCGTATCACAGAAGGGGATGAGGTAAAGACCACCTGTGTTACCCACTATGGTTCCTTTGAGTGTTTGGTGATGCCCTTTGGGCTAACCAACACTCCTGCCACTTTCTCTACACTTATGAACTAGATCTTTCGGCCATTCTTAGACCAATTTGTAGTGGTTTATTTGGACAACATCCTTATCTATAGTGAGACTCTTGAAGACCATATAGAACACTTATAAACTATGTTTAAACTTTTGCAGGACAATGAGCTTTACATAAAGAGGGAGAAGTGCACTTTCACGGCACAGGAAGTACACTTCCTTGGTCATGTGGTGGGGAATTGACGAATTTGAATGAACGAGGAGAAAGTTTGGGCCATCCAAGATTGGGAACCACCAAAGAATGTGTCCTAATTACGGTCATTCCTTGGTCTAGCCAACTATTACTTGCAGTCCATTGAGGGATACTCAGTGCGGACAGCTGCCCTAACCAATTTGTTGAAGAAAAACTAGTCGTGGGAATGGAAAACTCAACAACAAATGACCTTTAAAGGGTTGAAGGCTGCAGTAAGTAAAGAGCCTGTGCTTGTTCTCCCTAACTTTACTAAGGCATTTGAAGTCCACACTGATGCTTCCGACTTTGCTATAGGAGGGGTCCTAATGCAAGAAAGACATCCTGTGGCATATGAGAGCCAAAAATCAAATGATACCGAATAGAAGTACATGATGCAAGAGAAGGAGATGACCGCTATTGTACATTGTCTCTGTACTTGGCGCCATTATCTATTAGGTTCTCAATTTGTGATCAAGACGGACAATGTGGCCATTAGCTACTTCCAATCCCAAAAGAAGCTGACCTCAAAGCAAGCTAGGTGGCAAGACTACTTGGCTAAGTTTGATTATATGTTGGAATATAAACTAGGCAAAGCTAACGTAGTCTCTGATGCCTTAAGTTGCAAAGCTGAATTGGCGGCCATCTCTTGCATAAAAGGGGATATCAAGGACCTAATTTGAGAAGGGCTCAAGCATGATCCCATGGCTAGACAACTTACCAACCTTGCTCTCAAGAGGGGGATAAAAAGGTTTTGGGTAGAGGGTGACCTAATCTATACACAAGGGAGGCGACTTCATGTGCCAAAATAGGGGAGTATAAGACACTCCCACATTAAGGAGTGCCATGATACCAAGTGGGCGGGTCACCCAAGCATGAAGAGGACGTGAGCATTGTTGGAGGCGACATACTATTGGCCTCAATTGAGGGATGATGGTAAGATATATGTTCAAACATGTCTTATGTGCCAACAAGACAAGATTGACTATCAATTACCTGAAGGCTTATTGGAACTGTTACCAATACCTCAAAGGCCTTGGGAGACCATTACAATGGAATTCATTTCTGCATTACCCAAGTCAGAAGGGTCAGGGTCGATCATAGTGGTTGTGGATTACTTTTCAAAGTACGGGACATTGATCCCTGCCCTAACTGATTGTACAGCAGAAGAGGTAGTGCAATTATTCTTTAAGAATGTACTAAAATATTAGGCGTTGCCACATCACATCATAACTGATTGTGATCCTCCTTTCACTGGTCGACTATGGGATTCAAACTCTTGGGGACTGAGTTGAATTTCTCCATGAGTTTTTACCCTCAAATGGATGACCAAATTGAGAGGGTTAATGCTCTTTTGGAGTGTTATCTTAGGCACTTTGTAAGTGCCAACCAATGAGATTAGGGGAAACACCTGGACGTGGCTCAATTTTCTTACAATTTACAAAAGAGTGAGGCAACCAGGAGAAGTCCCTTTGAGTTAGCGATTGGGCAATAACCTTTAACGCCCTATAATGTGGATACAGATTCATCAACTAGAAGCCCATGAGCCTTGAAGATGGCCAAGTCATGCAAGGAGCAAGTCGACATAGCTTGTTTCTACCCTAACAAAGCAATTAAGAAGATGAAGAAATGGGCAAACAAGAGAAGACAACATGTCGAGTTTGCTGTTGGAGACAAGGTAATAGTGAAAATCTTGTCCCAGCAATTCAAAGCTTTCCATTTTGTCCATAAGGGTCTAATAAAGAGGTATAAAAGACCTTATTCAGTCTTGCGAAAGGTTGGTAAGGTCTCTTACAAATTGAATTTGCCCAAAAACTTAAAAATGCACCCGTCTTCCATGTGATTATGCTCAAACCGTTCAAGGAAGACCAGGAAGACCCTAGACATGGAGTATCCATTAGAGCTCCCTCGATTGTTGTAAAGTCTTACAACAAAGAGGTTGAAGAAATGCTTGGCAAACGGGTTGTTAAAAAACGTGGTATAACACTAAGCACCCAATACTTGATCAAATGGAAGGGATTGCCCGAGAGTGAAGTAACATTAGAAAGCAAAGAGGATATGTGCCAATTTCAACAATAACTTCAAGAATACGAGGGCGTCAAAGGATTAGGTGGGGTAGAGTGAAACACCCTAGAATGTTTTAGGAGAGCATATAGGCTTACTAGGACCCTAGAACATTCTACCTTATTCTATATTATTATAAAATTCTCTTGATTAAGTAGACTTATATAGATCATTGTAGAAATCTCTAGATTTTTTATTGTAGCTGTTAGATTAAACGAATCCTAGCCATCTATTTAGGAGGTAGAGTTGTATATAAAAGGGATTACTCCTAAGGATATGAGGCATCCAATTCACTTGTACTGTCTCTCAAATATAATATAGTGTTTCCTTTCTCTTATCATTCTCTCTTGTGTTTTCTATAATGCTCTACCTTCTCTTCACTATCCAAGGAAGAAGGCTAACTTATCTTTTATGAAGGGCATAGGGAAAGTTAAGTGTCGCATGGTCTTGAGGGAAATTCGTACGTCCGTGACAATCTGCACCCTTTGTAAGGAAACTTAATAATGAAACTTTTTGAAAATAAAAAAAATTTAAAAAAAGGCGAGAAAACACAATCGACAATCTGATCTTAAAAATTAATCCCATAAGGAATATGGATCATATCATTTAATTACGACTTGATTATCTGTTCTAAAAAATTCTACTGAAAACATCTAATTTAAAGAATATCTATTGAACAGAAAAAGATTCAAAAAATAAAAAATTAAAGTACATCGATGCAATAACTGCTTGCTTGTCAGTAAACATGGATTATGAAGAATGATGCATATATATATATATATACACTAAAAGCAAAACTTTTCATTGTTTCTTTAGTGTTCTACATTTTGAAATGCAACGGTAATTAGAACTCCCCAAAAGAGAAAACAAACACTCCTTTGTGTGAACCAACAAGAAATTGAAAAACACAAGAACAAGGAAGTCAGTTTAACAGAGAAATATAATATTTTACCTTGTTGAACAAGTTGCTGAGGAATCAATGCTTTTTACTACTTTGATCATGATCATCATCATCAATGATCTTGTCAGCATTGACAATGACGATGATGACCTCCTTAACCTTGTCACCTTCTGGCTGATGACCCTTACCAACCTCTTTCTCACCAATAACTTTATTCTCCTTTTCACCATCAACAGCAGCAGCCATAGCCTCCTTCACCTCCGTCGAAGCCAGCATCTCCTCCTGGGTCGGCTGTGGAGGTTGACCCTCATCCTTGGCCACCTTAGGCTTCGTCACACAAGCTCCCATGTTAATTGACTTTCGAACTCTCTCTGCCTTCCTCTCTCTCTCTCTGCTTTTTGAAAAAAGCTTTCTATCTTGTTTAGTATTGTTTTCTTTGTTAGACTTTTATGGAATTTCTCTTTCTGAAATTTTTATTTTTATAATGCATGATCTTTCTTTATGCGAATACTAGCATACAAACTGTAATGAAATCAACATACTGTTGTCCATGATGCTGATGTCCCATAGCAAAGATAGAATCCTCTTTATGTTTTGTTTTTGAATACTTTTCTCTTTTCTCTTACTCTTCCCTTTCTTTTCTTTACGTTTTCTCTCTGATATTTATATGAGAAGGAAAAGATCTGTAATGATATATATAATACCCTTTTCCTGTAACTGTTATTTTAAATAGGAAGATCTTCCCTTTCTGTAACGGTTATCTTAAATGGGAAGATACTTTTTTTCTTGTAACAGTTATTCTTAATAGGGAAATTGGAGAGATTTTAAATCCGATGACTTAAATTACTATTATACCTAATCGACCATCATATTAGGCATTTTATTTTGAGACATACTTTAAATAATAAGGATCACTCATATTAATTAATTTAACATTCTTCCCTTGTGCACAAAAAGGGATATAAAGATCAAAACGAGAGAATATAATAGAATTTTGTGGAAAACAATAATGTGGGGTTTGTTGATTGTTCCGACAATTGTACTGTGGTGGAGGAGGAACGACACCGATCGAGTGAGAGCGAGAGAAGGTGATGTTTGCACACACACACACACACAAACACACTATATATATGTATACTTATTTTTTTTACCTTTTCACAACAATTCCAGTGTTTTGGAAACTTGATTTCTCAAAATGACAAATATATTTGGATGCCTTTTGGGAATTAAGTTAGATTATTAACACGTATATAATATAGTAACAGCTGTTATAGGCTGTAAGTTTAGAGAGAGAGTGAGAGAGGGAGAGGGAGAGAGAGAGAGGAGGGTAGGGGGAGATGGATGTCTCGATGAGGTCTCGGAATAGGAAAGAGAAGTGCATTGATGGTGGAGGGGGAGAGAAGGGAGATAAGAAAATGATGGAAGGTTTCGGTTTAAAGCAGGGAATTCGGGAGGTGTCAATATTTTTACATTGTATGTCTATGTGATTCTGCCTTTGTTCTCCCTTTTTTTACTTTTTTATTTTATTTTATTTAATTCTCTGGGTCGGCATGATTTTATTAATGGTAATGGATGAATTATTTTTTGAAATTAAAATACATAAATTAATGGCTTAAATTATTTAAACTGATTAATATATCATATTAGTTAATTTTTCTCAATTTATAATATATTTTATTATTAAATATTTTTAATTTCATATAATAAATATGATATAAAACAAACGGCAATTTATTATATATTATACAAAATATGAAATTTTTTATATTTTAATATTAAATATCCTTTAAACTGATTTAATGTTTAATTAAATTAATTGAAGTGATTAAATTTTTAATTTTTAAGCTTTTTGATTGAGACAATTCCGTTCTCAAGACATTAGTTACTTGCAACCATACTTCTAGGTATTTTCGGCTAGAAAATAATACAATTACTCGAAAATATATATTTAGAGAATTACTTTATAGTAACATATAATAATATACAAAGAGCAATATGAAAGCAGCACAAGGATAATGTATTAATTTTTATTTATTTATAAGATCAAATAAATGTGATTAATCTATATTTTTTTATTATTACAATGTTATTTTTTAAATGTTACTCTCTAATTATTTTATTAAAATTTTCTTATATATTTAATAAAATTCTATTATATAATTAAATGATTTAGTCAAAAACAGCCAAAGTGGCATCATGCAAGTGTTAGCATAATAGCATAACATCAAACATATTAAAAAATTATTTTTTTCTGAATTTCAAATTTTTTCACTAAAAATTACTAAATATATAATTAAAGCATCAAAATGTGCAACATGTAAGGTTGAATGTACAATAGGCCATGAAAATATTTAAGTGATGTATAATTGTACATGTATTTTAGTTCTCAATTGCACATTTTATTGCTTTATTTGTGCATCAAGTTATCTTAAGAAAAGAAAATTTATTTTTATTTTTGTTTAATAGAAAACCCATTGAATTATGAATTGTATAATAAAAATGAATTTTTTTCTCATAAATTTTATATTCATTTTCATAATTATAACACACAATTTTAAAAATAAAAAATAAAAATTTTAATTATTAAATATGCTTCGACAGAATGAAATCTATTATTTTTTCCCCCAGTTTCAATTCAACAGGCGTTTTTTTTCTTTCTCTCTCTCTCTCTCTCTCTATTTTTTTTTAATAAAACGACAATTCAATTAGCTTATATTAACTTCGAAGCCAAGAATACAACGCTGCAGGCGTTCATTAATGTTTGCAGAGCAAGTCCTCGGGTCAACATTTGGACCCCCAGTATCTTTATGGATATTTTCTTTCCGGATCCGTCGGGGCTTCATGTGGATTATGCAAGATTCACCTATGAGTAGCTTCATTGCATTAATTAATATTTCCCATATGACCTTGTAATCTCCATCTCCATATGCCAGCATATAAAAATATCGGTCTTTTTGTAAGAAACAAGTTTGGTGCCTTCTACCAGTTTATTTCATTTCACTTTACTTACTTCCCAACCGTAAATTGACAAAAATCATTAGGAAAAACCACTAATGCAGCCATTGAAAGTAATATTAGCATTTTAATCACTTAAAGTAGTCAATGTAATTTGCCCTTTTTTTTTTTCAGGCAATTAACTAGTTAATTTCTTTATAAACCTAGGAAAATATATTGGAGGAAACATATTTATACCATTTAGAAATATACTTCAAGAGGCTTCCACAAGTTTTTTTTCTTTTTCAATTTCTTTTACGTTGGAAAGATAAACCTTCCATTTACTCTTCTTATAATCTTCTTTGCTACAATAATAACATGTGTCCGATTAAGAATCATAAAAATATTTATTAAATAATATGTAATAGAAATCAAAGTTTTAAAATTAATTCTTAAGAACAGATAATTTACTTGTTACATATTATTACAAAAATAATATAAAAAATAAAATTATTATTAAACTATTCTTGATTCTTTTTATTTTCAACCTTCTTTGCAGGTTATTATAAATTATCATACTTATTTTTTAAATTAGATATAGAGGATGAAGTCAGAGTTTATTCTATCTTATCTAATTATATTTATTTTCTAATATAAATTGTTGATGTTATAAATGAAATTATAATTTCTTTATGAATATTTATTTCACCTTGTTAAAGAATTTTGTGAATCAATTTTCATTAAGAAAAAAAGAATATTCTTCCATGATTTCTTTAAAGAGATGATTGATTTATTAATCATCTAATCATTTCAATACAATTCATATCATACCCTATATGAGTCTTTATAGACAATTTAATTCATATCAAAGTATAATAATTCTTATGTGAGATACATTGATAATCTTAAGTCTAAAAATTATTTATGTAATTATCATATGAAAAATTTTACAAAGATCAAAGTAATGTTCCATTTAGGAATTCTCATAATATATCAATTCATTGAATTTGTTTGTTTAATAAGTACCCATATGTTTTTTCAAGCATTCCTATATATCAATTTATAAGATTGACTGCTTTATTCATAAGAAATGAACGTAACATATCAATGTTCAATATGATAATGCATGAACTAAGAATGCTTAAGAATAATGTTTTCATGTAATAACATTAGATAATTATGATTCAATCATAATTACTTTTAAAAAATTTATTTATTTATAAACTTGTATACATAAAATATCATATATATATAAGAATAAACTCCTTAGCTAATAAGACATGTACTAATAATTATTGTTATCTTTCTTACACTTGAGTCAGCTATATTATTTTGATTGTTTGGGATTTGGTTTTCTTATTTTCTTCTTAGATTTCTTTTTCTTGTCCATGAAAGAATCAGTTAGGAAAACATATGTTTTTCCTTAAGGGATTGTTAAGTATGTTGTAAACAAATAACTGAAAAAAAAAAGAAGGATTGCAAAGTAGTTTTAAGTAAATTTGAAAGTTTAGATAATATAGCTTCCAAACATGAAAATCTATGAATAACATTGAGGTTGAGATTATTAAAATATGTCAACACTTAGCTCCAATTTTTTTAATATAACCAATTATCTTTAAAACATGAGCCTTTATTTATTTATTTATTTATTTATTTTGCATCTTATATTAAAATAATTATTTTAAGAACTTATTGTTCTTATTCATGTATATACATTAAACAGTACAACTTAGTAAGCATAAATATTCTTATGTTGTCTTTGAAATGTAAGAGTCATGATAGTTAGCATTACATATATAATTTGTTTATTCTTATGTTAATTGCAAGCTTCCAAAATTTGGTGATAACATTTTTAGGAGGAATATGAGGAATGAAAATTCAAAAATAAGATATAGGATTTATAAGAGTGGAAATAACTACACCCATTGTATAACTTAAGGCAAAATAAACTCTTTAATAAACAAAGAAAAATATTTTATAATTGGATATTTTAATTAGGTATATCATATGAAATTAGTATTTATTCTATTTATTGTCTAATCATCTAATTTTTCATTGTTTATTCATATGGGTTTTACAAACTTCATTGATTTTATAAATGAGGTTTAAAAACTCCTTAAATTTTATTCTACCCTGATTAAGAGTTTCTTGGAACAATATTAAATAGATCTTTTTAAAAGGTAAGATGATATTAATATTAATAAAAAATTTCTATATAGAAACAAGCAAAAGCCCCCCCAAAAAAAGTGATAGCCTTAAGTATGTTAAGAGGCCATAAATAAAAAAAAAATGATAGTCTAAATCACTTTATAGAATAGAAAAAGACCTTTGACCTCTTGGGAGGCTCAACCTAAAAAATAATCCTCCCCATAAGGCAAAAACCAATCAAATCAACCCAACCCATCTACTTAATTCCTAAAAATTGAGCTAAACTTTTACACCTATGAATGAGTGTGCTTGCTCAATCCTTATTTCACCATTGCATCCTTAAAAAGTCATATACTGATGAGAACCTTTTTAGGTCTCATACTGAGAAGGGGCGGGGGTGAATTAGTGTGAGATGTTTGCTTTTTACTACTCTTTTTGGATTAACCTTTGTGATTTGTTAGAGTCAATGATCCAATTTTTTTATCTTTCTTTTTTATGTGAGAGTGACTATATAGATATTAATCAAATGCAAGTACCCAAGAACACATGAAAAATTTTTATGTGGTTTACCTACAATGTGTGAGCTATGTCTACAATGTGATAAGATCACTCTTAAATCATACAATCCACTTTTGTTATCAAGGGATAGAATTTGGTTGTAGAAGGATCACTTCTGAACTACTTATGGAAGGATCACTCATTAACCACTTATGATGATCTCCCAATCACTAGATGAGATGATCTCCTAATCACTCAATGGATTGATCTCTTGATCACTCTAAGGGTATCCTACCCTTTTTCATAAAACACAAATAGTTTATGATAATGACTTCCTTGAGATTGATCAGTTAAAATACACAGGTTATTGTTGCAAAAAAATGAATCTTCTCTTTCCTCACTGCTAGTCTTTATTCAGACATTATTGGTCTCTTCTCTATAGGTTATCTCTGTTGTAGGTTATCTTTATTATAAGCTCTCTCCTCTGCAAGTTCTCTCCGTTGTTGGTTTTCCCTGTTATAGGTTCTTTCTCCTTATTGTTAATGTTGCCTCACCTGCTCCCTTGGCAGGTTTTCTCCTTCTGCTGCTAGTGCTATCTCACCTACTGCTTTGGTAGGTTTATTCCTCTACTACTGGTGCTACCTCACCTACTAATAAGACATGTTCCTTTACTACTGCAAGCTACTGGACTTATTGCCAGGCACCTTTTCTCCTTTATTACGATAAGCTACCTATGCATGTTGCTATCGCTGTTATTGTTGCTTGCACATTTTGCTATCATTGCTTGCACGTTCACAGGCTGCTATTGCTACTTTTGTGTTCTTCTATTGTTGCATCATGCTTTACTATCATTGCCTGTGCATTCTATTGTTGCTACTTACATATTCTGCTGTCGCTACCTGTGTGTTCTACTATTGCTCTTGTAATCTGCAGTTGTTGGTTTTGCTTACTAGACTTGTTGTTGGCGTTACAATTTTTGGTATAGCCTGTTGGACTTGTTACAATTGCTTAGATCACCTCTTAGACATATTGTGATTGTTGGGATCATTTTCTAGATTTTTTGTTGGTCTAGGGACACCTACTAGTTGTGTTGCTGACGTAGGGATGCCTAATGGAGTTGTTGCAATTTGTAAATTTTGGTTTTGCTTGCATGTTCTACAAGTTTGCCTCCCTTGTTGCTGAATTTCACCTTCTACTGGTTTGCCTCCCTTGTTGCTAGAATGTGCCTTCCTTTGGTATAGCCAGCTGCTACACCTTCTTTTGGTGTGGCCAATTGTTGCTTTCCTTAGCTACTTATCTCTCTTGGTCGGTTGTTACAATTAGGTTTTCCATTTTTTTAAAAAATTCTGTAGCATACACACTTGTCTTTTAAGGTACATATGGTTATTTATAGAGCCTTGAGATTAGGGTTGCACACTCATTAATGACTAGTATTGATTCCCAAAGGTTGCCCTACAATTAATAGCCAGATTTGATTCTTAAAATTTAGGGTCAATGGTTAACATTGATTTCCTAAAATTGAAAGTCAATGGTCAACCTTGACCCTTAAAGGTTGACAGTTAACATTGACTCATTAACTTTAGAGTTGACCTACCATTAATGGTTTTGCCATTATCTCTCGGCATTTTAATGACATTCATAACATCAAATTAACACATATAACTATGTGAGATGTTGTTGACGACAAATCCAATATTAGTTATCAAAAATGGGTTCAACACATGCTAATGTTCAAGACGAAAGAAACCTAGTTATCATTATGCACAAGTCACTTTTAATGATTAATGGGGCTTAACTTGCTTCTTTCGATTGAACCCACAACTTTGCAACTTCCCAAATTGCTAGTAATTCTGCCTTATTAATGTTCAACATTATGATTGCTTTGGAAAAGAGATAAATCACATGTTTTACATCTTCTTTGTAATACTCCTCTTATACCAACCACCTTTTATGTACTTGTTATAGCCATGTCATTATTGAATTTGAACGTGCCTTTCAAATACACCTCCTATGTAAGACTGGGCAAGTGAAGCTAACTAGTCCACTTAGGCCAAATGTCTCTAAGACCAGTAAAGAAATCATTGCATGAAAAAGAGCTTATTGACCATTTGACCTTGACCCACCACCATATCCAAGTTTGTACTAAGTCACAAAGTTGGTCCACTAACATAGATTTACTCATAAAACAACCTTTATTCATGGCCAGCCAAATGGTACAGGTAATTCCATGTATAATCCAATAAACCTAGGACCACCTATAAGATGCCTCACTAACCTAGACATTTACACCACATAATCTAAATTAGAGTATAATGAAGGAAGAGGTAATTAATTAATTCTTGCATGTGCCCTATACATCAAGGCTCCCCTTCCCTCTAATCAATTTAAGGTGCTTTTTCATTGGTAACTAGCTCCTAATTAACTACTAAGTAAAAATCTCCATATTTGGCATAGCTAACCTATGCCATAGATGAAATGGTGCAACATCAAATAGCCTCTATTAACCACTATTACATTGCAAAACTTTTGAACCCATCTTTGATGGCTAATGTTAGATTTATTGTCAATAGCATCTCATAGATTTGTCCTTGTTGATTTGATGTTATAAGTGCCTTTGAGATGTGTTTGTTGCATTTACAAAGTGTTGGTAACACTAGCCAATAAGCAGCTTGTTAAGGTAGAAGCCAAGGAAATTGCTCAGGATTTGGCAATGTAGGTTGTGGCTTGCCCATAGATGCAATTTGTATCTGTAAAGGATATTCCTATAAGCATTGTGAACAAGGAAAAGGAGCTTGAGATGTAGAAAGATTGTTTGTCAAAATTATTGATAGCAGGTTAACTTTGAATTCAATGAGTTAATGTTGACCATGACTTTAAATTTTAGGAGTCAATGCTAACTGTTGACCTTAGATTTTAAGAGTCAATGTTGATCATTAATTGTAGGGCAACCTTTGGGAATCAATGTTGACTGTTGATTGTAGGGCAAACTTAAACTTAAGGCATATGAATGTCTATATAGCTGTCAAATGAAAATGGGTGTTTTGTAAAATATAAAAGAGGGCTTGGTAAAGGAAGAAAACATGAGTGCTGCAGAATGCCAAGAGAGTATGTTGTAGGAAATAAAAGAGGGCACAGTAGAGGAAGAAAGAGGGGGTTGTAGAAACATAATAGAGAAACAAATTGCAATGGTAGAGAATAACCACTAAAAGGAAAAAGAGAGAACTACAGAGAATAGCTACCAAAAAGAAAAGGTGAAGGCAAGGCAGTGAGGAGAACTTCAATAAGTAGTAGTGGTAGCATAAAGGAGAAAGCCTCCAACAATAGAAGAGAAGCAGAAA
This sequence comes from Ceriops zippeliana, assembly GCA_037897445.1. NCBI lineage: Eukaryota > Viridiplantae > Streptophyta > Magnoliopsida > Malpighiales > Rhizophoraceae > Ceriops > Ceriops zippeliana. Next base: position 1,248,797 of record JBAPLH010000056.1, on the reverse strand, counting down.
GTGTAAGGCAGAAGGAGGTAGTAGTAGCAACAAGAAGGAGAAAGCCTTTAGCAATAGAAGAGAAAAAGAGATTGCAAGGTAGGAGGAGGCAACAACAACAACAAGAAGGAGAAAGCCTCTAGCAATAGAAGAGAAAGAAAAAGTGTATGACAGAAGGAGGTAGTAGCGGTAGAAAGAAGGAGAGATAGCAGCAGTGGCAGGAAAAAAAGAAGAGAACCTGCAAGGGAGAGATTGACAAATCTTGAGGAGAGAAACCAATAATGAGAAGGAGAAGATTTGTTTTTCTGCAACTACAGCTTGTGCACATTAAGTGATCTTTCTTAGGGAAGTTTTTGTCATAAACTTTTTATGTACTTTTTGGAAAAGGGTGGGAGACCCTTGAAGTGATCAGGAGATTAACCTTTCGAATGATTAGAAGATCATTATAAGTGGTTAACGAGTGATCCTTCCACTATATCAACTAAATCCCTTAATAATAAGAGTGGACATGTGATCAAAGAGTGATCCTATCACACGGTGGATGTAGCTCACATATTATGGGTAAACCACATAAAAAATTCTGTGTTCTCGGGTGGTTGTGCTTGCTTGATATTCATACGGCCGTTTTCACATAAAGAAGCAATATAAAATTAGATCATCAACTTTAATAGGTCACAGAGGTTTAATTTGGATATATTTGTAAAAAGTAAGCACTTCACACTGATTCACCTCCTCCCCCTCTCAATGTAAGACCTAAAAAGGTCCATATCACAAAATGATTTCCTTATGAATGCATTATCCCTCTCCTATCACTTGCCCATTATCCAAAAATATGTATTAGACCTTTTTTGCCCCTTGCCAAGATAAAGGACCAAGTAAACTACCAAAGTCGAATCATTAACCCATACTTGATTCCAAAAGTTCATTTTTGTACCATTCTTAATTAGATAACTAAAGTGGAATCTCAGGACACTTAAATGATTGATTCTCTTATACCACCATACTTGTGATTCACCATATTATGACTTAAGGACTTCTACCTAAAGTGCTTAATTTTCATTTTCCACTCTCCATAACCACTTTTTCATAAGCCCTATATTACTATATAACCATCTTACAACTTTCTAATGTTAAGCTTACCTTGGATCTTCTTCTTGTAAATGAGACCTTAACTTACCTAATATATACACATACTACCTTCGTACTTGCTCCAAAAATAAGGGTCATTGAATTTGTTTAATATGCCACTCAACTTATTTAAGCATTTTGAACATAACATGAAGTACATTAGGAGAGACCTAGACTTGATTTTAAAAGAATTAGTCAACCTTCTTTAGATAGGAGTCAAGCTTTCCATTTTCCAGATAATAAGTTCTATAAGCCTTTAGGTCATTTATTGACCTTAAGTGATAACTTAAGGTACTTCATATGAAGTGAGCCTAGTTTACATTTTTGGTATTTAACCTACTACTGAATCTTGTCTCACATCCCATGATAGTATACAGAATTGTCTTAGCCAAATGGATTTTTAGCATTACATAACATTGGAAGCATATAAAGATCCTTTTACAATTTATGACAAACTCATCATCAATGACACTAAAAATAATAGTATCATCTATGAATTGCAGATGTGTTAGTCTAATGTCATCATAAATAAGGATTCCTTTTATAAGACCTATGGTTGCTCTTTTTCTAAACAAAGAGTTCATGCCCTTCGTTGTAAGAAAAAACAAGAATAGAGAAAGTGAGTTACCTTAACACAAGCCTTTTAATAGTTTGAATTGCTATAAATGGTTACCATTAACTTGGATGGAGGTTTGCAGAGTTAAGATAAACTTGTAGATCCATCATGCACCAAAAGTCATGTGCACAAAAGTATCTAACAAAAAGCCTAATTTAATTGAGTCATAGATTTTTTTGAAATCAATCTTGATCATAAACACATTTGCTTTATGTCTTTTTAGCTTCATAATTGTCTCATTTGTGACGAGGACACTATGCAAAATGTTGCACCCCCCAAAAATGTGAATTATGACTCCCTTACCACCTTTCTAATTATCACTAGATTACATGTTTAGAAAATACCTTAACTAATATCTTATAAATGGACTTGACTAGAAAGATTGGGTAGAATGGATTAAGAAACTCACCACCTTTGGTAAAAGGACCAAAAAAGTTGAGATAATAAACCAATACAATCAACCATGAACATATAAATCTTACATGAAATCCATTACAGATTGTTTGACCACCTTTTAATGTTGTTGAATAAAACTTAGATTGAATCCATCAAGACTCTATGCCTTGTTATTATTACAATCTTTAATTGCATCCATACTTCCTCCAATGTAAATGGGCTTTTTAGGAATATGCTACCAACCTATTCCAACTTATGAAAAAAGCTATCATCCATTTTCAGACTTGATAGTATTGAAGTGCCTAATTATGCCCTGAAGTGGGACAATATGACATATTTAATCTATATGGGATCAATAAGAATATGCCCTTTAGATTCAATGTAATCAATCATGTTCTTCCTATGCCTATTAGAAGTCATAATGTGGAAAAATTTTGAATTCTTAACACCTTTCGCCTAACCACCGAAACCATGATTTTTGGAACCATTCTTCCTCTTTTTTCTTAAAGTCATTCAATAGTTTGCCCTTACCTACATCAACTTTGCATGTGACTTATTGGAAAACAAATGTGTTTCTTGCTTCAAAGATAATTGTCCCACCTGTAACTCAAGTTGCTTCAAGTCCTTATATCATTCCATTTTATCTTATATACTTCAGGCCTTCAAAAAGTTTTTTATTAATTATATCCTATCACATGATATATAACCCAAATGTCTCTTACTTTGTTGCTACAACCAGAACTCCTAAATGTGTATTCTTATTTCTTTACTGCCATTCCAATGATTAAAGCACCTAAACAGTTTTGGACTCCACTAGCTGTCATTAGTCTTGAGGCAAACCCCAAAGTGATTACTTACATTAAGTTTGGTATAGCTGCCAACAAATCTGCTTCTATAAAAAATTTGTTAACTAGCCTTTTTGATTGATTCTCTTAATAATTACACCAAGTATAATGCTTTTCTTACTTAGTTAATAAATCTCATTTCATTTACAAACTTGTTAAATCATTAAATAACCTAATGATCATTAGTGACCTTTACTCATTGACCCTCTATTATAATTGTATTAAAGTTCCCCATCTATACACCACCATCCCATAAAGTAGGTTTTCAAATGTCTCAATTTCTCCCATAAATCATACTATTTGAAATAATTATTTGAAGCATAAATGTTAACTAACACAATTGTTCTTTTTATGGACACCAACTCCCCTACTCATACCATAAACCTAAGGGCCAATATCTTTGATTGTAATCAAAACACCAAATCACTCTAAAATATTGCTAACCCTCTACTACTCTCACAGATTAGTAGCCTAAACCTAAATACCTAGACTAGCCCCTACCTATCTTAGTACCAGTTCTAACAATTTACACAATTTAGTCTCCTATACAAACAAAATACCTAGGTACACTTGACTCACCCATCTTTGGATTACTTTATACTTAGTGGACCTCCCTAAACTTTTAAAATTTATGGAGTACAAATCATAAGAAATAATTAATCTCAAACCTACATCTAACAACAATACCATCTTTAGCTTCCAACACTGACAACCTCTGTATAATTACCTATTTATTACTATATGCTGTGAGACCTAATAATTTTCCTAGCTCAATCACCTATTATGATTCCTTTCAAAGAACATCATTGTGGAATTAGATAAGCTGTTGGATAATTGCCCCCTTCTTCGATACTAGCTCTCACACTAATAATGCTACCCACTAGATTTGTTTTTTAATTTGGCGTTTGATCATTCTAACCCTTTTGCCTCTATTGCCTTTCCCCTTCTTCCTTACCAACTTACCTTTCCACTTAGCTAATGGTATAACATCTAAATTGCCTTCTCATTACCCTTTTGTTGTTTGCATGTGTTGTTATTATAGCCTACATGTGCATGGACTACTATCATTGCCTACATGTGCACGAACTACTATCACTGCCTATAGGGGCTATTATGCTGCTTGCATGTTCTGTTGTCACTACCTGTATATGCTGCTATTACTACTTACATGTGCATGAATTGCTATTACTAATTGTATGGGTTGTTGTACTGTTTGCATGTCCTGTTGTAGCTTGCTGCCAGAGCTACAAATTTTGGTATAACTTGCTGGACTTGTTGCAATTACTGGGATTATAGGTTGTAGCTGGTGTTGGGACTATTGCTGGTATTGTGCCTGTTGCAGATTGTTAGATGTGCTGCAATTGTTGGTATCACTTGCTGGACATGCTGTAATTGTTGGGATTGCCTAATGGATATACTATAATCGCGAGATCACCTGTTGGTTATTATAGGCTACTGTTGGTATAGTAGGTTGTTTTTGGTTGTTGCGGGCAATTGTTGGTATAGTAGGTTGCAGCTGGTGTTGCAAGCTTCCACTGGTGTTACCTTCAAGTAGCTAGTTTCTCCTCGATTTGCTGCCTACCTTTGCTACTATTACTTGTTGCCTTGCTACTGCAATCTCCCTTTACGATGGTTGCTGCATGTCCCTCTCTCCTTAATGTGGCTGCTACACATTTTTCTCTCCTTGGTGTGGCTACTATAATCCGCCTTATTGGTTTGGTGTGGTTGTTGGCTGTTGCACCTTGTTCTCTCTTTGGTAGGGCTACTTTTTTTTTTTTTCCTTTGGTGTAGCTGTTAGTTACTTCAACTCCTCCTTTGGTTGGTGTGGTTCCCTCTTTCTTTAGTGGTCCTTGTCACCTCTTCCTTAGCCAATTGCTGCACTTTTCTTGGTTGGTTTTGTTTTCCAGCTATTACTCTACTTGGTGTGGCTAATTACTGCACCTTCATCTTGGTATGGCCAGTTACTTCACCTCTCCTTGGTGTGGTTAGCTGTTGCAACTCTCCTTAGTGTGGCTAGCCGTTGCAACTTTCCTTGGTATGGTCGATTACTGCACTCTACTTGGTGGTTGATTGCTGCACTTTTTAGCTGCAACTCTCCTCCGTTTACCTCTCATTGTGGTTGCCTCTAGGTTTGTCGTTCTCTCTTAAAAAATCTGCAGCACAACTTTATCTTCCATGGTGCATGGGGTTATGTTGGAGATTGAAAGAGTAAATGTTGGAGATTGAAAGAGTAATAATCCTTCTCATTCTCAATAATACATTAGACAATAGCTTTATAGATGCTAGACCTAGTAAAAAAAAAAGGAAAGTAATAAAAGGTATATGAAATCCCATAACTTATGGGACCTTAAAAAAACCTACCTAAATTAGTTTATTTCTAAAGATATATTCTAAAAATAGCTAACTATGCACAACATAAGCGACTAATCATGTTTTCCTACACTCCCCCTCAAGCTGGTGAATAGGCATTTTCCATTCCCAGCTTGGATATTATATTTTGAAACACCGAACTAGTTAACCCTTTGGTAAGTACATCCGCAAGCTGGTTGTGTGTAGGCATGTAAGGGGTACAAATCAACCCGCTCTCTAAGTGTTCTTTGATAAAGTGTCTGTCGACTTCAATGTGCTTTGTTCGATCATGTTGTACTAGGTTGTGAGCTATGCTGATTGCAGACTTGTTGTCACAATAGAGTCTTATTGAGCCATCCCACTTAATCTTCAAGACTTCTAGAATGATTTTTAACCAAAGTACTTCACACACACCTTGAGCCATTGCTCAAAATTCTGCTTCTGCACTAGACCTGGCCACTACATTCTGTTTTTTACTCCTCCATGTCACAAGGTTTCCACCAAGAAAGGTGCAATATCTAGTGGTTGACTTTCTATCAACAATTGACCCAGCATAATCAGCATCTGTGTATGTCTCAAGTACTAAACCTCCGTTCCTTTTGAATAAAATACCTTTTCCTGGTACTCCCTTAAGGTACTGTAATACTCAGTAAGTTGCTTGTAGATGAACTTCCTTTGGGTTATGCATGAATTGGCTAATCACACTAACTGCATATGTTATATCTGGTCGTGTGTGAGACAAATAAATAAGTCTTCCTACAAGGCGTTGATATGTTGCCTTGTCTACCGCAACATCCTCCTCTGCTTTTCCAAGTTTGACATTCTGATCTATTGGAGTACTTGCTGGTTTGCATGCTGTCATGCCTGTTTCCTTTAGGAGATCTGTGACATACTTTTGTTGGGAGATAAAAATGCCTTGCTTAGAGTGAGCAACCTCAATCCCAAGAAAATATTTGAGCCTTCCTAACACCTTGATCTCAAATTCCTTGCCCAAACAATGACTCAAGATTTGTTTTTCTTTGTCATCATCTCCTGTCACTATTATGTCATCAACATAAACCAAGAGAGCTGTGACTGCCCCTGACCTTGAGTGTTTAATGAACAATGTATGATCCCCTCGGCTTTGTTCGTATCCCATAGCTATCATAACTCTAGCAAATCGTCCGAACCATGCTTGTGGTGATTGTTTTAGACCATATAAGGCTTTCTTCAATTTACACACAGTTTGAGAATCCAAGTTCTTCCTATAACCTGGTGGGACCTCCATATAAATTTCTTCCTCTAGTTCTCCATGCAAGAATGCATTTTTTACATCGAACTGCTATAATTCCCAACCATAGTTAGCTGCCAACGACAATAAAACTCTAACAGTATTCATTTTTGCAACTGGTGCAAAAGTTTATAGATAATCAATTCCATAGCTTTGAGTATATCCTTTGGCTACTAACCTTGCTTTGTATCTTTCTATTGATCCATCTGCTCTATACTTTATTGTATACACCCATTTACACCCTACAGGCTTCTTTCCCACTGGTAACTTTACCAACTCTCAGGTTTTATTTTTCTCAAGTTCCTCCATTTCCACATTCATAGCATGTTTCCATTTCTCGTTGGACAATGCCTCGGATAAGGTGGTAGGAATGGTAATGGTGTTTAAGCTAACAAGGAAGGATCGATGAGATGGTGAAAATTTCTTAAAAGACATAAAGTGTGCAAGAGGATATAAAGGTTGTTTTGTGCACTCTCTTGTTGCTTTCCTAATAGCAATGGGAAGATCCTGGTCATCCCTACTCATATGAAATTCAGTTTCATTTTGCAATGTAGGATTAGGTTGTTTTGTGCACTCTCTTGTTGCTTTCCTAATAGCAATGGGAAGATCCTGGTCATCCTTACTCATATGAAATTCAGTTTCATTTTGCAATGTAGGATTAGATATTGTTACCTCATTCTCAGGACTTGGGTTGGACTCTTGGACCTGCATAAATTTAGGAACGATCATCTTCTTCCTTGTGAACACCTTGCCCTTGCCAAAACATACATTCTCAGGTGCAGAATCTGTTTTTTCTTGAGGATTTTCAGACATATGGTTTGGTTCATTTTCAACTATATGTTTAGGAAGATTTTCAGGCACACGGTTTGGTATAATGGGACAAGATGAATTGGATGGTTTACACATGGACAGTGGCGATAGATCAAGTAAAACATCCTCATCCTTATTTTCTATTGTTAAATTCTCCCCCTGAAAATAAGGATGGGTGAAGTAAGACTCATGTTCATTGAAAGTGACATTTATTGAGACATAGAACTTCCTTGATGGAGGATGGTAGCACTTATACCCCTTTTGAAAATATGGAGTTAGGGTTTGATTGAAATATTCCCTAGCATTATCTGACCTAAACCTTTTGATATTGATTCCAAATTGATTTTTGACCATGGAGAAAAAATTTGGGAGAACGGTAATAACATCTGATTTATGCTTGAGTAGAAAAATCCAGGCAACACGAGTACAGTCATCAATAAATGAAACAAACCATCTTGCTCCAAAAATATTAGGAATAGACGTAGGACCCCAAATATCACTATGAACAAGATAAAAAGGAACAGAACTCTTTTTGTTACTGGCTGGAATTGGTATACGCTTATGTTTAGCAAGTTCACATACCTCACAATGAAAGGTTTCAACATTTAGATTTTTAAACAAAGAAGGAAACAGAATTTCAATAATTCTAAAAGATGGATATCCAAGTCGGCGATGATGGAGCCAAACTTTCTCTTTATTGGATGAAAGATTTTCTGACATAAAAGAATGGGATAATCTGCCCTTAGTAATGTTTAACTGACTTGGTGCTTCAAGGTAGTAGAGACCATACCGTTCTTTAGCATGTCCAATCATCTTCCCCGAATCCTTGTCCTGAAATTCACAATAGTCATGATGAAAAACCACATTGCAGTATAAATCTTGAGTAAGTTTTGGTAGAGAAATCAAATTTGTGGACAGTTTAGGGACATGGAGGACATTTTTTAGGATCAGTGATGGACCTATTTTAACATTCCCTATACCTGCTACAGTGGTCACCGAACCGTCTGCTGTGGCTATTTTCCTACTGCTTGGACACGGGGAATACGTGGAAAAAATATTTGGTAAGTGAGTCATATGGTCAGTAGCTCTTGAGTCCATGACCCAGGAGTTGGCAAAGGTTGTACCCGAAACATTTAAACCAATGGAGAATGGAAACTCACCTGAATATGCCAAAGAACAGGTACTTGAGGGTGTTTCAAGGTTGTTGATAAGTGATCCTGTCCTCTCGATCACTTCTTGGTTAGGACTGCCTATCTCCTTTGGGGTTGATTCACTTAGTTGTACTGCAGCAACATGAGCCTGCCTATAGTTCCTTGGTTGTTCTCCTTTCTGTCCCCATTCTCGACTGGGGGGCTTTCCATGAAGCTTCCAACACCTTTCACGAGTATGGCGTGCCTTATTACAATAGGTGCACCACAAACTGTCACGATTTTGTTGAGATCGAACCCCCTCTGATTGGGTTGTAGAACCTGTCTCTACAACCTCAGACATCTTTTATGAAAAAAAAAAATAACAATTCTAGGCAATTAAGGCCTTCCACGTGAAGTAGGGATCACCAGCAATAAAGGCTATCAATCTGTTTTGATGTCAAGGAAAAGAAAAGAAAATAGAAGGAAGAAGACTAAGAAGAACAAAGGCTCTGATACCATGTTGGAGATTGAAGGAGTAATAATCCTTCTCATTCTCAATAATACATTAGACAATAGCTTTATAGATGCTATACCTAGTTAAAAAAAAGGAAAGTAATAAAAGGTATATGAAATCCCATAACTTATGGGACCTTAAAAAAACCTACCTAAATTAGTTTATTTCTAAAGATATATTATAAAAATAGCTAACTATGCACAACATAAGCCACTAATCACGTTTTCCTGTTTTTGTATAGAAATCAAATTTGTGGACAGTTTAGGGACATGGAGGATATTTTTTAGGATCAGTGATGGACCTATTTTAATATTCCCTACACCGGCTACAGTGTCACCGAACCGTCTGCTGTGGCTATTTTCCTACTGCTTGGACACGGGGAATACGTGGAAAAAATATGGTCAGTGAGTTATATGGTCAGTAGCTCCTGAGTCCATGACCCAGGAGTTGGCAAAGGTTGTACCCGAAACATTTAACCCAATGGAGAATGGAAACTCACCTGAATATGCCAAAGAACAGGTACCTGAGGGTGTTTCAAGGTTGTTGATAAGTGATCCTGTCCTCTCGATCACTTCTTGGTTAGGACTGCCTATCTCCTTTGGGGTTGATTCACTTAGTTGTACTGCAGCAACGTGAGCCTGCCTATAGTTCCTTGGTTGTTCTCCTTTCTGTCCCCATTCTCGACTGGTGGGCTTTCCATGAAGCTTCCAACACCTTTCACGAGTATGGCGTGCCTTATTACAATAGGTGCACCACAAGCTGTCACAATTTTGTTGAGATCGAACCCCCTCTGATTGGGTTGTAGAACCTGTCTCTGCAACCTCAGACATCTTTTATGAAAAAAAAAATAACAATTCTAGGCAATTAAGGCCTTTCACGTGAAGTAGGGATCACCAGCAATAAAGGCTAGCAATCTATTTTGATGTCAAAGAAAAGAAAAGAAAATAGAAGGAAGAAGACTAAGAAGAACAAAGGCTCTGATACCATGTTGGAGATTGAAAAAGTAAATGTTGGAGATTGAAAAAGTAATAATCCTTTGGCTACTAACCTTGCTTTGTATCTTTCTATTGATCCATCTGCTCTATACTTTATTGTATACACCCATTTACACCTTACAGGCTTCTTTCCCACTGGTAACTTTACCAACTGCCAGGTTTTATTTTTCTCAAGTGCCTCCATTTCCACATTCATAGCTTGTTTCCTACACTCCCCCTCAAGCTGGTGAATAGGCATTTTCCATTCCCAGCTTGGATATTATATTTTGAAATACCGAACTAGTTAACCCTTTGGTAAGTACATCCGCAAGCTGGCTGTGTGTAGGCATGTAAGGGGTACAAATCAACCCACTCTCCAAGTGTTCTTTGATAAAGTGTCTGTCGACTTCAATGTGCTTTGTTTGATCATGTTGTACTGGGTTGTGAGCTATGTTGATTGTAGACTTGTTGTCACAATAGAGTCTTATTGAGCCATCCCACTTAATCTTCAAGTCTTCTAGAATGATTTTTAACCAAATTACTTCACACACACCTTGAACCATCCCATTTCATTTTGCATTGTAGGATTAGGTAGTTTTGTGCACTCTCTTGTTGCTTTCCTAATAGCAATGGGAAGATCCTGGTCATCCTTACTCATATGAAATTTAGTTTCATTTTGCAATGTAGGATTAGATATTGTTACCTCATTCTCAGGACTTGGGTTGGACTCTTGGACCTGCATAAATTTAGGAATGATCATCTTCTTCCTTGTGAACACCTTGCCCTTGCCAAAACTTACATTCTCAGGTGCAGAATCTGTTTTTTCTTGAGATTTTCAGACATATGGTTTGGTTCATTTTCAACTATATGTTTAGGAAGATTTTCAGGCACACAGTTTGGTATAATTGGACAAGATGAAATGGATGGTTTACACATGGACAGTGGCGATAGATCAAGTAAAACATCCTCATCCTTATTTTCTATTGTTAAATTCTCCCCTTGAAAATAAGGATGGGTGAAGTAAGACTCATGTTCATTGAAAGTGACATCTATTGAGACATAGAACTTCCTTGATGGAGGATGGTAGCACTTATACCCCTTTTGAGTTGAGGAATACCCCACAAAGACACATTTTATTGCCCTTGAATCTAATTTCCCTTTAGTTGGACAGTGAACATGAACAAATGATACACACCCAAATATTCTAGGAACAAGGTTATTTGTAGTTTGTAGGTCAGGGTAGAATGTGGAGAGTATTTCCATAGGACTTTTGAATCCCAAAACTCTAGATGGCAAACGATTTATGAGATGGGCAGCAGTGAGAACTGCTTCCCCCCAAAAATTTTTAGGCACATTGTTTTGGAACATAAAGGCTCGGGTTTTTTCAAGAAGGTGACCATTTTTCCTTTCCGCTACTCCATTTTGTTGTGGGGTATTGACACAAGATGATTCATGTATTATACCTTCTTTTTGAAAATATGGAGTTAGGATTTGATTGAAATATTCCCTAGCATTATTTGACCTAAACCTTTTGATATTGATTCCAAATTGATTTTTGACCATGGAAAAAAAATTTGGGAGAACGGTAATAACATCTAATTTATGCTTGAGTAGAAAAATCCAGGCAACACGAGTACAGTCATCAATAAATGAAACAAACCATCTTGCTCCAGAAATATTAGGAATAGACGTAGGACCCCAAATATTACTATGAACAAGATAGAAAGGAACAGAACTCTTTTTGTTACTGGCTGGAATTGGTATACGCTTATGTTTGTTTAGCAAGTTCACATACCTCACAATAAAAGGTTTCAACATTTAGATTTTTAAACAAAGAAGGAAACAGAATTTCAATAATTCTAAAAGATGGATGTCCAAGTCGGCGATGATGGAGCCAAACTTTCTCTTTATTGGATGAAAGATTTTCTGACATAAAAGAATGGGATAATCTGCCCTTAGTAATGTTTAACTGACTTGGTACTTCAAGGTAGTAGAGATCATACCGTTCTTTAGCATGTCCAATCATCTTCCCCGAATCCTTGTCCTGAAATTCTCAATAGTTGTGATGAAAAACCACATTGCAGTATAAATCTTGAGTAAGTTTTTGTATAGAAATCAAATTTGTGGACAGTTTAGGGACATGGAGGACATTTTTTAGGTTATTTATAGAGCCTTAAGATTACAGTTACACAATCATCAATGGTCATTGTTGATTCCTAAAGGTTACCCTACAATTTATGACCAAATTTGATTCCTAAAATTTAGGGTCAATGGTCAAAGGCCAATAGTCAACCTTGACCCCTAAAATTTAGGGTCAATGGTTAATATTGACTCATTAACTTTATTTGACCTACCATCAATGATTTTGACCAATAACTTCTATGCATCTTAACGATATTCAAAACATCAAATCAATATAAACAACAATATAAGATGCTGTGGATAATAAATCCAACATTAACCATCAAAGATGGGCTCGACCGAGCAGCTTATTATTTTTACTTGGTTAAGGCTACATGATAGGGAAGACCTAACCTACTTTGTGTGAAAAGGGCTCTTCATTAATAAGCCCATTTGTAATTCTTAACTAAGGTTTACCAAATGAGGGATTGACCTAGATTTTAGCCTTAGACTCCTTTTTTTGATTGAGCCTAGCTTTACAAACTAGGCTTGCCCTTAATCTCAACCTAACTAGTCTCTTACTGTGCCTTGCTATTCTTTACCATCATTATGCATCATTAAAAGGTTTATACCAATAATGCTGGTGAGACTAAGAGTTGGTGTCTCACCAACGGTAGCATATTGGTGGTGGAACTTTTTGGCACTTTGGATACATTAACAGTATGTGTTAATACCACTATCTCTAACCCTTTTATTGCTCGTCTAAAAGTTGTGATCAACTTATGATTGACACACAAAATAAATGGCCTTCTATCAATCTTAATAGCTATAAATAGTGGGAGAAAACATGTCTAAATTTATTGATAGGGAACAAGGTGTTATTCAAGTGCAACAAAACAAGTGTTCCCTAGATCCATTGTAAGGAATTAGTGGTCCAATAACTAAAGCATGGACAAAGAGGATGAAAAAGGCTTTACAAGGATTAATCATAGAGTTGTATGACATAGAGGGTGCTTTAGAAGATTCCAAGGTTGTTCTAAAAGTTTCTAATGCTACACCAAGGATAATCACTTATTTTTATGTGCAAAATGATGGACAAGGGTTAGAACTTGAAGAACAAAACTTGGAACTCATGATATAAGTCAAAGTTGTATGACTAAGTTAAGGAAAGGCTTGATTGCCTATTAAGTTGTATTAATGGGCCTAATTTTGTGTTGGGTTGTTGGATTGAAGTTAAGACTGATGAGGACCTTTATGGGTCTCACACTGAAAGAGGGAGGGGTGAACCAATATAAGATGCTTACTTTTTACAAATATATTCGGATTAAACTTCTATGACCTATTAAAGTTGATGATCCAATTTTTATCTTACTTCTTTATGTGAGAATAGCTATATAGATATCAAGCAAGCACAATAACATAAGAACATACAAAATTTTTACATGGTTTACCCACAATGTGTAAGCCACATCCACAATGTGATAGGATCATTTCTAAATCACACAATCCACTCTTATTATCAAGGGACACAACTAATGTTATGGAAGGATCACTCCTTAACTACTTATAATGATCTCCCAATCATTAGAAGAGTTGATCTCCCAATCATTCGAAGGATTGATCTCCCAATCAATTTAAGGGTTTCCTACCCTTTTTCAAGAAGTATATAAAAATTTTATGAAAAAACATCCTTCAGAAAGATCACTCAATTTGCATAAGTTATTATTGCAAAAAATGAATATTCTCTTTCCTCATTGCTGATTTCTCTCCTCAAGCTTTATCGGTCTCTCCTTTATAAGTTCTCTCTTTTCCTTTATTACAAGTTTTGCCTCTTTTTGCCTTGGTAGATTCTCTCCTTAGCTGCTAGTGTTGCCTTCTTTTGCCTTGCAAGTTTTCGCCTCTGTTATTGGTGTTGCCTCCTTTTACCTTAATAGGTTCTCTCCTTTGCTACTGGTGCTGTCTTATTCTGCCTTGTTAGGTTTCATCCTCTACTACTAGTGCTGCTCTCTCCTTTCTCAATGCTGCTCTTTGCTTTTTGCACTACTGGTTTTTGCCTTATGCATTGTTGGTCACAGCTTCTACACTGCCTTTTTATGGTTTTTCTTTTTCTGCTTTACCTCTCAACAATTTTTTTTTCTACTTTACCTCTCTATTGTTTTTCCTTTTATGCAGCATACACCTTTCTACAATTTTTCTACAACACACTTTTAGTGTTTTGCACCTTTTCTTTTTAGTGGTTACTTTTTGTTGTTCTCTTTATTTCTTTATTACATTTTTGCAGCATACAACTCTTTTAACAATTATATGCTTATATATATATATAGCCTTGAGTTTAAGGTTGGCTTATTGTCAATGGTTAGTATTGATTTCCAAAAGTTGCCCTACAATCAACAATTAGTATTGATTCCCAAGGGTTATCCTACAATCAACAGTCAATATTGATTCCTAAAATTTAAAGTCAACGATCAGTATTAACTTCTAAAATTTAGGGTCAAGGATCAACATTGACTCATTGAATTTAGTGTTGACCTACCATTAACGGTCTTAACCAACGATCTCTCTACATTTGAAGCTCTTTTCCTTGTTCATAATGCTTTTAGGAATCTCCTTGACAAATACATATTGCACTTGTGGGCATGCCATAACTTGCATTGCCAAATCCTGACCAATTTCCTTAATTTTTACCTTAACATGTTACTTATTGGCTAGTGTTGCCAACACTTTGTAAATGTAGCAAACATATCTCAAAACCACTTATAATATTAAATCAACAAGGACAAATCTATGAGATGTTGTTAACAACAAATCTAATATTAGCCATCAAAGATGGGCTCATTAATCTCCCTTTTTAAATTTGTTAGCAATATATTAAATCCAAAAATTAGCATTTAAGCACAAGTAGTAGCTTTTAATGTTCACAGTTCTACTTAAAATATGCATCTACCTTTCACATATAGGCATGATACTAATTGGAAACAACCTTTAACTCCCTATTTTTTCTGCTTATTCCCTTTGACATTTTCTCCCCCTTTATTTGATTTTTCCCCTTTGGATTTATCAAGCTATACCCCCTTTTAATCAATATATACTCTCTTTGGATTTTTGCAAAATATATCCTTATTTATAATGAGGATCGTTTTAGGTATCACACTGAGAGGGGTGAATCAGTGTGAGACATGCATGTTTTATAAATCGATCAAGATTTAACCTCTGTGGCTTGTTAGAATTGGTAATACAATTTTTATTTTTCTTTTTCAAGTGAGTGCGACCATACAAATAAAAAATTAATGCATAAGCACCCAAGGGCACATGATAATTTTTATGTGGTTTAACCATAATATGTGAGCTACGTCCACGGTGTGATAATCTCTCCTAAATCACACAATTGGCTCTTGCTATCAAGGGATACAATAATGTTGTGGAAGGATCACTTTTTTACCACTTGTGGAAGTGCTACTCTTTAATCATTTACAACAATCTCCCGATTAAAGAGTTGATGTCTTGATCACTCCAAGGGTATCCTACCCTATATTTCAACAAATTTATTAAGAGTTTATGGTAAAACCTTTTTTAGAAAATGATCACTTAATATGTATAGATTGCTAGAGTAGAATATGGATCTTTTTCTACCTTTACTGCTAGTGTCATCACACCCACTATCAGTGCTACATGCGATGCTAATACTGTTTGTATGCATTGCCATTGCTATCTGTGTACGTTGCTAATGCTGTTTATACATATTGCTAATGCTATCCGCATGCGTTGCCATTGCTATCTGTGTATGTGTTGCCATTGCTATCTGTGTACGTTGCTAATGCTACTGTCCAAGCGTGGTGTTGTTGCTGTTTGTACACATTGCCAATGCAGTGCGCTACTACTGCTGTCCATGTATAAGCTATAGCTGTCTTCACACGATGCTACTATCTGCATGTTGGTTGTTGGTGTAAGACCCTTCTGCTGCTGTTCCACCTCTTGCCAGTTGCTGCCTTGGTGGTTTGCTAGTGTGGATGGCTGCCTTGGTGGTTTTTACAGATGTAGGTGGCTGCCTTGGTGGTGTTTGATGGTGCAGGTGGGTGGTTACCTTGCTCTTTTTCATTCCTCCTTGGTTGACTACACCTTGTTACTTCTTCTTGGTGTTTGCTGCACTCTCCTTGGTCGGCTGCCTTGCTACCTCTCCTTGGTGGCTATTGCACTCTCTTTGGCTAGTTGCCTTGCCCTCTTTCTTTCTCTTTTTGGCTGGTTGCCTTGCTGCCTCTCCTTGGCTTTAGGTTTGCTATTCTCTCTCCTTTGGCCGATTTTCTTAAATTTCTGTAACACATACCCTTCTTGCAAAACATATAGGGATATTTATAGAGCTTTGAGATTAGGGCTACATGATCATCAATAGTCATCGTTAATCCTCACATGTTGTCTTACAATTAATAGTCAGATTTGAGTCCCAAAATTTAAGGTCAATAGTCAACATTAACTTCCTAAAATTTAAGGTTAATGGTCAATGGTCAATGGTCAACGTTCAATCTTGACCCTTAAAATTTAGGGTCATAGTTAATATTGACTCCTCAATGCCAGGGTTAACCAATCATCACTGGTTTCTCCTAATGATCTTAATACATCTTGACGACATTCATAACATCAAATCAACACACATAATCATGTAAGATGGTGTTGACAATAAATCCAACATTAGCTATCAAAATGGGCTAACAGTCTCCCTCTTTAGATTTGTTGGTAACACATTAAATCTAACCATTAATAACATCCCTTGCATAAATTCATTTGGCTCCCCTTAAAACATGCATCATTTGCTACTCCCCTTGTATATTTCTCCCTTTTGATAAGTTCTCCCACTTATCCATTAAGCTACTCCCCCTTTTTTATGAGTATTACACTTTTTTTTTGGATTTATGCAAAATATCTCCCCCTTTGACAACAAATCCAAAGAATAATAGTAGAGGGGATGGGAGAGGGTTAGAAAATACCTCAACATCTAAGGGTGGGTTAAACACATAGGGTTAGTCTTAGCTTTTAGAACATCTCTCTTGATAGAGGTTTAGTGAACATATCTGCCACTTGCTTTGCAATTTGCACGTACTCTAGCTTTACTTCATTTTTCTCCACCTTCTCTTTAATAAAGTGGTACTTGATTTCAATATGTGTTGGAGATTGAAAGAGTAAATGTTGGAGATTGAAAGAGTAATAATCCTTCTCATTCTGAATAATACATTAGACAATAGCTTTATAGATGCTAGACCTAGTAAAAAAGGAAAGTAATAAAAGGTAAAAATACATCAAATCCTATAACTTATGGGACCTTAAAAAACCTACCTAAATTAGTTTATTCCTAAAGATATATTCTAAATAGCTAACTATGCACAACATAAGCCACTAATCACGTTTTCCTACACTCCCCCTCAAGCTGGTGAATAGGCATTTTCCATTCCCAGCTTGGATATTATATTTTGAAACACCGAACTGGTTAACCCTTTGGTGAGTACATCCGCAAGCTGGCTGTGTGTAGGCATGTAAGGGGTACAAATCAACCCGCTCTCCATGTGTTCTTTGATAAAGTGTCTGTCGACTTCAATGTGCTTTGTTCGATCATGTTGTACTGGGTTGTGAGCTATGCTGATTGCAGACTTGTTGTCACAATAGAGTCTTATTGAGCCATCCCATTTAATCCTCAAGTCTTCTAGAATGATTTTTAACCAAAGTACTTCACACACACCTTGAGGCATTGTTCGAAATTCTGCTTCTGCACTAGACCTGGCCACTACATTCTGTTTTTTACTCCTCCATGTCACAAGGTTTCCACCAAGAAAGGTGCAATATCCAGTGGTTGACTTTCTGTCAACAATTGACCCAGCATAATCAGCATCTGTGTATGTCTCAAGTACTAAACCTCCGTTCCTTTTGAATAAAATACCTTTTCCTGGTACTCCCTTAAGGTACTGTAATACTCGGTAAGCTGCTTGTAGATGAACTTCCTTTGGGTTATGCATGAATTGGCTAATCACACTAACTGCATATGTTATATCTGGTTGTGTGTGAGACAAATAAATAAGTCTTCCTACAAGGCGTTGATATGTTGCCTTGTCTACCGCAACATCCTCCTCTGCTTTTCCAAGTTTGACATTCTGATCTATTGGAGTACTTGCTGGTTTGCATGCTGTCATGCCTGTTTCCTTTAGGAGATCCGTGACATACTTTTGTTGGGAGATAAAAATGCCTTGCTTAGAGTGAGCAACCTCAATCCCAAGAAAATATTTGAGCCTTCCTAACACCTTGATCTCAAATTCCTTGCCCAAAACAATGACTCAAGATTTGTTTTTCTTTGTCATCATCTCCTGTCACTATTATGTCATCAACATAAACCAAGAGAGCTGTGACTCCCCCTGACCTTGAGTGTTTAATGAACAATGTATGATCCCCTCGGCTTTGTTTGTATCCCATAGCTATCATAACTCTAGCAAATCGTCTGAACCATGCTCGTGGTGATTGTTTTAGACCATATAAGGCTTTCTTTAATTTACACACAGTTTGAGAATCCAAGTTCTTCCTATAACCTGGTGGGACCTCCATATAAATTTCTTCCTCTAGTTCTCCATGCAAGAATGCATTTTTTACATCGAACTGCTGTAATTCCCAACCATAGTTAGCTGCCAACGACAATAAAACTCTAACAGTATTCATTTTTGCAACTGGTGCAAAAGTTTCCAGATAATCAATTCCATAGCTTTGAGTATATCCTTTGGCTACTAACCTTGCTTTGTATCTTTCTATTGATCCATCTGCTCTATACTTTATTGTATACACCCATTTACACCCTACAGGCTTCTTTCCCACTGGTAACTTTACCAACTCCCAGGTTTTATTTTTCTCAAGTGCCTCCATTTCCACATTCATAGCTTGTTTCCATTTATCGTTGGACAACGCCTCGGATAAGGTGTAGGAATGGTAATGGTGTTTAAGCTAACAAGGAAGGATCGATGAGATGGTGAAAATTTCTTAAAAGACATAAAGTGTGCAAGAGGATATAAAGGTTGTTTTGTGCACTCTCTTGTTGCTTTCCTAATAGCAATGGGAAGATCCTGGTCATTACTACTCATATGAAATTCAATTTCATTTTGCAATGTAGGATTAGGTTGTTTTGTGCACTCCCTTGTTGCTTTCCTAATAGCAATGGGAAGATCCTGGTCATCCTTACTGATATGAAATTCAGTTTCATTTTGCAATGTAGGATTAGATATTGTTACCTCATTCTCAGGACTTGGGTTGGACTCTTGGACCTGCATAAATTCAGGAACGATCATCTTCTTCCTTGTGAACACCTTGCCCTTGCCAAAACTTACATTCTCAGGTGCAGAATCTGGTTTTTCTTGAGGATTTTCAGACATATGGTTTGGTTCATTTTCAACTATGTGTTTAGGAAGATTTTCAGGCACACGGTTTGGTATAATGGGACAAGATGAACTGGATGGTTTACACATGGACAGTGGTGATAGATCAAGTAAAACATCCTCATCCTTATTTTCTATTGTTAAATTCTCCCCCTGAAAATAAGGATGGGTGAAGTAAGACTCATGTTCATTAAAAGTGACATCTATTGAGACATAGAACTTCCTTGATGGAGGATGGTAGCACTTATACCCCTTTTGAGTTGAGGAATACCCCACAAAGACACATTTTATTGCCCTTGGATCTAATTTCCCTTTAGTTGGACAGTGAACATGAAACAAATGATACACACCCAAATATTCTAGGAACAAGGTTATTTGTAGTTTGTAGGTCAGGGTAGAATGTGGAGAGTATTTCTATAGGACTTTTGAATCCCAAAACTCTAGATGGCAAACGATTTATGAGATGGGCAGCAGTGAGAACTGCTTCCCCCCAAAAATTTTTAGGCACATTGTTTTGGAACATAAAGGCTCGAGTTTTTTTCAAGAAGGTGACCATTTTTCCTTTTCGCTACTCCATTTTGTTGTGGGGTATTGACACAAGATGATTCATGTACTATACCTTCCTTTTGAAAATATGGAGTTAGGGTTTGATTGAAATATTCCCTAGCATTATCTGACCTAAACCTTTTGATATTGATTCCAAATTGATTTTTGACCATGGAGAAAAAATTTGGTAGAACAGTAATAACATCTGATTTATGCTTGAGTAGAAAAATCCAGGCAACACGAGTACAATCATCAATAAATGAAACAAACCATCTTGCTCCAGAAATATTAGGAATAGACGTAGGACCCCAAATATCACTATGAACAAGATAGAAAGGAACAGAACTCTTTTTTGTTACTGGCTGGAATTGGTATACGCTTATGTTTAGCAAGTTCACATACCTCACAATGAAAGGTTTCAACATTTAGATTTTTAAACAAAGAAGGAAACAGAATTTCAATAATTCTAAAAGATGGATGTCCAAGTCGGCGATGATGGAGCCAAACTTTCTCTTTATTGGATGAAAGATTTTTTGACATAAAAGAATGGGATAATCTGCCCTTAGTAATGTTTAACTGACTTGGTGTTTCAAGGTAGTAGAGACCATACCGTTCTTTAGCATGTCCAATCATCTTCCCCGAATCCTTGTCCTGAAATTCACAATAGTCGTGATGAAAAACCACATTGCAGTATAAATCTTGAGTAAGTTTTTGTATAGAAATCAAATTTGTGGACAGTTTAGGGACATAGAGGACATTTTTTAGGACCAGTGATGGACCTATTTTAACATTCCCTACACCGGCTACAGTGGTCACCGAACCGTCTGCTGTGGCTATTTTCCTACTGCTTGGACACGGGGAATACGTGGAAAAAATATTTGGTATGTGAGTCATATGGTCAGTAGCTCCTGAGTCCATGACCCAGGAGTTGGCAAAGGTTGTACCCGAAACATTTAACCCAATGGAGAATGGAAACTCACCTGAATATGCCAAAGAACAGGTACCTGAGGGTGTTTCAAGGTTGTTGATAAGTGATCCTGTCCCTGCAACCTCAGACATCTTTTATGAAAAAAATAACAATTCTAGGCAATTAAGGCCTTATCCTGTCCCTGCAACCTCAGACATCTTTTATGAAAAAAAAAAAAAAAACAATTCTAGGCAATTAAGGCCTTCCACGTGAAGTAGGGATCACCAGCAATAAAGGCTAGCAATCTGTTTTGATGTCAAAGAAAAGAAAAGAAAATAGAAGGAAGAAGACTAAGAAGAACAAAGGCTCTAATACCATGTTGGAGATTGAAAGAGTAAATGTTGGAGATTGAAAGAGTAATAATCCTTCTCATTCTGAATAATACATTAGACAATAGCTTTATAGATGCTAGACCTAGTAAAAAAGGAAAGTAATAAAAGGTAAAAATACATCAAATCCCATAACTTATAGGACCTTAAAAAACCTACCTAAATTAGTTTATTCCTAAAGATATATTCTAAAAATAGCTAACTATGCACAACATAAGCCACTAATCACGTTTTCCTAGTTTTGGAGTGTTGGATAGGATTCTTTGACAAATTGACAGCACTCTAGTTGTCACAACTATCAACAATGGGAGTTGTACATCTACCTTCATATATTCAAGTTGTTTTATCTATAACAATTGAGTACAAGCTTGAGTGGTCGCCACATATTCAACCTCTGTAATACTTAAAGTTACTGAATTTTGCTTCTTACTATGCCATGAAACACATCTATTGCCCAAATAAAATGCACCATTGTATGTTGACCTTCTGTCATCACAATTTTTAGCCTAATCTGTATTTGTATACCTATATAGATTAAGTTGTCTACTCTTATCATAAAGCAGCCCATAATTTGTTGTGCCTTTCACATATCTTAAAATTATTTTAGATGCTACAAGATGAGACTCCTTAGGGTCACTTTGAAATTTACCATAAAGGGTTACAACAAAAACAATATCAAGCCTTGATGCTATCAAATACAGTAAGCTTCCCATCAACTTCCTGTATTGCTTTTGATCAACCATGTTGCCTTCTTTATCCTGGCTTAACTTTGTTCTAATCATGATGGGAGTGCTTACTTCTTTAGAATTCTCCATCCTAAACTTTTTAATAGCTCATAAGCATACATTTCTTAAGAGAGAAAAATTCTAGCGTCGCATTGCAATACCTTTAATTTTAAGAAGAATTTCTTTTCACCAAGCATGGATAACTCAAAGTTCTTCTTCATTTGCGATGCATAAGGCTTCCTTCTCTGCAACAAAGATTATGTCATCAACATTGACCACAACAATTAACTGGCCTTGGTTGTCTTTTTTTTATATATAGGTTGCTATCCATATTCCCTTTTCTGAACTTTATGTTCTTAAGGCATGTATCCAACTTAGAATACCATACTCTCGAAGCTTGCTTTAAGCCATATAAAGCCTTGTTCAATCTGCACACAGTTGGACTATCATGATTAAGTATAAAACCATCAAGTTGTTCAATAAATACCTCCTCTTCAAGCTCTCCATTTAGAAATACAGACTTCATGTACCTTTGATAGACTTTGTAATTCCTTTGAGTAGCAATAACCATTAATATTCTAATTGCTTCAAGTCTTGCTACCAAAGCAAAGTTCTCTTCAAAGTCAACACCTTCCACTTATGAGTAGCTTTTACAAACAAGTCTTGCTTTGTTTCTTACTACCTCACTTTTTTCATTAGATTTATTTTTGAACACCCACTTGGTTCCAATGATATTTTTCCTTTAAATCTAGGTACTAAACACTAAGTGTTGTTCTTTTTAATTTGGTTGAGCTTCTTATTCATAGTACATACCCATTCCTTGTGCTTTAATGCTTCTTCCACGAACTTGGGTTCAACCTTGGAAATCAGTAAGGTTTATTCACTACAACTTAGTCTTCTTCTCATCTACATAAAGTTCTCTTTCCTGCCAATAATATTTTTGGCCTCAACTTCAGTTTTGACTCTTCTATAAGTTTTGGAATGCCTTGATTCTTCTTCTTCAACACTTATGACTTGAGAATCAACGTCTTCCTCATGCTGAATAGCCTCAGATTCATCATTGTCAAACTCTCTTCAATTGTCATACATGGCATCTTTGACTTTTATATGCTATGATTGCATTGTAGCACCATCTTCAATCACTTTAACATCAATGTTGTCCACCATCCAACAACCTTTTGTTATAGCATCTAAAGCCTTTTCAATTTGATACATAGCCTAAGAATATGTCATCATTAGCCTTCTTATCAACTTTGCTGAGATGCTTACCTTTGACTTTAATGAGGCACGAGCTCCTAAATACTTTAAAGTGTTTTATAGTTGGCTTCTTTCCATACCATAACTCATAAGGCATTTTCTCAGTATGTGGTCTTATCAAGCATCTATTTTGAACCTGAGTTGCAGTGGTGATAACCTCTCTCCAAAAGCCATATGATGTACCATGCTCAGCCAATATGGTTTTTGCCATCTCTATTAGGCTTTTATTCTTCCTTTCATTAGGGTGTATAGGGACTAGCATATTCATGCTTCACTCCATACTTTTCCAAATAATCTTCAAATTCACCACATGTGTATTTTGTCCCATTATCTGTCTTGAGCCTTTTAATTTATGCCCTCAACTGGTTTTCAACCAACCTCTTGTAGCTCTTGAAATTATTGAGAGTCTCTGATTTATGTTTCAAGAACATAATGTAAGCCATTCTTGTAAAATCATTAACGAAGGAGATAAAATACCTATCACCCTTTATTGATCTTTATCTTATAGGCAACAGATGTTTAAGTGGATAAGCTCTAATGGCTTCTTCATTTGGATCTTCACATTTCTATAGGGAGCATTCACCATCTTCCCCTTTTCACACGTGTTACAAATTATATCACTCTTCTCAACTTGGGTACATCTCTCATAACTTCATTTTTGGATAGCTTGTTTAGCCCCTTTTGTTTGACATGTCCCAATCTTTTATGCCACAATAAGTTCTCATTTATGGTTCTCATGTAGCATATTTTATACTTTTACAAACTTGGTATAAGTTTCCATATGTTTTTTCACCTTTAGTAAGAACAACATCATCTTTTAGTCTCTTTACTGTGTAGCCACTCTTAATGAAAGTAGCTTCATGTCCATCATCATAAAGCTAGCTAATACTGATAAGCTTGTGTTTTAGCCCTTCAATATAAAACACTTTCTTTGATTTCAATTTTTTTTGCACTAATTTTAATAGTACCAATACCTTGAATCTTTAAAATACCATCATTGCCAAATTTGATCAACCCTTTATTATATATGTCTACTCCCTTCAACATCTTGGAGTCTTCTATCCATGGCTTTTCTTTAAAAGCTTTTAAGGTTACTTCCACAATTATTGATGTTGAAGTTCTCAACATCTCCCTAGGATCTATTAGTTTGTGATACTGAGAGGAGGGGTGAATCAGTATCACTATAATTCATAATTTGCAGGTAAGTGAACAACTTCAACGTCTTCTTAAAGTGAACTTTTTCTCAAACTCGACTAAGGTAGATCTATTGCTACCTACTAATCACAATAGTTCCCAAATTCACCTTTCAGATACATTGCCTAATAGACAATTAAGATGTTCTTGTTTAGGTTTTTGTTAAGTTATGGGTTGGCTGATACTTTACCTGCATTCACAAATCAATTCAAAACATAGAACGTAAAGCAAATTAAGGACACATAAGACTTACGTGGTTCCGTCAACATGACTTACATCCACGGTGGTAGGGACTCTCTCACTACCGAGACTATTCACTATACTTGTAAATACAGGTTACAATGAATGTCTTTGATTCTCTGCTCCTTTCACTATTGCAATTACTAAGCAAGTACAATACAAAGAATGTCACTTACTGTGTCTACCCTTCTTCTAGCTTGTCTTGCCTATGTTGAATTGAAAAGTTGCTCCACTGCTACTTAGAAGTTCACTGCAACGCTCTCTAACTTCTCTTGAAAAAATTTGGAAATATGTTGAGTTCTTTCTGTGCTTCGCCGAATTTCTTCTCTATGTTGTTTCACACACTCCTGCTTTCACCGTCTCACTGTCTCCCCTGTCTCCTTGTCTCACGGCTTTACTATTTCATGGCCTGCCCTCACCTGTCTGTTTCACACCTCCTTTCGTCGTATCAGATTTTCTCCCTTTGCTGCTAGTCACTGTTCATCGGCCGTTGGGTCTCTCTCCTTCCACTAGTGGTAAGTTTCTTTTCGTCCATTTCACGATTCTCTCCTTGCCATGTCATTCATTTGTCTCATGCCGTCGCAGATCTGCTGTCTACTCTTCCAGTGGTATCTCTCTCTCTTGCTGTCCCGCTGGATTTCTCTCTCTTACCATCCAACCATTCACACTTCTTTGGCCGTTCACCTTTATTTTGCCATTGGGTTTCTTTTTCTCTCCTTCCCATCGACTCCTTTGATCTGGTCATTGGGTATCTTTTTCTCTTCTTCTCATCAACTCCTTTGGTCTAGCCATCAGGTTTCTCTCTCTTCCAATGGTTTGGTTTTCTCTCTCTTATGTTTTGGCCAACGATCTCTTTCTTCGTTCAACCTAGTTGTTGATCATCTCTCTCTTTTGACAGTTGTTCTTCATTTAGCCCCTCAATTTTTTTCACTCGACGTTAATGTTCATGACCGTCTACTTTTTTTCTATTTTGTAGTCCCTTGATTTGTCGTTCGCTTGCCATCGGTGTGCTTTGGCCGTATGTTTTGTTTTTCTATTTTTCTCTATTTGGTCGTCTGCACACTTTTGTGTTTTCTATATGTTTAATTGTGTTGGCTTTTATATACTCTCTATAAAACCTAATAGGGCGAATTTATTGTTTTCCCATTCCATGTGAATTTTACATTTTTGCCCGTCCATATAGCTTTTACCTTCTTTCCCTTCCATGTGGCTTTACTTTTTTGCACACTTAAACCTAGTTGACGATAATTACAACTCATATAAGGCTATGGGAACAACAATCTCCCCCTTTGTAATTGTTGACAACACTCATAACAAAAGTCACTATACAATAGTTTCAACTCTCTCTAAATATGCACTCCCCCTTTCTTAACAGCTCCCCTGCACTGTTGCTTCTCTCCCCCTTTGCCAACCAATTACAAATCTGAAAAACTCACAAAGTAGAGATGGAGGATTCACTTGAATTTCAGGCTTGAGGAGGCAAGTGCACAGATGGACTCAATTTGTGATTCTCAAATAGCTTTATGGACAGAGGTTTAGTTAGAATATTTGACATTTGATCTTTAGTGCCAACATACTCCATTTGAATTGTACCCTGTTCCACTTGATCTTTGATGAAGTGATACCAGATGTCAATATACTTGCTCCTCGAATGTTGAACCGGATTCTTGCTGAGAACAATAGCGCTTTGATTATCATAAAGTACACTCATTGGTAACTTCATTTCAGCTCCTAGGTCTGCTAGTTGTCTTAGCATCCATGTCACTTGTGTACATGTTGCACAAGCAGCCATATACTCAGCCTTAGCTGTGCTCAAAGCAATACTATTTTGCTTTCTACTTAACCATGCAACACACTTTGAACCGAAGTAGAAGGTATAATCGCTGGTTGATTTTCTATCATCTATACTTCCTACCCAGTTTGCATTAATTTATGCTTGTAGTTTAACAGAATCCATGGCTAGATACCACAAACCCATTTCTAGTGTTCTTTCGAGGTACCTTAGGATTCTTTTCACTGCCAACACATGAGACTCCTTAGGATTATCTTGGAATCTGCTGGTAGCGCACACATCTTGCATAAGATTAGGCCTTAATGCTGTAAGGTATAGAAGGCTCCCTATCATCTTCTTGTACTCTGTAGGGCTTGTACTCCTTCCCTCTTGATCTTTTTTTAACTTGCAGCCTGTTGTCAAAGGAGTACTGACAGGTCTGTTATCTTCCATACCAAACCTTTTCAGCATCATTTTGGCATATTTCATCTAAGAAATAAAGATACATTATTCACACTGCTTTATCTGTAATCTAAGAAAGTACGCCATTTCTCCAATCAATGACATCTCAAATTCCTCACTCATCTTCTGTGCAAAATCTTGGCATACCTCAGAGTGATCCCCTTTAAAGATGATGTCATCTACATATACTATAGTTATCAGCTGACCTTTCTCTGAGTTGAACACATACAGGTTATTATCAATTGTTCCTCTTCTGAAGTTCAACCTTCTCAAGTACGTATCCAACCTACTTTACCATACTCTTGGGGTTTACTTAAGACCATACAAGACTTTTTTCAGCTTGCACACATGTGTCTCATTCTCACTAATTTGTACTCCATTGAGTTGTTCAATATACATATTTTCTTTCAGGAGCCCATTCAGAAAGGTGGATTTCACATCCATTTGATAGAATTTATACCTCTTTTGTGCTACCAAAGCTAAGAACATTCTAATAGTTCTAACCTTACTACTGGTGCAAAAGTTTCATCAACATCTGCCCCTTTTATCTGAGTGTAGTCTTTGCAAACTAGCTTGGCCTTGTTCCTCACCACCTTGCCGTCTTCATTGTGTTTATTTCTAAACACCCATTTTGTTCCTAAGACATTCTTATTAGTAGGTCTTGGAACTAGTTCCCATGTATCATTCTTTTCAGTTTGATCCAACTCCTCATTGATAGCTTTGACCCAGGCTTTGTCTTGAATATCCTTTTTAATAGATTTAGCTTCAACTTGTGAGAGTAATGCAGTAGCTCCCATAATTCTTCTTCTTGTTATAATTCCTACTGATGGGTCACCTATGATCTGATCTCCTTAATGAGTATTGATCCATGTTTTCTTTTTCCTTTTTCCTTACATCGTCTCAGTTGTAAGAGAATCTCTTTCTTCATCTTTAGACTCACTTTTCTTTGAGTCTGAACTTACTTCTTGTTCCTTTCTTCAGGTTGGTCTGATTCTTCATCTACATTGAAGTCATCTTCTTCTTTGTCCTCAGCTTCTCCATTCTACATTGTTTTCTAGTTCTCATCTATTCTCACATCACTGGAAGTGATCACTTTTCCCAGCTTATGCAGGAAAACTCTATCACCTTTTGTCTTTTCTGAGTATCCCACAAAGATGCCTTCATCAGACCTAGCATTGAATTTTCCCAAGTTTTGTTCCTTATTCTTCACAAAACATGGGCTGCCAAAGATTCTGAGATACTTGGCTGTTGTCTTCTTCCCACTCTATAGCTCATATTGAGTCTTATCAGTATTGGGCCTTAGTAATACTTTGTTTAGTAAATGCACAGTTGTAAATGTTGCTTCTATCCAAAATCTTGTGTGAAGCTTTGATTCCAGCAGTAGAGTTCTCGCCATTTCAACCACAGCTCTATTTTTTATCTATACCATCCCATTTTGTTGAGGTGTTCTTATTGCTGCCATTTGATAATAAATTCCATGCTTCTCAAGATAATTTTTAAAAACTTTATTTGTAAATTTAGTGCCTTAATCTAACCTTAATACTTTGATCTTTCTTCCACTCTCATTTTCAGCCAATTTTTTGTATCTCTTGAAGCAATTCAAAACTTTTGACTTGTTTTTAAGTGCATGAGGTAGGTCCTTCTCGAATAATCATTAACAAACAAAATGACATACCTTTTACCTTTCAACCTTTTTGTCCTCATCGGTCCACACAAATCAGTATGCATAATGTCAAGCATTGCTTCAGAACTAAACACTTTGGTCTTGTACTGCTTTTTGGCATATTTTCCTTTAAAGCATGCTGAGCAAACATACTCTCTCTCTCTTCTGAGGTCGGGAATGTCTCTGATTACATAAGTAGTGGTCGACTTCCTTATGTTCTTCTATGATAAGTGTCTCAGCCTCCTATGCCAAAGTTGATTTTCTTCTTCTTTGGTGAGTAAATAGATGCTTGTCTTGTCCTCATCAATCACATATAAATTTTCAGTTATTCTCTTCCTAGTTGTAACACTATTGCCTTCTTTACTCTTTACCTAGCAATTTGTTTTTGTGAATATCACTTTGTCGTCATCGTTGCATAGTTGGCTGACAGATGCTAGATTATATATAAGTCCTTCAACGTGTAGAACATCTTTCAACTTTCCTTTTCCAATATTCATTGACCCCTGACCATTGATATTGAGTGAATCATCATTGCCAAACTTGAATCTGTCTTCTCTTGATTTGTTTAGCTTTGATAATTTACTTTTGTCTCTCGTCATATGCGAAGTGCACCCACTATCAAGGATCCACTACTTATCCTTGCAATCAGCCTTTAGTGCAATTTCAGCAATATTAGCTTTCTCCTAATAGGGCAAATTGATTCACCCTAAAACCTAATAGGGTGAATTTACTATTTTGCCATTCTATGTGGATTTTAAATTTTTGCCCCTCAAAGTAGTTTTTACCTTTTTGCCCTTTCATGTGGCTTTACTTTCTTGCACACTTAAACCTAGTTGACAATAATTACAACCCATATAAGGTTATGGGAACAGCAGATGTTTCTCTTCCTCTTCTTCCTTTTGGGCTGAATGTGGGAGCATGTGTAGGTTTTTTTCTTTGCATTCCTTAACCAAGTTATAATGGTTGGTGTGTTCTTCTTTGCAATATGTGATTGGGTAGTAATGTGTCTAACCTTTTCACATCTTTCATAGAACTTTTCCAACAAATCAAACATGTTTCTCAGTGGAATATGACTTCTTTCCACCTAAGATTGCCTTTTATCTTACTAAAGTCTCCCCCTAGACTCTTGCCTCACACTCCTCTTTGTTATAGGTTGAGTATACCAATAAGCATTAGCCTTGTGCCTATACTTACCACAACTCTAGCAAAAACCTACGAACTTGAATTTACTTCTTTTACCAAGTTCATGTCTTCTTTTTTTAGCAATTGGTATGGTAGCCTTCTCATGATCTTTTACGACTTGTCTCCTTTAGATGGGAGTCTCCACCATATCTTTCCTAACCCATTTTAACTTGGATTGGTCTTGCTTCCCCATCACGTCATTGTGCTTGGTTTTAGACACAAACATAATTTTCTTCTTTTCTTCTACTTTCCCACTCGATTTTTCAATATAGCTAAGTCCTCTCTTCACCATGGAATAAGGTCTTTGATTGCTTAAACACTCATCCAACTTTTTGGTAGCATGCTCCTTGATAGTATTTGTTGATGATGACTCTCCTTTCACTTTCATGGCTTGTATAAAGATTTCTTTATGCTTCCTTAACTTAGACTCAGCCTTGTGAAGCTTGGCTTGCAAAGTCGGCATCTCTTGCTCTTGTGTAATCACCTTAGTACCAAGATCTTCATGTGATTTGCCTCACTCTACTTCAAGTACACTCAGCTTCTTAATTCTCTTTAAGTACTTCTTTTTGTTTTTTACTTCAAACTATTTTATCTTCACTTGAATATTAAATTCATTAACAGTAGAATTTTCATATAGCTTTTTAAGATTATTTACCTGTTTTTTTCATGCTTGCTATTTTTGTGCAAACAAGCCCTCAACTCAGTCTCAAGTTGCTGCACCAACTCATCCTCTTCCTCTTCTGTTGATTCCTCATTACTTAAAGATTCTTGATCATTATCTACTTGAGTGACTAGCATATCCTTTGTAGCCTCATTATCGGAATCATCATCACTTTTCTTTTTAGAATCCTCTTCATCCAGCTTGTTTAGGAAATTCCTTTTTTGGATCTGAAGCATTTCTTTTTCCCTTTTGTACATGAATTTCCAGTTTTAGAGTAGCTAGATTGCTTTGTTCTCTTCCTTGGTACTTTTTTTTCTCTTTGGATAGTCCACAGCAAAGTGCCTAATTGCTCTACATTTGAAACACTTTAAGGGTAATTTTCCCTTGTACTTTTTTTCCTTTCCTTAAGTTCCTAATGATGTATGCCATGACTTTATCTAGCTTAATATCATTATCTTTTTATTTAGAGCTGTTGTTGGCTTCCTATTCATGGTTTTAATCTTCAACTTCTTCATTGTTTTGAAGGCCAGCTCTTTCTCTACCTTACACTTCTTTTCTTTCGTCATTTGGTCAATTCTTATTTCATAAGCTACTAATATGCTATGTAGGTCATTTAAGGGCAATTTATCTGGATTTCTATCTTCTATGGAAGAGACTTTGGCATTGTAAGCTTCCAGCAAGGTTCTAAGTATTTTCCTTATCACAGTGGCATCATGGATCTCTTTTCCATAGCATCTAATAGAGCACACAATTTCATTGATTTTTGTGAATAACGTATCCATAGTCTCATCATTCTGCATATTTATGTCTTTGAATTTGCTCATCCAGATTTGTAACTTTGGCTTCCTTCACAACCTTATCTCTTTTATAAATGTTCTTCAATTTGTCTTAGATTTGCTTAACTGTGTTGCACCCTATTTGGTGAATTCTTAGTCTGACAAGGAGGCATATAAGGCATTTCTCGCCTTTCCATTATACTCCATATTCTTCTTATTAGCCAGTGTCATAGGATCACCTTTAGCAATAGGAATGAAGCCACTAACAGTAGACTTAAACACATCATTCTATTCTTTTATAATTGATAATTTTGTCTATCGAAAGTAAGGATGCCCTTGTTGTTAACACTGTTTATGTTATCCATGATCTCAAGTAGTAGTAGAGATAAAAACTCACATAGCAATACACAACTTCAATTCAAAGTAAAAAAATTGGATCAATAGAGGAACCGACTCTGATACCACTTGATGAGGGCTATTTTAGGTCTCACACTAAGAAAGGGGTGAATCAATGTGAGCTATGCACTTTTTACAAATCAATCCAGATTTAACCTCTGTGGCTTGGTTGAACCGATGATCCAATTTTTATTTTTCTTTTTTATATGAGTACGATTGTACAACTAAAAAATTAATGCATAAGCACCCAAGAACACACGAAAATTTTTATATGGTTTACCCACAATGTGTGACCTATATCTACGATGTGATAGAACCCCTCTTAAATCACACAATCCACTCTTTCTATCAAGGGATACAATAATGTTGTGGAAGGATCATTCCTTTACTACTTGTGAAAGGACTACTCCTTAACCACTCACAACAATCTCTCGATCAAAGAGTTGATCTCCTAATCACATCAAGGATATCCCACCTTGTTTTTTAACAAATTTATCAAGAGTTTATGGCATAAACTTTCTTGGAGAACGATTACTTAATGTGTACAGACTACTAAAGTAGAATATGGATCTTTTCCTTCCTTCATTGCTGGTATTGCATGCAATGCTAATGCTATCTATATGTGTTGCCATTGTTGTTCGCACACATTGCTAATGGTGTCTGCATGAATTGTTAATGCTGTCCACACACACTGTTAATGCTGTTCGCACACATTACCATTGCTATTCATGTGTGTTGCTCCTATTATTTACTCAAGGTGCTGTTGTTGTCTATACGCATTGCTAATGCTATCTGCATGTACTGTTGCTAGTGTTCATGCGTGCTGCTAATGCTATCCGTATGCATTGTCGTTGCTATCTATATGTTGGTTGCCGTTGTAGGACCCTTCTGTTGTTGCTCCACCTCTTGTCGGCTGCTGCTCCACCTCCTACCAACTGTTGCTTTGCTGGTTTACTAATGTCAGACCCTTTTACTACTACTTCACTTCTTGTCGGCAACTCCTCCACCTTTTGCCAATTACTGCTTCACTTGTGGCTAGCTGCTACCTTGGTGGCTTATTGGTGTAGGTGGTTGCCTTGGGCGGTTTTTGCTGATGTGAGTGGCTATGTTAAGCCCACCTTTAATGGCTAACGTTGGATTTGTTATAAACATCATTTCACATGGTTATATGTGTTTATTTGATGATATGAATGCCACTGAGATGTAGTGAGGTTATTGGGAAAAATCGGTGATGATAGGTAAATCTTGGCATTAAGGAGTTAATATTGACTGTGACCCTAAATTTTAGGGGTCATGATTGACTGTTGACCATTGACCTTAAATTTTAGGAAGTCAATGTTTACCATTGACCCTAAATGTTAGGACTCAAATTTGACCGTTAATTGTAAGGCAACATATGAGAATTAATAATGACCGTTGATGATTTTGTAGTCTTAATCCTAAGGCTCTACAAATACCCTTATGTGTCTTGCAAAAAGAAAAAAAAGGGGCTGCAAAAAATTGAGTGAACAGCAAAGGCAAGGTAGCCTGCCAAGGAAAGAAAGAAAGAGGGCAAGGTAGCATGCCAAGGAGAGTGCAACAGCCAACAAGGAAAGGCAACAAAGCAGTCGGCCAAGGAAAGTGTAGTAGCCATCATGGAGAAGCAGTAAGTTGTAGCCATCTAAAGAGGAAAGAAAGAGAGTAAGGTACTTGGCTACCCATAGTAGCAAACCCTCATTAAGATAGCCACAGTACTAGCAAGCCCTCACAAAGGTGACAGCAGCAGCCGGCCACCACACTAATACATTTATGAGGCTTTCCAGCAGACTAGCAGCATGTCTCTATACGTCTAAGAGGATATACCAGTATTAGTAGCACATCCTTGCACATCTAGGAGGGTATACTAGCAATAACAGCAAATCCAAGAGGCTTCCCAGTAGCAATAGGGCGTTAAGTAAACTTCCTAGCAGCAACACATCTAAGAGGCTTCCTTGCACCAGTAGCACTTCTAGGAGGATATATCCATATTAGCAAACAAACAAAGCAACCAAGGAAGACAAACCAGAAGGAGGCAGAAGTAGGATGTGAGTCCAGTAGCAGTTGGAGCAGTAACACAAGGGTCTTGCACTAGTAACCAACATACAACAATAGGTGGTGCACCAACAGACAGTGGCAGTACATAGGGATAGAATTAGTAGCACGAGAAAATAGTTACAATGTACAAGGATAGCGGTAGTGGTGTGAGAAAATGGCTACAACACGTGGGGATAACAGTAGTGGTGTGAGCAGACAGCAACAATATGGATGGATAGGAACAGTGGCGTGAGCTCCTATGGACAACAGCTACAGCACATATGGACAACAGAGTGTGTGTAGACAGTAGTAGTTGTGCAAGTGGACAGTAGCAGTAGTGTGTACGATTAGCAATAGTAACGCGTGCAGAATGCGTGCAGACAGCAACAACAATAGTGCATGTAGATAGCATTAATTGTGTGTACGGACAGTAGAAATAGTGTGTGTAGATAGCATTAGTAGTGCGCACGAATAGTAGTGGTACCATGCGTTGACAGCAAAAGCACTGCACATGAATAGTAGTGACAGCACATGCAGATAGTATTAGCACAGATAGCATTAGCAATGCGTATGGACAATAACAACAATGCGTATGGATAGCATTAGCATTGTGTGTAGGCAGTAGGTGAGCCAACACCAGCAGCGAAGGAAGGAGAAGATCTATATTTTGCTTTAGTAGTCTAAACACTTGATAAATTTGTTGAAAAATAGGGTGGGATACCCTTGGAGTGATTGAGAGACCTTTGTAAGTGGTTAAGGAGTATCCTTCCACAAGTGGTGAAGGAATGATCCTTCCACAACATTATTATATCTTTTGATAGAAGATTGGATTGTGTGATTTTAAAGGGATCCTATTATACCATGGATGTAGCTTACACATTATGGGTAAACCACATAAAAATCTTTGCATGTTCTTGTGTGCTTACACATTGATTTTTTAGTCGTACGATCATGTTTACATAAAGCAAAAAAATAAAAATTGGATCATTAACTCTAACAAGCCACAGTGTTTAAATTTGGATAGATTTGTAAAAAGCACATATCTCACATTGATTCACCCCCTCTCCTAGTGTGAGAACTAAAATGGTCTTTATCAAGTTGTGTTGATGGTATTTGCTGGTACGGGTGGATGGCTACCTTGCTCTTTTTCTTTCCTCCTTGGCCAGCTGTACCTTGTTGCTTCTCTTTGGTCGTTGCTGCACTATTTTTGGTCACTGCCTTGCTGCCTCTCTTTGGTGGCTATTGCACTCTCCTTAGTTGGCTACCGTACCATTTTTCTTTCTCTACTTGGCCAGCTGTCTTGCCCTCTTTCCTTAGCTTTAGGCTTGCTGTTCTCTCTCCTTTGGTTGACTCTCTCAAAATTTTGCAACACACACCTTTCTTGCAAAATGTATAAGGGTATTTATAGAACCTTGAGATTAAGGATACACAATCATCAATGGTTATTATTAATTCCCACATGTTGTCTTATAATTAATGACCAAATTTGAGTCATAAAATTTAGGGTTAATGGTCAACATTGACTTCTTAAAAGTTAGAGTCCATGGTTAATGGTCAATGATCAATCTTGACCCCTAAAATTTAAGGTCATAGTCAACATTAACTCCTTAATGCAAGAGTTGACTTGTCATCACCAGTTTCTCCTAATGACCTCACTATATCACAACGGCATTCATAAAATCAAATTAACACATATAATTATGTGAGATGGTGTTGACAACAAATTCAATATTAGCCATCTAAGATGAGCTCAACAATTTGACAACAAATTTAAAGAATAATAGAATAGGGAAGGGGAGGGGGTGTTAGAGGCATACCTCAGTTTCTAAGGAGTGGCTGAATACATAAGTTCAGCCTTAAATTCTGAAACATCTCTCTTAATAGAGGTTTGGTGAATATATCAATAACTTGCTCTGTAATAGGCACATATTCTAGCTTTACTTCATTTTTGGACAATTTATTCACCCCTTTTTGTCCAAAATGTCCCAATCTCCTATGCCACAACAAATTCTCATCTTTGGTACTTATGTACCATGTGTTTTTGTTACTGGAAACTTGGTATAAGTTTCCATTTGTTCTTTCTCCATTTGTAAGAACAATAGCATCACTTAATCATTTTACCGTATTTAGATTGTACTTTAGCCCTTTAACATAAAGCACTTCTTCTGATTTTAACTTTTCTACACCAATTTTAGCAACACCAACAACTTTAAACTTTAAGACACCATTATTGCCAAATGTGATTGACCTTATATTATATTTTTCTACCTCCTTCAATAACTTGGAGTCTCTTGTTATTGTGAAGAGCAGCGATTATTAAGATCCATGTCTTTTCTTTCTTGGTAGCTTTTAAGGTTACTTCCACAACCATAACCATTGCCCTTCCTTTTTTTCTTTCTTCGCCAACACCTTTACACATTGAGTGATCATTCTTCATGAACGTTTTTACTATAAACTCTTGATAAACTTGCTAAAAAAAGGGTGGGATACCCTTAGAGTGATTGAGAGATCATTATAAGTGGTTAAGGAGTGATCCTTCCATAACCAAATTGTATCTCTTGATAATAAGAGTGGATTGTGTGATTTAGGAGGGATCCTCACACATTGTGGGTGAACCTCATAAAAATTGTTGTGTTCTTGGGTGCTCGTGTTTGATTAATATTCAGACAATTGGTTTCACATAAAGGAGAAAGATAAATAATTAGATCATCGATTCTAATAAGTTACAGAGGTTAAATCCAGATAAGTTTGTAAAAATGAATATCTCACACTGATTCACCCCCTCTCAATATGAGACCTAAAAAGGTCTTCATCACCGACAGTAGCTCTAACAGCTTGCAATAACAGAGGAGAAAAAATGCCTTAGCAACAAGGCAGGTAGCATCGGTAGTAAGGGAAGAGAACCTACCATGGTAATAGGTGAGGTAGCACCAACAATAGAGGAAGAAACTTGCCAAGGCATTTGGTGAGATAGCACCGATAATAAAGGAAAAGAGCCTATGAAGGATGAAGGAGATAGCACAGCAGCAAGAGGAGAAAACCTATTGAGGTAGTAGGGGAGGCAACATCAGTAGTAGAAGAGAGAACCTACTAAGGCAGTAGGTAAGGCAATACCATAAGTAAGGGGAGAGAACTTGCAGCAAAGATAACTTGTGGAGAAGAGTTCGATAAAACTTGAGTAAAGACCGACAGTTAAGAAGGAAAAGATTTGCTTTTTGCATTAATAGCCTGTGAACATTAAGTGATCTTTCTTAGGAATGTATTAGTCACTAAGCTCTTGATAAACTTCTTCAAAAGGGGTAGGATACACTTAGAGTAATTGGGAGATTAGTCTGCTAAGTGATCGGGAGATCAAACCTTTAAGGGATTGAGAGATCATCTTAAGTGGTTAAGGAGTGATCCTTCTATATCATAATTGTATCCCTTGATAACAAGAGTGGATTATGTGATTTAGGAGTGATCCTCTCATACTATAGACGTAGCTCACATAATATGGGTGAACTATGTAAAAATCTTTGTGTTCTCTGGTGCTTACATCTAATTAATATCCTTACAACCATTCTTACATAAAGAAGAAAGATAAAACATTGGATTGTCGACTTTAACAAGTCACAGAGGCCATACTGATTCTGCCCCTCTTTCTCTCAATGTGAGATCTAAGAAGGTTCTCATCAAGTGGTATTAGAGTTGGTTTCCTTTGTTGATCCATTTTGCTTACTTTGATTTGAAGTTGTTTGTTGTTATTGTTAAATTTATCTTTACTACTAATTGATATCATGGATGGGATGAACATGTTAACAGCAAGGCCATTCCTATTTTTGATAAGCAGAATTATCAGTTATGGAGACATAGAATGTTCCTATATTTGATGGTACTTGGTCTAGATGTTTTTGAATTTATTGTTAGCTGCTTCATTTTTGTTGTTGAAGGTGATGTTATAATGCCTATTAATAAGAAGAATTTGAAGTGTGAAGGAATGATGAGAAATGCCTTATATGCCTCCTTATTAGACAAAGAATTCACCAAAGTAATGGAATGCAACATAGCCAAACAAATCTTAGACAAATTGAAAAACATTTATGAAGGAGACAAGGTTTTAAAGGAAGTCAAGTTATAAATATGGAGGAGCAGATTTAAAGACATAAAGATGCAGAATGATGAATTTATAGATGCCTTCTTCACAAAAGTCAACAAAATTATGTGTTCCATTAGAGACTATGGAGAGATTAATGATGCTACTATGGTAAGGAAGATACTTAGAACCTTATTAGAAGCTTACAATGCCAAAGTTTCCTCTTTAGAAGATATAAACTTGGATAGGCTGCCCTTAGATAATTTGCACAATATATTGGTGACATATGAAATGAGAATAACCCTAATAAAGAAAGATAAGAAGTCTAAGGTAGAAAAGGAGTTGGCCTTTAAGACAAGAAAGAATTTAAAGATTAAAGACCAAGAAGAAGAATTCAATAGCAACTTTGAAGAAGAAGATAGTGATACTGAACTGGATAAAGTCATGACATACATCACCAAAAATATAAAGAAAGGAAAAGGGAAGTGTACAAGGGAAAATTACCGTTGAAGTACTTTAACTGTAGAGATATAAGGCATTTTGCCATGGACTACTCAAAAAGAAGAGAAACAGATAGTGATGATGATGATGAGCTAGCCCCATAGAGGATAACAAAGACATTTAACTATTCTAAAGCTAGAAATTCAAGTGATAAAGGGAAAAAGCAATCTTCAGATTTAAAACAAGAAATTATTTTATCAAACTAGATGAAGAAGATTCTAAAGAAGTTAATGATGATTCTGATGGTGATGCTGCAGTAAATGTGATGGTTGGAAAAGTAAATGATATTCTAGAATCTTTAAGTGATGAGGAATCAATAAAAGAGAAAAAGGATGAGTTAGTGCAATAACTTGAGAAGGAATTGAGAGCTGTTTGCACAAAAACAAAAAGTTAGAAAAGAGGTAAAATATCTTAAGAAACTATATAAAAATTCTACTGTTGATGAATTTGATCTCCAGGTGAAAGGAAAGGAGTTAAAGGCAAAAGAGGAGTACTTGAAGAGAATTGAGGACCTGATTGCATTTGAGGCAAAACATAACAAAATACATGAAGATCTTGGCGCTAAGGTGATTGCACAAGAGTTAGAGGTGCTAATTTTGCAAGCTAAGCTCCATAAGGTTGAGTTTGAATTAAAGAAGGATGAAGAAAGCTTTATGTAGGCCATAGAAGTAAGAGAAGTGTTGTCTTTAGCAAATTTCATTAAGGAGGAAGCTACCAAAAAATTGGATGAGTGTCTAAGCATGCAAAGACCTCATTCTATAGGGAAGAAAGGACTTAGCTATATTGAAAACCTGAGTGAGAAGGTAATAGAGAAGTAGGAAATTGTGTTTGTACTTAAAAGCAAACACAATGATGTTATCGAGAAGAGAAACCAACCCAAGTTATAATGGGTTAGGAAAGATGTGGTAAAGACTCTTATAGGTTGTTAAAGATAGAGAGAAGAGTGTCACAATAGTTGTTAAAGAAAGGAGACATGAACATGGTGAAAGAAGAAAATCTAGATTTAAAGGATTTTGTTGGAGCTATGGTAAGTATGGGCAGAAGGCTAATGTGTGTTGAAGTAATGGGCTCATAATGAAGAGGAATGTGAGGCAAAAGTTTAAGGGCAAACTCTATCAAGAAAGAAGATAGTCTCAGGTGAAAAATGTCATATTTTATTAAGAAACAGATTTGATTTGCTGAAAGAAATTTGTGGAAGATGCGAAAAGGCTGCATATACTGCTAAGTATTGCTTGACATTGCTGCCCAGTTAATGGGTGTAAAAAAGAACACCTATACATGCTCCTATGTTTGGCCAAAGAAGAAGCAGAAGAGAAACGACTATAGTTGTGGAAATATCCTTTAAAGCTTCCAAGAAAGAAAAGCCATGGATCCTGTACAGTTGCTATTGCTCTTTATACATGACAAAAGACTCTAAGATATTGAAGGGAGTAGCAAAATATGATGGAGGGATAGTCAGATTTGGCAATGATGATACCTTAAAGATTAAATGTATTAATGCTACTAAAATTGGTGCAAAAAAACTGAAATCAAAGAAAGTGCTTTACATTGAAGGGCTAAAACACATTCTTATCAGTGTTAGCCACCTTAGTGATGATGGACATGAACTTACTTTCAACAAGAGTAGTTACATAGTGAAGAGATTAAGAGATGGTGTTGTTCTTACGAAGGGTGAAAGAAAAAATGGAAACTTATACTAAGATTTCATAAGCAAAAATACGTGTTACATAAGCACCAAAGGTGAGAACTTGTTATGATATAAAAGATTAGGACATCTTGGATAAATGGAGTTAAATTTATGGGTTCAACGATCCACTGGACACTAAGGTACCCTCTAACTCCTCTCACCTTCCCTCTTTTATTATTCTTTCGATTTGTTGTCAAAGGGAAAGATATTTTGAATAAATCTAAAAAGAGTATATACTGATTAAAAGGGGGAGTAGCTTGATGAATAAAAGGGAAGAAACTATCAAGGGAGAGAAGCAAAAAAAAAAGGGGAGTAAAATATTGTT
The DNA here is from genome assembly GCA_037897445.1 of Ceriops zippeliana. Taxonomy (NCBI): domain Eukaryota; kingdom Viridiplantae; phylum Streptophyta; class Magnoliopsida; order Malpighiales; family Rhizophoraceae; genus Ceriops; species Ceriops zippeliana. The sequence continues at coordinate 1,208,462 of JBAPLH010000056.1, read as the reverse complement.
CCCAGTTAAAGGAGATATATATTTCAGGGGGAGCTATTCCCAATTAAAGGAGATATGTTTTAGGGGGAAGCTGTGAATGTCAAAGGTTGTTACATATGCATTGTCAGATTTAATGTGTTACCAATAAATCCAAAGGGGGAGATTGTTGAGCTTATATTTGATGGCTAATGTTGGATTTGTAGTCAACAACATTTCACATTATTGTTTATGTTGATTTGATGTTTTAAATGTTGTTGAAATGTATAGAAGTCATTAGGCAAAACCGGTGATAATAGGTAAACCTTGAAGTTAATGAGTTAATATTGACCATTGACCCTAAATTGTAGGAGTCAAAGTTGACCATTAACCCTAAATTTTAATAAGTCAATGTTAACTATTGACTATAAATTTTAGAAATTAAATCTGGCCATTGATTGTACGACAACTTTTGGGAATCAATGCTGGTCGTTGATGAGTGTGTAACCTTAATCTCAAGGATCTATAAGTAACCCCATGCACCTTGCAAGAAAAGTGTGTATGCTATAAAATTTTAAGAGAGGTGAGTGGCAAAGAGAGAGTGACCAGCCAAGACAAAGAAGCAACCACTAAGGAGAAAGCAACTGGGCAAGAGAGTTGTAGTTAAGGAAAGGTACAACACCATGGAGAGGTGTAGCCTGCCAAGATAGTTGCAGCCAAGGAGAGGTGTAGTCAGCAAGGAGAGGTGCAGTACCAAGGAAAGAAAAACATGCAACAGTCACGCCAAGGAGAGAAAGATATGCAGCAAGCACACAAACTAGAGAAGAAGGTATATTGCAACCACACCAAACTAGGGGAGAGGGTGTGTAATTGCCATACCAAACCAAAGAAAAAAGTGTGCAATAGCCACACCAAAGAAAGAAGAAGGTAGTAGCCAGCCACACCAAAGAGGGAAGATAAAGGTAGCAGCTAGCCAAACTAATGGGAGAAGGAGTTACAGTAGCCACCCAAGGTATCCTGCAATTGCAGTAAAGGAACCAATAACCTATAGCAGACAACACTGGCAGTACATCCTACATAACACTAGCAGCAACCAGCAACTTGTAACACCAACAGCAGCCTACAACACTAGCAGCAACTAGTAGCTCGTAACACCAGCCGCAGCACAGCACCGGTAGTAGCTTACAAGCCCACAACACATCCCACAGCACCAATAGGTGCAAGTAGATGACCAACAATTGAAGATTGTGGCAATAAATGTAGGCAGACCAGCAACAATTACAAATTGCAGCAGTAGTAGGTATAGGCAGTAATACCAGCAAGAATAACTAGACATTACAACTTATAGGCATAACTAGTTGTAAGCATAACCAACAATGTGTCCAGGTACCAGGTAGGAAACACAATCAACAGTAGGAGGAGAAAACATGCCCTAATAGCAAGTTTGATAGCTTGTAGCAGCAAAGGAGAAAACATGTCTTAACAATAGGTACAACAGCTTGCAGCAATAGAGGAGAAAACGTGCCTTAGTAGCATGGCAGGCAACAGGGGAAGAGAACCTGCCAAGGTAGCAGGTGAGGTAAAATTGGTAGCATAAGAAGAAACATGCCAAGGTAGTAGGTGAGATAGCAACAATAATAGAAGAAGAGAGCCTATTAAGGTTGAAGGAAGCAGCATCGACAATAGAGGGAGAGAACCTGCTAAGGTAGCAAGTGAGTTAACACCAGCAGTAAAGGGAGAGAGCCTGCAGTAGAGATAACCTGCAATAAAGATAACTTGCAATGAAGAGATCGACAAAACTTAAGCAAAGTTTGATAATGAGGAAGGAGAAGATCTGCCTTTTACATTAGCAGCCTGTGCATATTGAGTGATCCTTCTCAGGGATGTTAGTTACTAAACTTTTGATAAACTTGTTGAAAATGGGTGGGATACCCTTGGAGTGATCAAAAGATCACTCCATTGAGTGCTCAAAAGATTAAACCTTTAAGTGATCATAAGATCATTGTAAGTGGTTTAGGAGTGATCCTTTTACAAGTGGTTAAAGAATGATTCTTCCACACCATAATTGTATCCCTTGATAACAAGAGTAGATTATGTGATTTAGGAGTAATCCTATCAAAACCATAAACGTAGCTCACACATTATGGGTGAGCCATGTAAAAATCTCTATGTGTTCTCTGGTGCTTGTGTTTGATTGATATATATAAGGCCACTTTCATATAAAGAAGAAAGATAAGACATTTGATCATCGACTTTAACAAGTTACAAAAGTTAATTTAGAAAAATTTTTAAAATGTGACTATCTCACACTAATTCACCCCTTCCCTCTCTTAGTGTGAGACTTAAGAAGGTCCTCATCACCTCATATTTTTGGTGATGCATGTCATGACTTTATGAAATTTAGTATCACCATATTCTTCATTAGAACTACTATCAAATTTTTTTTCTTGTTCTTTAATCTTTAATTTCTTCGTTACCTTGAAGGCCAACTCCTTTTCCTTAGACTTCTTTTCTTTCTTCATTGTAGCTATTCTCATTTCATAAGCTATCGATATGCTGTGTATAACATCCAAGAGCAACCTATCCAAATCTCTATTTTTTATGGAGGAGACTTTGGCATTGAAAGTTTCCAATAAGGTTCTAAGTATCTTCCTTACCATAGTAGCATTGTTGATCTCTTATACATAACCTTTAATGGATCATACAATTTCATTTACCCTTGTAAAAAAGGCATCTACAAATTCATCATTCAATATCTTTATATTTTCAACTCTACTCCTCCAAATTTGTAGCTTGGCTTCATTTAGAACCTTATCTCCTTTATAAATATTTTTTTAAATTTATCCCAAATTTGTTTGGTTATGTTGCACTTTATCACTTTGGTGAATTCTTTGTCTGATAAAAAGGCATATAAGGAATTTCTTACCTTTCCATCACACTCCAAATTCTTCTTATCAGTATGCATCATAACAACACCTTCAGCAATAAGGGTGAAGCCATTGACAGCAAATTTAAACATATCTAGACCAAGTGACATCAAATATAAAAGCATTTTATTCTATAATTGATAACTTTGTTCATCAAAAGTGGGAATGCCCTTACTGTTAACATTGTTCATACTTTCCATGATATTAACTAGCAGTAGATGTAAAGATTTACAGCAACAACAAAAATTTTAGATCAAAACAGAATGAATCAACAGAGGAAACCCCACTCTAATACTATTTGATGAGGACTTTCTTGGATCCCACACTAAGAGGAGGAGGGGGTAAATCAATGTGAGATGCCGATTTTTTATAAATTTGTCTGGATTAAACCCCAGTGACCTGTTAAAGTCAATGATCCAATTTTTATCTCACTTCCTTATGTGAAAATAGCCATATGGATATTAAGCAAGTGCAAGCATCCAAGAACACACAGAGTTTTTACTTGGCTCACCCATAATATGTGAGTTACGTTCACGGTGTGATAAGATCACTCCTAAATTACACAATCCACTCTTGTTATCAAGGGATATAGCTGATGTTAGGAAAGGATTACTCCTTAACCACTTATAATGATCTCCCAATCATTCCAAAGGTCTTCCACCCTTTTTCAAGAAGTGCATAAAATGTTTATGACAAAACTTTCTTGAAAAATATCACTTAATATGCATAATTTACTGTTGCAAAAAATGGATCTTCTCCTTCCATACTATTAGTTTCTCTCCTTAAGCTTTGCTAATCTCTTCTCTATAGGTTCCCTCCTTTCCTTTGCTATTAATACTGCCTCCTTCTACAATAGCAAGTTTTGTCCTCTGCTACCTCCTTCTACCTTGGTAGGTTCTCTCCTCTACTGCCATGACAAGTTCTTTTTTCTATTGTTAGTGCTGCCTTTTTTTGCCTTGGTAAGCTTTCTCCTGTGCTATGGGTGCTACTCTCTCCTTCCTCAATACCAGTCTCTACCTTCTACACTACCAATCTTTACCTTAAGTACTACCAATCTTTGTCTTCTACATTATTGGTCTCTGCCTTCTACATTGCCAGTCATAACCTTCTATACTATTGACCATAACCTTCTGCACTACCAATCTTTGCCTTCTACACTATAAGTCATAGCTTTCATACTGCCTCTCTGTAGTTTTTTTTTTTTTTCTATTATACCTTTTGGTAGTTTTTCCATTTGGCTCTACATCTTGATAGTTTTTTTGCAACACGCTATTGGATTTGCTAACATTAGGTTCATCCCCAAATACATACCCCACATCTCCCATAGTTGAGCCATAAAGTTGTTGGATTACATATATAATCATCATCCTTCCAACAAAACCTATAAGCTTCATTTAAGCTTGCTCGGTTGATTGATCAAGGCAATAAGCTCTTGAACCATTCTTGTAGCCCCTTGCCTTATCCATTAAATGCCTCTTATATCTCCTTCTTAGAATTAAAAATTAGTAAAAACTTCAACTTACTTATTATTGTTATTCAAACAGGTGATTAAACAATCGTCTCTGATCACTTTTTTAATATTTGATCAACCTAAGGTTAGAGATTACCCTTATCTTGCCTCTGTATAGTCATTTGTTATCTATGATAGTGAAACAATGTGACATAGTGATTGGTAACTAACTTATAGTCATCTTGGTTAAGTGCATCATTTTAGTGCAATGATAGAGGCCTCCCTTAGTGCCACCACCAACACACCTTTATACAACCCACCCTTCCCTTATTGAGAAAATGCCACCTTTTACCTAGACTAATAAGGCCTCCTTAGCATTAGTTGAGTAAATGATCTCATGGACATTAAGAAGCAAGTCAAACCCCCAAATGGTGGCCAAGAAACCTCTCCCATTTAACTATTGAATGACATCAAGCACATCATATCAGTTGTTAAATTTAATGAAACCAAAGTGATTACCCCACATGGATACCTTCCTTGGTATCATAACATTGATCACCCTCCTTTATTGCTAAAAAATTCACCATAAACCCTTGTGATCCACTTTTATTAGTAGATTGTTAACATACAATGGGATCATCATTGTTCTTTGACAACCTTGCAACAAATTTTTGAATGAATAAACAAGTTTATTATGTCCAAATGCTAATAATATTAAATAGATTTATGAATCTTTTATCAATCATCCAATTATTTCCATATATTTTTCATTATGTGTGATGTGCAACCTCATTAATGATCCTTACTATAATAATCTAACTAAATATGACTATGGTTTTGGTTCAAATCAAAACCAAATCAGTTTGGAACTAAAATTGAATTGGAGCTTAATTAGTCAATTTTGATTTAAGTCAAAATTTTGAGGAAAGACAATTTGATAAAAGTTTCACTTCTTTAAAAATAATGAATTGCAAATTTAATTAGTAGTTCCCAACCAAAATTAGAATTAACAATTAAACTAATAGTTCTTTAAAAATAATAAAATAAAAAGTAAAATTAACAAATAAGATTGTTATTAATATAATGGTTTAAATGAATTTTGTATATTAAAAAATAAAAATACTCTATACTTTCTAAAAAAAAAAATATTCTAAAATAAATCAAAATAAAAAAGAATCTCAAGTAGTTCACATATCATTCCTAAATGGTTTAACTAAAATTCTTAATTATGCTAAAATAAATAAATAAATTACAATATAATAATTACAATATAATTTATAAGATGACAAAAAAAATATTTATAACGTGTTCTACGTTAAATCCTTCCACTTGAAAGAAACTTGCCCTTAAGTTGATAATGAAAAATTGACATCTTCCATACCATAGAAAGAAATGATTCAAATACATTATTGTCTTTAATATAAACCAATAATTCCTTTAATGAACCATTACATGAACAATTAATACTAAACCATCATTTGCTTGATACTCTATTTTAAGAAAATCAATATATAGGATGAAAAATCAACAAAATCTTTGGACTTATGTGCTATGAGTGTGATTTTTGAGTTAATAGAATTCACAAAAGATAACTGGTCCTCGATAAGTTCTCCACTAATATAAAAGGAATTGTTTGCATCAATCAGTACGTGATTATCAACTAATATTTCTTTTTCTTTTTGAACTGACTTTTGATATATGGATATGTCGTTGTGAGTAGACATATCATCATGCATTTTATTAGTTGGTAGAAAATAAGAATTAAATTTCTCTTCAACTTTTTCTAAAATCTCATCAAACATGTTGTCACCATAAAATTCTAACATTAATAAATTTCTCATATCTACCCATGATTGAATTTCAAACTTACTATACCTTAATTAAAAATATTGAGTATAATTCCATCATTTAGCTGCACCATCTCAAAGTTTAGAATAAGCACGACTCATTTTCTCTTTAGTAGATTTGTAGTCCATAACTTTAGCATATTTAGCATCTATTAATGCTGAAATGATGACATTTAAGACCTTCCCATTGATCTCAAACTGCCTTAATACCTTTAGGGTTAAATCTTTACCTTCTTTTGGAGGCTCAAAACCCTCTTGTGCAAATTTCACTACGTTCATGCCTATAGTTGCAAATACCACCTGCATTCTTGCTCTCCATATATGGTAGTTAGTTCCATTAAAGATTGGAACCTTCTTGCTGTAAGTAGTGTTGATGCTGGTATTGGCATTCATTTATCAGTATGCTGAACAAGTTAAAACTTCTAAAACCCTTCAAACTAGTACACCAAGCTGTTAAGCTTCAAATTGGTGAACCTATGCTCTAATACCAATTGAAGTTCCTAACTTCACCCTAGGATCTATTAATCTGTGATACTAAGAGGGGGGATGAGTCAGTATCACACCCCTCAAAAAAACTTTGATAATTTAAGTCAAAAATGAACTCTTTCCCAAATTCAACTAAGGTAGATCTATTGTTACCTATTGATCACAATAGTCCCAAAGTTACCTTTCAGACACCTCGCCTATTAGACGAATCGATTGTTCTTGACTTGGTCTTCTTTTAGGTTATGTGTTTGATGATTCTTTAGTTGTGTTCACAACTCAATTCAAAACACAGAATGTAAATTCAAAGTAAGGACATGAGAGATTTACGTGGTTCCATTAATGTAATGTACTCCATGGTGGTAAGGATTCTTCCTCTACTGAGACAATCCACTATAATTGAGAACACCAGTGTGGTATCCCCTATGATTACAATGGATGTCTTACTCTTTTATTCCTTTCACTATTGTAAATACAAAGCAATCATAATATAAAAGTGTCACTTACTATGTCTACCCTTCTTCTAACTTGTGTTGCCTCTATTTGATTTGAATAGGTTGCTTCATTACCACCTGGAAGATCACCAAAACACTCTTTAACCTCTCTTGAAGAAATCTAAAAATATATTGAGTTCTCTCAAATGCTTCACCAAATTTCTTCTCTAGGTTGTCTCACCCAACTCTTGGTCTCACCGTCTCACTGTCTCATAGCCTGCACTCATGCTTTAGGTTTACCATTTCGCATCTCACAGCCTACCTCATGCTCCTGGTTTGCCATTTCACATCTCTTATCCTACACCACGCTTCTAGTTTTGCTAGTTCACATCTCTTGGCCTGCCTCACGTTTCTGGTCTGTTAGTTCATGTTTCTCGACCTACCTCACATTTTTGGTCTGCTGGTTCAAGTCTCTTGGCTTGTCTCATGTTTTTGGTCTGGTGTTTCACGTCAAACGTTCTGGTCTATTATCTTCTCTTCCAAGTGGTCTCATGGATACCAGGTTTGTTGTCTTTTCTTTCGGGTGGTCTCATGCATACTGGGTTTGTTGTCTTCTCTTCTGGGTGGTCTTATAGATACCAGGTCTACTGTCTTCTCTTTCAGGGTGGTACATTTCTGATTTCTTATCTTATGGGTGTGTGGGTGCTCTAAAAAGGGATAATTCTTAGTTTATATACTCCCTTCTATGAAAACCCTAGTAAGGTTTACTGTAGATGCGACAAATTTCCTTTCTTGCCCTTTATATGGCTTCATATTACTATTCTATTCAAAAATCAGCATTATCCTTCTTAATTTATTTTTCTCAAGCAATGTTATGTCACACTAAGACTTAAGCAATGGTAAACTCCCTCTACAAGTTAACTCTAAAGAGATCACTTTACGAGATTATTTGACACGCTAGTCTTATACTGTAGTTCTTGAGATATGAGCCACTTCTGCTTGCACACTTAAATTTAGTTGTCAATAATTACAACCCATACAAAGTTGTGGAAACAACAATCTCCCGCTATGTAATTGTTGGAAACACTCACACAAAAATGATTATGCAATAGTCCTTCATAATCTTCTTAGAGTAATAATCCAGAACTAGATGGATTACAACTCCCCCTAAATATGCACTCCCCCTTCCTTAATAGCACCCCTTGCACTGTTGCATCTCTCCCCTTTTGTCAACCAATTACAAATTTAAAAACCCACAAAGTAGGGATGGAGGATTCATTTAAACTTTAAGCTTGAGGAGGCATTTGCACAGACAAACTCTTTTTGTGCTTTTCAAACAGCTCTGTGGATAGAGGTTAAGTTAGAA